>VZSR01003410.1:468500-500102 GCA_013398615.1 Brachypodius melanocephalos | reverse complement strand
TGTCCCTGCCCAGGGGAGGGGGTGAACGGGATGGGCTTTAAGGTCACTCCCAAGCCAAACCATTCTGGTTCTGTGATGAGCAGGGCAGAGTCTCTGTGCTGGCCAGAGCTGCCCTCGCTCCTCCCTTCCAGCCTGAGCTGTTCCAGCTTTGAGAAGCCCGATGGAAACACAGAGTGCCTCCCATCCCCACGGCCTGGGGTCACCTCCCAACACGGAGCTTTAATTGCAGGGGAAGCTGGCAGCCCTGCAAAGGTGGCACGGCATGGAGCACCCAGCGCTGTCCCTGCAGCAGAGCTGCTGCTCTCCCTCTCCCTTTCCCTTTCCTATCGATTGCTGGGGCTGCTTGCTGCTCTGATCCCAGCTGGCCAGGGCTGTCCCCAATCACAGCAAGGTCGTGACCACGGGGTCACAAACCTGCACTACATGCATCATAATTTATGGTACAGTTAATCAATACTGCACTGCCCTGTGCAGTCCTACAGTGCAGCCTCCCACCCAGGGACTGAGGCTGCTCCTGTGGGATCACAACCTTCCTGGCCTGGGAGAAAGCAGCTCAGTGTTAGAGCTGGAGAACATGGCTGGGAATGGAGCACGTACTCCACTCACTGTTCATTCCTACATTCCTACAAGCCAGTCGAATTCCAGCTATGGCTTCAATTCAGCTTGGGAAAGCGAACAGGATTCCCTGATCAGGATTGTACCTGGCACTCCAACAGGAGAAGCATCGTGAGGAGCTCACCCGGGATGTGACAGGAAGGAAGTGTCCCCCCGGTTCCTGTGGTCACAGCACTGCCAGCTTTCCAGACCACCCTTCTCCTCAAATGGAGAAAAATCATCAGAGAAGTAGCAAAATGCCCTTTTATCAAAAATGTCCTTCGTGCCACTTTCTAATTTATACTCCCAGGGCTTCCCATCCCAGCAGCCATGGCCACAGACACCCAGCACACACACCTAGACACAGGCAGTGACTGGGCTCACCACTGCTCCCTGCATTTTTCTGTTAATTCTGGATTTCAGTGCAAGAGCAGCTCAGGGTATTCCAAAAGATACAAAAGCTTTTTAACAAGCTGTCCTTCAAAATGATACCAAAGCTAGTATTCCAGCAGGAGAAAAGGGATCTGAAATAACCTGGCAAGAGAAAAGGGAACTGGGAGGACTAAGGAGTGCTGGGAATACCTCGTAGGAAGAGCAATCCATTATTAATTGCTGCATCTTAACATTTGTATCCACACAATATGCACTTCTCTGGGATCCTCCCCAAGGTTTAGCATCCATCCACTTGGATTTTAAAAGATGAGCAGAGGAATCACAGGGCACACTGGGCCCCTTGCCACCCTGCCTCTCCTCAGTGCCAACCCCGGCTGTTTGCAGATCCAGCCCCTCAGCCTGGCCACCACGGGGGCTCTGCTCTGCCCGGGGCAAGTGCCAGCCCCCCCAGCCTGCCCCCGCTCCCATCTCCCCGGGGTGAGCCCACAGGCTGGACTCTGCCCCGCTGCCATCATCAGCAGCCACACAACAGCGAGCAAGATGTGCTGGGCCACTCCCCACTGCCCACTTCTCACCACACAATCACTGAGGTTGGAAAAATCCCCCAAGATCACCAATCCACGTTAACCCAGCACTGCCAGGTGCACAGCTAAACCCGGTGCCTGAGTGCCGCATCCTCACATCCTGAACGCTCCCAGGGATGGTGACTCCACTCTTCCAGCGCTTGACAACACTTCTGTTGAAGGAATGTTTCCTAACATCCCATCTAAACCTTCCCTGGCAAAACTTGAGGCCTTTTACCCCAATGCCAAAGCCTCAGCTCTTCCCTTCTCCTCCCACAGCCTCCAAAGCGATGTTCACGTCCGGCAACATCAGCAGCAAACGTGGCAGCACCAGTGCAGCTCCAGCCCTGCAGCCAGTGCAGCTCCAGCCCTGCAGCCACAGCAGCTCCAGCCCTGCAGCCAGTGCAGCTCCAGCCCTGCAGCCAGTGCAGCTCCAGCCCAGGCAGGAGCCTCGTGCAGGAGATCATCAGAGCCTTGTTCTGCACCCCAAGCTCCAGAGGTTAAAGGGGTTCTGGCTCTCCCAGCTGCAGCAGAACCAAGCCAGAAACTGCATGAAAAGCAATGCAGCGAGCAGGGTGTGAGCAGAGCCTGGCAAAGGGGAGGATGCGCTGTCACTACGGACAACTCTGCCATGTGGTTCAGCCTGAAATGCAGCTGTTTGTGTGGGCAGAGCAGGCAGGGGGCTGAGGAAGCACTGCCCAGGGAACCAGCCCCACATGGAAGCACCACGGGCACAGACCCACAGCCCAGCCCCTGCAGGGGGAACACCAGCACATTGGCTCCCACCCACCGCAGCCCCTGGGGCTGTGAGGAGGTAGCACAAAGGGAAACACACAGACCATGACAGGCTAAGCCTCCTCCTTCCTCTCTGCTCCCCTTTCTTTCTATTCATGCTATGGTGAGGCTGAATGGCAATAGGGAAATACTTTGGCAGAGCCAGACAGTCTTTTATATTTTGGGGGTTTTTTTCTTATTTTCCTTCCAGCTGCTTTGCTGGATGCCTAATCCTCCATGGACATCTGGAGAGGTACCAGGACACAGGGGCAACACGCCAGGTAGGCAGCACATTGCACAGTTCTGCATAATTTCTGCTTGTATCTGCTGATATGGCACGGCAGGTGATCAAAACACCAAAACCCAGAAAAGGAAAGAAAAACAATCATGTCTGGACCTGCCAGGCCACAAATACCCAGGTGGAAGCCCCCTGGTCTCAGCATCAGAGCACAGGAAGGCCATGCTCTGCAAGAGAGCATCTCACAGGCAGGAGGACATTTAGGTGCCTCCCTGGGCCCAGGGCTCCCAGCTCCAGGGAACCCACCCCAGGCTTCCCATGGCCAGAGCAGCTCACACACCCCAGGCAGGGATCCCCATCCCTGCCCAGGCACCAACAGCAGCCGTTCCTCTTTTCCCTTTTAAAATCACATTCCATGAACATATTTTTCACCTCCCCTTTTCGTAATAAAGTATCCAAATATGTGGAAAAACAAAGCAAAACAGCTCTGCAAGGGAGAAGAGGAGAGAGCAAAACAGAGCCCTAAGGAAATGAAGAGAGACATAAAAATACTCCCAAGGATCTGGGAAGTAGCTTTATAGATCCAAAATAACGATTTTCAGTCCCAGGGGAGTCTCTCTCTTGAGCTCAGCCCCCCACAGCACAGGGAGAGACCCACTGGCCCGGCTGACCAACTCAGTGCTATCAGCTTACAGAAAATCAAATATTCAGTGGGGCTGCCTGAGCCCCCCAGCGCTGCTCATCCTCCCTGAGCCCCCTGCAACCCCCAGCAGTCACTCCCACACCAGCTGCATCCCGAATCCCAGCCACACCCGCAGAGCTCAGGCAGTGCCACCCTTGCTCTCCCACCTCGGTGCAGCCAAGCTGCTCTAGATGCAAAAACTAATTCTGAGTTTGAGCAGGAATTCCTGCTGTGAATCCCACTCCACTCCAAACCCAGCATCTCTCAGAACCCTGCAGCACTCAGAATCCCACACTGCTCTGAAACCAGCATTGAACCCCTCACCACTTCAAACCCTGCATCCCCTGCCTCCATCCAGTCTTGTCAGGTGCAGTAAGGAAAGCAAAACCAAAATACAACACAACCACCACACTGCATCCAATCAAAATCCAAACCTCATGGCGTCCTTCTAGGCACTGTCCTCAAAAACACCCACGTCCAGCTCCGTTCTTCTGAAGCACTTCATTCATCTCTGGAGCTTTGGAAAAGCAAACTGCACTCATGCAGGGGGGCAGAGCGAAGCCCCCAGGCAGCTCTGCTCTGCTGCCCATGGCCACAGCACACCCAGGAAGCCAAGCCCCAAACGCTGAAGCAGCTCATGTTTGTGTCAGCTTCGCTGGGGTGAGAATCTGGGAAAAGCTTTGCAAATCTTCCTGCTAAATGTCTTTGAGGGGTCTTTGTGGCAGAGAACCTGTGCCAGCACTCTGAAGGGCTTTCAGTGAGAAGCGAAGGCAGAGCGTGCCCAGGGCAGGCAGCCCAGAGCTGCTGGTGGGGCACGGGCTGCACATCCCATCTCGCTCTGGGCAGGAGCAAGACCCACAGCTACACCCAGGCAAGCTAAGCTGAGCCTCGCCTCTCCCATGAGAGATCCCCAGCACTCATCAGCCCAGGCACCAGCCCAGTGCCACTCAGCTTCCCTGCTCCAGCCCAGGCAGCTGCTCCAACGTGCCTCCCCTTCCTTCACAAGCCTGAGCTCTCCAAAGTTCAGGAGGCACAAGCAGGATACACAGGGCAGTTTCAGGACACAACACTTCAGAGTCTGGTGCAATGAGTCAGCAGCAGGGAATAAAAATCCCTTGTGGCAAGCCACATGGTTGTTTCCTGGAGAGCGAGGGCATTCGAACGTGGAGCGAATGATTCCATGTGCAGCAGGACTCTGCCCCTGCAGGCTGCAGGCCAGCAGTGCCACACCATCAGGAACTGCATCCACCACCATGAATCCAGCACAGCACGGAACCAGAGCCAGGGACCATCCCAGCAGCTCCAGCCCATGATGGGGCCGTGCACTTCCGCTTTGCTGAGCTCCTCTGCTCATTAACTCAGGCTTTGCTCACGCAGTTCCTCTGGTCTTCTCACTGCCCTGTAATCAAGGCAGGTCCAATCCAAAAAATCAACAGAGAGCTGCCCAGCCTTTCACAGACCACATTTGCCATGTTCTGTCCTTCTCAGCATGACTTCTCCACCCTCGTGGAGCAAGAGGCAGGTGCTGGCACAGGGATGCTGTGCCGAGGACGTGGTGCTCCCAATCCAGGCTGAGCAGAGAGGGCAGGCACGGGATCACGCAGCCTGGGGGGCTCTGGGCCCCACTGAGTCTTGGCACGCAGAGCTTGACCACGAGGAGGGAGCAGCCCATGGAGGCACCACCTGCCCCATCTCACAATGCTTCAGGAGCAACGTGGGGATGCCCAAAGCTCCATCCCTGGCAGCACACGCAGCCTTGGCATCGCCTCAAGACAGACAATGTGCCACCCAAAGAAGACAAAGACCATCTGCAGGGAGGGTAGGCATGAGAACAATCTCGTTGGTGACGTGCAGTCCAGCACCCTGCCTTTGGTGCTGTCATTGGGAGGGCAAGAGCAGGGCAGGCAGGGATCTGTGGCTCCACAACTGCTGCAGAAAGAGCGGCCAGGCAAGGCAAGCTGGGCGGGCTGTCACCAGGACCTCCTCTGGCTGGTCCACAGTGAATCCTGGGAGCCATTTGGTGGCCCTCAGCACACGTCCTGCTTGTCCCAGGGAGGACAGCCATGGAGCAGCAGGCAGGGAGAGGAGAGGGGAGGGAGCTGCTCAGCAGGCTCACGCCTCTGACATGTGCTGCATGTGGCTTTGCCAGACCGCAGGATCTGGCTCACTGCACGTGTGGAAGCAACACTTCTCTGTGTCTCACTTTACAAAGCCCCAAACAATAACTGTCTGTCGCTGCACAGGAGCTTAGGAGAAACATAAGTTGCTATTGGCATGGCGCACGGCAGCCTTCCTCTTACACAACACCAGCAGATGTGAAAATAGCCCAGTGCTGCCTTGTGCGTTCCTCTGACCTCCTGTTTGCTTCTGGATCAGATTCCAAAGTTGGATCTTAACGTACAAGAGCCATAAAAGCAAAGGATTTGGCCCTATCAGGGACCTCTTCATAATCTAAGACAGATGCACTCCGTGTAGGAGAACACGGCGAGGTTTATCGGGCAGGGAAGAGGCTGAGGCAGGACCACCCTCTGCTCTGCAGCACCGCCAGGGCAGCGCACACCGACAGCACCCCCTGCTCTGCCTGGCCATGCACTCAAGGTGGCTGAGGGACAGAAGAGCTGGAAGCTCTTGCAAACCAGGACAGCACTCAGAACCTCAGATCCTACTGCTCAACTTCTACTGAAGCTGCCTCCAGCCCCTACATGCCCTGGCAAAGGGGGCCCTCTGAGGTCCCATGTCCCCAGACTTGTTATCCTCAGGGTCACTGGTGGTGCCAGAGTGAGCACAGCATGAGGCAATCCCCTCCAACCCCAAAAGCTGCTTCTGGGGTTTCTCACCTGCTTGAAGAAGAGAGATTGACTCCACAGCCAAACCCAAAACCACTCTGGGACATACAGAATGAAAAAGCACATGGAAGAGAAATTGCTCTTGCCAGTGTGAAAAGGTAGGAGAATAAACTGAAGAATGCCAAAGACGTGACGGAGGGAGAGTTCAGTAACCATCAGGGCATCCCTAACAACAACCTGCATAAATAAATTAATGTCTCCAGGGTCTGTGAGGGTATCCAGTATCCCTGCTTTGGAACTGCAGCAACACCAAGCATCAGAGCGACTCCCTAAGAGGCAAGAGAAGAAAACAAGACGGGGCATTGCTGTGGCAGGGGAAGGGACTGGTGAATGACCTGTCCTCCAGGCAGCCCTGTGAGCTCCAGGGCCGCTCCCAGGGCTGTGCTGCACCCACACTGCAGCAGTGCTCCCCCCTGCCCCACCAGGTGTTAGTCCCTGTGCTCCTTGGTGGAAATGTCACATGATGGCAAAGCCCTGGAGGAGCCCGACTCATCCAGGGGTCTAAATCCTGCTCTTGGAAACTCCTGACGCTCCAACCTCTCTGTGGCCAGGGCCGGGGAAAATCTCCCAGTGCTGCCATAACCTGCTCACAGGAGATGCTACACCTGCCCCGTCACCCCTGGGGGCTGCAGGGTGGCTTTGGGGTCTGTGAGAAAGCTTTGGGCCAGAGCTGAGCCCCCAGCACAGAACTGCAGCAGCTCACACATCAATGCACCACAGCCCTCATATGTGAGGAACCACCAGAACACACAGAGAATACCCAAACCACGGTGTTTTGTCCCAGAATCCCTCCAGCCCCACACATGCTGGAGGGATTTCTACCTCTAAACACAGAGCCACAGGTACCAGGCAGCAGCAGAGCAGAGTAATTCTAAGACCAGCAGAGGGGACAAGCCGCAGATCATAGCTTGAAGGCAGGGTGAAAGGCAGCCTTAGAATATAATCCACTTCAGGAGCTCTTAAATCTCCCCAATACAACACAGAGCCCTTTAAGCAAAACTAAACAACTTCCTTTAGACTAAATAAATATTAAACATAAGTGATGCATTAATTTACTCCAGTTCACCAAAGGCTAACTCCTACCCAAACTGATCATTATTAAAGAAATCCTATAATCCCTTGCTCCCATTCAGGCTCAAAACATGTAATCCCATGAATAAATCCAGAAAGAAAGTGTAACAAAATGGGCAATAAAAACTTACAGCATTCACATCTTTTCATCTACCATTAATACTGTAAACACTCACTCTAAGGCCCTCGAGTATGACTAATCTAATGTTTTGGCTGCCCACAGCAATGGCCAGAGGAGCTCCTCTCTGCGTGTGACACCCAGTGAGCTCCGCCGCCTCTCCGGCCGCAGCCAGGACACCTCCGCAGAGCCCAGCACAGCCATCCCACCTCACTGCCCCCCAAATGCTGCAAAATCAGCACAAAAGGGAGCAAGTATGGTTCTAATAGCACCAGAGCACAGAGCTTTCTTCTTCTTTTTTTTTCCTTTTTTTTTTTTTTATTATTATTTTATTGCTTTGGAAGCCTGCAAGTTCCAACTGTATAAATGCCAATAACTTTGTTTTAAGGCTGCTGAAGTAAGAGATCAGATTTTAGCAAGTGCTTTCCAGGCAGCCAGCCAAACTTCTTCTGATTCACTAAAAGCTCCGAAGGGAGGGGGTGAGGAAGGGGGCTGGAGGGCTGATTAACTTCAGTTACCGCACAAGCGCAAAAAACCCTCTCCCCACTGCAAAGGGTTCCGGTGCTGCGAGCCCCGCGCAGCCGGTGATTCCTCGGGCTGAACAAAACACGCACCAGAGAAACAGAGCAAACACCTTCCAACTGCAGCGTAATTTACAGCTGCGGATCCTCTCCTGCTCGGGAGGCTGCTCCACCAGGGGAGGCTCTGCTGGTGTCGGGTTCAAGCTGCAGTTTTTGGAGGGGATGAGGAAAAAAATGTGATCGGGGATTTTTTGGATGGGTGGGAAAGCAGGGGATGGGGCTGGTTCGGGGGATGGAGCCCCCTCCAAGGCTGAGCTCATCCAGGACCATCCCCTGCTGCCTTTGAAGATCTGGAGAGGGTGAGCAGGTGCAATCTCGGCCAAAGCACAACTCAGGGCCGAGGGGGGCACAAGTGTCCCCCTGCCCTGCCGGGAGGGTGGCTGGAGCCACGGGAGGAGTGGCACCTGCTCTGCCTGGCCCCGCAGGTGGCTCTGCTCCAGCGTGCCCGGCTAAAATCCCGGTGGCCGTGGGGCCAGGGGGCAGCTGGCATCCCCGTCCCGCGGGCACCTGGGCTGCAGAGCCTGGCTCAGGGTGTTGCTCCAACGGCCTCATTCCTGCCGAGGCAGGATCAAAGGCTGGAGCTGACTTGGACGGCGTTCTACTGAATAATGGGGAGGGAGCTCGCAGCCTCCTTCTCTTGGCTGGGAAAACTTGTGTTTTTCAAAGCATCAGTTTTTGGGAGTGAGTTCCCGAAGAGGGGAAGAGGGAAAGGAAAAAAAAAAAAGTAAAAAAAAGAGGGGGGGGAATAAAGGGAAAAAAGGGCGAACAGGAGAGCGCCTGCTCTTCCAAGGCAAGTGCATCAATCAACATTGTGCAAGGAGAGTCCAGCACTCCCTCTCACATCATTAGCCAGGCTAATGCGCTCCAGAGGATCCCGCTACGGCAGGCTACCGGCGCACCGGCTGCACCCCTGCCCGCACCGGCGGCCGAGCACACCCGGGCACGGAACGGGAGCTGAGCACAGGGGGAAGCCCCGGCCCAGGGCAAATGACACTCCAGCATCTGCTGCGGGGCTCACTTTAATACAGCTATGGAAACTAGAGGGAAACAAGTGAAAGCCCCAGCCAAACCTGCCTGGCACTCGGGGTCAGCACGCCGCCTTTGTTTCTATTTTACAACCAAAAGCGAGAGAGGACAGAAAGGACACGTACCTGTACCTGAAAGCACAGCAGCAGGAAATGTAAACATCTGGAGAGGAGAAAAAAAAAAAAAGGCAACAAAAGATCAAATGATGCGGTAGAATTATTAAAGTTGAAATTTTTTTTGCTTTGTTTTTGTTTGCAAATTTTAAAGGGCTCAGAGCGATGCTCTACTTATAGAAAGGCTCAGGTCCCCATTACCACCTGGCTGCAAGGAAAATGCAACCAGAGCCTCCAGAATGAAAGTTTTTTAAAAATTTAAAATATTTTTAAAAATAAATTTTAAAAAATTAGAAATATGCCACAATCCTTACAGGCAAGTGCAGGCTGAGAGCAGTGAATACATCGCTGGGCGAAGAGGGGCTTGGCCGGCGGCTGGTCGCTAGCGGAGCGCAGACCCCCGCCGCCGCGCTGACATGGGAGCGATCCGGCCGGCGAGCTGCGATCCGCGCTGCTCCGCGCCGCTCCGCGCCGCCTGGAAGTTGTGGTACCGCCCGCTCTGCCTCCGCCGAGTGACTCGTCAGGCATCAGCTCTCCTCTCCCCCTGTCTCTCCTCCTCCTCCTCTCCCTCTCTCCGCCTTTGGGGGGGATGAAGGTGCTTATTGTCAGTAACTTCCGATCATCAGCAAGTGCCCCCCCGCGTCCCCCCGGGCCGGGCCAGCCCCGCCGGGCGGATGGAGCCTCTGGGCGGCCGCCGCGCCCCGCTCGGGGCTCCGCTCCGCACCCCGCGCTGCGCGCTCCGGGCGGGCGGCATAGCGATGCGCGGGGCGCGGAGCGGGAGGCGGGACCCGCCCGGGCGGGCCCGGGGCTGGCACCGCCTGCGCGGAGGGGGCACCGCCCGGCCAAGGGCAGCGCCGCCGGGGAAGCGTTTTTTACAGAAGAAATGAGGGAGGGGGTCGGGCTCTTCGGAGCCCTCCCCGGCCCCACAGAGCGGGCGGCGCTGCCGCTCGCCCGGAACGCGGGGCTCTCGCAATCCCCGGCACGGCGGCCGCTGCCCCGCTCCACCGACACGTGCGGCTGCCCGGGGCCCGGTGCGCCCTTACCTGCGGCGGGGCAGGAGCCCGCCGAGCCCCGGGCGGGCGGCAGCGGGGCCCGGCGGCCCCGGAGCGGCCCCTCGCGGGCCGGGACAGCCACGGCCGCCCGGTCCATGAGCCCGGCACCGCTCCCCGGCGGGACGCGGCCGCTGAGGTCGGAGCTCCGGGCTGCCGGCGCTGCCGCCGCCGCTCCGCACGGCTCGCCTGCCCTCCAGCGGCCGCTCCGCCGCCCCGCACCGCCCGCAGCTCCGGGGACAGCCCGCAGGCTGCCTCCGCCTCGGCTTTCGGCAGGGTTTTGGTTCGTTTGGGGGTTTGCTTTAGGTTAAAAAAAAATAAAAAAAAAAAATAAAAAAAAAAAAAAAAAGACACGCTGATAGCTGATAGCGGTAACTCTTTCCTCTTGTCTGAAAGTTCGTTTATAGCAGACAAGATGCCAGGAACCGTTAACCTCCACGCATAGCCAAACTCTCCAAAGAGCACCCAACGTCAGTTAACACCTTATTAAGTGAGAACATAACCATAGCTCAGAACTCTGAGCTTTCCAAATCCTCCGCTCGAATAACAGCGTACAGCAGTGCAGCGTGTTGGGCCCAGCTGCTCCCACCTCTGCAGGGACCGAGGTGCTTGCTCCCTCAGCACTCTCAGCAACAAATCAAGCAGCATCTTTAGTCCCTGGAGTTTGTCACTGGGAGCCTTCAGGTATCAAGTCACAGGGGTTTTCAGCCCATAGTTTCAGGCCCAAGAGGCACAGAGAACATTATATTTTAAAACAGTGATCAAAGCAAGTCCTTATAAAACCTCCAGCACTAACACTGTCTGTGATGTATCTAACAGACTTCACACTTCTGGTCTTATGGATCTGCAAGTTTAAAAAAACCAAAAACCCAAACTGCTGTCAATTGCTGATGTCACTGACGTCAGAGGCCCCACACCTCCCTGTCCCAGCAGTCCCATGGCACCTTGCCACAGCTGAAAGCTGTTTTCACACATGGCCAAGAACATCAGAGCAATCATCCTGAGCCTTGCAAGCTGAGCTCACCGAGATGCCTACACTAGAACAACACAGAATCTGGGGACTCACAAGATCATAGTATTTAGCTGAGATGTGAAAATATTCCATATATCCCTAATCATCACCAATACCTCATTTCTTGGAAGCAGTTTGGGTGGCAGAAGCCCAGCCTGTGCCATCTTATGCCAGTAGGTGCTGCTCAGTCTCACAGGAAAAGTACCCAGAGCACAGGGTCATGCCCAGCATTTCCACACGCACCAGCCCCTCACCTTGTTATGTCCAGTATCTGCTGCCCAATGCACACAGGAGTTCTGCAAAGCCAGAGGCAGTAGATCCTCCAAAACCCTCACAGCCACCTGTGGGCGTGAGCTTTGAGTGCTCCTCAGGCTTTTCACCGTGGCAGCTCCATCACCTGCCTCCAAGAAAAGGCTCCTCAGACGGCGACTGATGGCTCTGCCCAACACCCAGGCTGGTCCAGGGCTGCTGCACCTGGCTGGAAGCAGAACAGCTAGAAAAGGAACCTGTGAAGCTGCTGATAACATCTATCATTTTAATTGCCCCAACAGCAGGTAAAATTACAGCAGCTACAACAGAGCTGTTAGCTAGACATGGAAAAACTCATCCCAGGTGACTCTGGCCTCGTGCTGAGGAGCTGTGTGCTGGGGGCACAGCTGCTCCCACAACCATGACCCAAAGGACTTGCACCCACACAGGCTAGGACACCTCAAACAGCAAGAACTGCCAGGGCAACACCAGAGGTTGTTTTAAAGAGAGCACATGAGGGTTTTCTTCTTTCAATTATTTCATTTGTGATCACACGAGTTTTTTATTTAAAATAGATCCATCCTTTCTGCCTCAGTAGTCTGGCAAAACCCCTTAATCTTTAATATACAAATAATTATCTGGAGAAGAATACCAATATTGGGTGAATCTCAGACTACCAGTCTTGAACAACACAGATGGGGCACAGAATAGAGAAGAGGCAGCTCATGTGTGTCTCTGAAAAAATAGAAATATCATTTAGCTGTATGCAGTTATGAATATATGTGAGTGTGTGTATTATATGTGTGTGTATATATATAACTAAAAGCTCCACACCCAGACCTGTTGCTCCACCACTGAAGACTCCTGTGATCCTATGATCAGATTCCTAGCACAAAGCCAGTCAGAGCAGCCAATGGCCACTGGAAAACCTTTAAGGCTGTTTATTTTTCTTACAGCATGCTCAGGGTGTGAAGGCTGGCACAGCATGTTCCTGAGAGCCTGATGTTCTCACCACTTTATAAAGTAAGACAGGGCCAGGTAGGAGCGTGCACTGCAGTGAGCCCTGTGAGCTCCTGGGGTTACTGCCCTCCGCTCACCCTTGCCAATGCACGAGTTAAGGCTGTGCCCTGCAGTGCCCCAGTGGTTTATTGGATTAGTGACCGCCCTTCAGCAGCTCAAATCAAAGTCTGAGCAGCCTGACCTTTCACTTGCAGGGCAGTGAAGGTGCTGCCAGTGAAATGAGCTTTGCTCACCCTGCTCCACTGGCCCATATCCCATGAGGAGCGGGCACTTCCAGAGCATGGAGCCCGTTCAGTGGGGCCAAGGACTTTAGAGCATGCTTGAGTAGGAAGCCTTCCCACCCCAGATATCCCTTTGGAATGTGAGAGAGAAGCCAGCAGGAATGGCCAAGATCCAGCCCCGCTGCATCTGGCACACCAAGATTTAAATTAAAATGAAAAACCTGGGCTGATGTTTTACAAAGACCAAGTTCAGCTCTACGTCCCAGCCCTGCTCCCGGTGAGCAAACCCTTGTGTGGTTTGCTCCTGTCATCTGCATCTCCAGCCTTGGGCTGTGCCTATAAGCAAACTTTTCCTTAAGGAAAATCCCGCTGAAGAGGTCTTCTCAATTTGAAAGTCTTGGTAAAAGGAAAGACAACTTTCAGACCGACTAGGGTAAATGTCCTGTCTTTATCCAGTTTACACACAAAAAGACAACTTCATCCCAAGGTAAGGAACGCTTCTGCCACAGTCTGGACAGACAGGGAATGAGGAGATGCTTTGCAGTTACGGCCATTTGACAGAAGAGCCACCTCAAAACAACCCTGAAGTGTCCAGGAGGACAGGACTTCAGCCTCAGCTCCACCACATTCAGGGACAGTCTTGCAGAACAAACATGGTGAAGAACAGTCAGGACTTGGGTTCAGCCATCACAGCCTGGACTTCTCGGGAACAGAGGCAACTGCAGAATCCCTTCCAGCTCTTGACCACAGGGGTGTCTCATGGCTCCTTGCAGAGGGAAAGCCCAGCATGCTACAGCCCTTATTCTGATATGTATAATTTCTTTATAAGAGAAAAGAAACCCAAGAGAGGCAGGCATTATTCAGCAGGCAGGGGGGTTCAAAGTTTACAAAGGTTTTACTCCACTGGAACACCCCTTGGATGTCAATGGGATTTGGGGACTGAAACCTCAGATTCCTCTAAAGGCTCCAGCATACTCCTAAGCAAATCCCAATGCTTTAGCAGCAGAGCAATGAGGCAAATGAAATCCCTGACAATGGTGGGCATCTCCAGCTAAAGGGCAGACCAGCTCAGTACCTTGCTCTCCTGCACATCCAGCCTCTCTCCAGTGCCCCTCAGCCAGAGCCTGCCCCCACCCTGTGTCCCCCAGCCTGGTCACCCTGCTTCAGGGTCTGGCACAGGCTGGACACATATAGGCTTTCCTTGATCCCAGTGCCCAGGAGTACTGCAGCTCCCCTCTGAAAGCACGTGGCATGCTTCTGAAGGGAGGCAAGAACAAGCCAACCTCTGCAGACAACCCTACACAAACCAGTGGGAAATTCCACTTTTCAGCCTTTGCACTGCATTAAATCCTAAGGCTTGGCTCCTTGGATTTATATTCCTCTATGGTTTCACTTTTCCCCCCCAAAACAAATTAAAAAAGAAAAATCACAAGCTGTTAAGCTTCAAAACTTAATATTTCCTTAACTTGGAGCTTTTCAGCTCAACAGCTCTTAAACATAAACCTCTTTGACTGAAGTCTCCTGAATTAAGCTGTCTCCAGCAAGTCACCATCTCAAGCCCTGTCTGTGGGATGACCAATCCCTTCCCACACCACCACCCTGGGCTCCTGTCCTCTGCCCCAGCTGCTGCCTCAAGGCAGGACATCACACAACGTGCGTGACCACCCATGTCCCCACAGCTGGCACTGCCACTGCAGGGCTGATGCAGGCACTGACTAGTGACACCACCAACCTCTCAATGCCCCGTGTCACTGTCCTCAGTGATGGCACCAGTGAATGAGTGACCCTGAAGGAACTCAGGGTGGGCTGTGATACAGGACAGTTTCTGAAAACACCGCTAGAAAATCTGTGTTTCCACGAATGTTTTTGAAGAGAAACTCTAGTCACACTTTGCATCAGAGCAAGAATTCAAAAAATATCATATGGGTGGATTTACACACAAATATATTGGAAAATGGCATTTTTCTGGAAAATCAATGTCACAGATCAGTAAAGAGACATTTCTGGAAGTCCCATTCTTTGGGGCATGCACAAGCATCTCCTACAAGCAGAGCTCCACGCACTCAGAGGTAGAGCAGCAGGGCTTTCATCAGCATTCTCCACCACAGTCACAGCGAGGGCACCAGCCACAGCTGGGCTCTCAGGGACACTGCCAAGCGACCCAGAAAGGGGACAGATTCACGCAGGAGCACCATGATGGTGATGGTTTGCAGTGGTGTCCAAGCTTTTCCTAGAGACCAGGGAAAGCTGTGCTGCTCCAACAGCAGTGGCCAGGGAAGACTAGAGGAGAAACTGAAAAGGATCAGAAGACTGAAAAATCTGAAAAGCAGTGAAGGACTAAGCAAGGAGAATGTTGTGGCGTGGTGTGGAGTTGGAAAGAACTATTTAGAACCATGAAGCTAGAGGGAACAAGTAGAAGAATATCTCCTAATTCAAGACCCTAAAAATGAAGTCAAGATCCCCCTGTCTCCCTGTCCTGAGCTCTCTGGAGGCCACAAGGACTGGCTGGGTTCTGCACTATAGTGGTCCCATGATTTGTTATTGCCCTTAGCTACAGCCATTTAGTTAAAATCTATTTTCCATGTAGAAAATTGTAAGGAAAGGCTTGAAAGTATGGGAAAAATATTTAAGGAACAGGGAAGAATGTCCTAAACATCAGAGGTGGCCTTATTATTAAATTGAAAGCTTTACTCATTAGCTGTAGCTGTGCACTGTTGCTGGTATCCTCACACACATTTACACCCAGGGAACAGCTTTACACCACTTGAAGCAGTGCCCAGATAACATTCACTGCCTCAAAATAGCACGATAAGGGCTGCTAGGAGCCTTTCATCAAGGACATTCCTGGGAAAACAGCACAATTACAAGCTTTGGGACAAATGTAAGAAGCAGTGGGAAAAGTTTCATGAACAAGCACAGATAAAGGTGGCTGCAGTGGTGAAATGCCAAACACCTCAACAGCTACAATACACCTTCAACTCTCCCTGCAATTATTAGTCGTTTAAAAAAAACCACCAAATCAATGTAAAACCTAAGCCTTAATTTGAAAACAGGCAAGAGATACTGTATTTTTTCTTAAATACAGTAAGTCAACAGAATTGAGTGGTGCTCAGCAGGCCTCAGGCCCCAGCAATTGGTTGAGTAAGACTGCAGAACCCTTCTAACAGCATTGCCTTCAATTAAAACAAAGACTGTTTCTAGTACCAGCATAAACTAATCACTCGAGGTGAATCAGGTGCATTAACTCTGAGTGGCCTAGCTCTGTTCCCTCTCTTTGTCATGTGCAGTTCAAGTAGGGTGGTGGCCATGCCCTTGTCCTGGACAAGGCTCTGGGCAGCAGCACACGGCAGGGCCGGCTCAGTGTGGGTGGGCACTGTCAGAGGTGCCCTGCTGAGCATCCCTCCCAGCGCCTTTGCTTTTCCAATACTCACTTTTGACCCTTGGCCACCTTTTTCTCCCTTCTTTTATTCATTGCCTTTTCTTGCTTGTTTTCTCCCAGGATCCTTTTCCCATAGAGGCTCTTACAGCTTGGTCAGGGAGAGGTGACAGACGTGGTGGAAGGAGAGAAGTTTGAAGAAAGGACAAGAGCAAAAGTCATCTTCATACAACTGGACATAGGCCATACATGTGGTCCCCACAGCACACATGTTAATCAACATTTGATATATTTGATTGATTTACTTTATCTCAATTAGGCACTGCTTAAAACCCATTTCCGTAAGACAAATCAAAGGCCAGGCACTGAAGAGCTGATCCAACACAACAGAGAATCGTTTCCAAAAGTGTCCATGCAGGTAAAACAGGGAGCAGCCAGCAGGGTTTCCCTGTGCTACCTGTAAACAGGAGGACAAGTCAGGCCCCTTCAGGCACACCTGCAAGTCCAGCATCACTTCTCCTGCACCCCATCACACATGCTCAGCTCTCACTGTTCACATTGAGAACCAGGCTCAGACAAAGCAATCCTTAATAAATACCAGATCACAAAACCTCCAAACCTCACTCAACACAACCAATTGCACTTGCTGCTGCTTGCCAGAACCTACTGCCCACTAGCCAAGGGCAGGAATAAAGGTGCTGGTCTCCATCCAACACTGAGCTCCAAACCACCCCATTCTTTTGCAGCTTTTTCTGACATTTTTAAGTAGGATCCAGTCTTTAACGCCCTTTTGGGAAAACAGCGAGGAGAATAAGGATCTAGGTGCTGGTTCCACAGAGAGGGAAGGAAAAGTTGTGAGAGTTTGGCTGCTAGTCAGTAATGGCACATGCAAAAGAGACAGGACATGGTTTGGGGTATCTGGGTAGGAGCGTGAACTTAGCCCCTGAGGGACCGTCTGGGTGGCAAGGAGCCCAGAACCGCCACCCATCCTGGCCCTGTTTTCCATTACCTCAGCCCACACACACTCCCACCCTCCTGCCAGCCGTGCTCGAGTTGCTTCTCTCCAAAGGCTGCAACAATTGCTGAGCACAGGCAAAATAAGAGCCTCACCCTCATCACAGCCCCGGGACTCTGAAAAGCCACTCTGGCAGGTTTGCTGGATCACAGCAGCAAACAGAACCCCAGGACAGACCTAAGGCAGCCACAAGCACTTCTCCTGAACACCCCTAGGAATGAGGCACAGTCCGAGAGCTCCAGACTGGATGATGCCCTTCTGTTGTCACCTCTTCTGCAGTGAGATGCCAAGGCCAGAGACTCGGAGACAAAGTAGATCCACATGGAGCAGCTCTATCAGCAGCCAAGCCTGCATGGTCACACACACCCGCTCAGCTGGGTGGCCTTCCCTTTGTCACACGTGGGGAGACACCAGCTACCTGTTCACTGTAAGGAATGAAACACTCACAGAAGGAAATGAAACGTGAAAAAAGCCGCAACAGACAGGTTCTGCAACGGGAAAGGCGGCAGTAGGGGAAACTCACCTACAAAGGAAAGGTGAAGGCACTGCTACCTGGAGGTGTTTCACCGTCCTGTAAAGAAAGTTGTTTTCCCATCACAGCGTGAGGAAATACCAATGCATTTGGCTGCGGAGTTCTCCATGCTCTCAGATAAGCCATCCTCGAGGATGAGCTTCACACAGAGGCTGAGATCCCTCAACACAGGGTTCTGTCAAAGCACTGAGTGCTATCACAGCACTCCAGCTTTGTTGTCATCATTACCATGGCAGGAACATGTTTCAACTGCAGAAAGTCAAGAGCAATACTTCAACAACTCACATCTGGTATTTGTCTTTTGTCTTCAACAGGTATTTTCACATCTGAGCTTTTTTGTAAATCCACCTTTGAGGCTCTATTCAAAGTGAAAGAACTGGCAGCTGCACGTGAATATCCAAGAGGATACAGCTGCATCCAGAGTGATCAAATAGTCCCAAGAGGAGCCAGGGTTTGGAGACGTGACCAGCATAACTGCAGAGTTAGGGGCAAGGCCCCAAGGCCAGGAGTGGGGCAGTGACCATCCCCCACTACTCCATAAACTGGCAGAAAACAATGGGGGACCTAACCACGGCCAAGGGAAGTTATTTTTATGCCATGAGGGTGCCTCAAAGATGCCCCGTGAGGTTCAGCAGCAGCCTGACAACAACTTGACGTAGATTACAGCTCAGCAGCAGTGCAGCAATGATTCCCTTCAGAGCTGGCCACACAGACTCCACCTTCTGCCTGCAAAGCTTGTGCAGTGCAGCTGCACCCCAGACCTGCTTTGGTCAGTCACCTACAGACAACACCCTGCCTTTTCTTAAAGCTTTAATAATCAGAATATTTTACTGGCTAGAAAGCCTCTTGCTGAAATTACTGTACAATTTTCACTTCTTTCAGCCAAAATTGAGGGCAATTTTGTTTAAATAAGCCTGTCTGTGCCATTAGCTCTATTTCACCAGGGAAATCTGCTCTCACTTGTGCATATGACATCATCTATTGACATAACCCCACCAAAACAGGCATTTCATACCCTTATACTCTGCCATTTCACATGCTGCAATTATACTCAAGCTTAAACAAATCCTTGACACAAGACTTGCACCCTTTTGCTTCTCAACCATGCACTTCACCTAGCTTTGTTTTCCCAAAAAGAACTATTTGCTTCTGGAGACTTGCACCGCTTTCCATTGCACCCACCATCTCAACTATAGGAACTAAGGGTTTTATAATACCAAACACAAAAAAAAAAAATTCAGTGGCAATTTTACTAATCAAATTGTACATCCTACCTAAACAACTTGTCCAGAATGCTCAGTAGAACAGAGCCCATGCCCAACCAGCACAACCCAGTGCATCCCAGTGTCCAAGTCCTTGAACCTGCTTTACTCAGGGGGTTCCCTGCTGTGAGAACACAACACAGTTGTGTTAATTCTCAAGCACAGCAAGGATTAAAGCAAAGTTGAATAATTAACATACAAATGTTTGAATATTTTTGAGTATTCTTCCAGTCTCCATCCCATTGCTGCAGTTACTGGACACAAGATGGATCAGACAAGCATTGAAAATGACACAGCACTGAGACAGGAGCCTTGTGGAGTCTCATCCTCAAGGCTTGTCATCCATGCTTCTCTTCCCCCAAAAGCCCTTACAACCTTCAAGGTTTCTTACTTCTTGTAAGAACAGCCTAAAACTTTAACTCTGGCTCTTTGCATCATGTGTAGGCCAGAGGACCTGAGAGGACTTCCCACTCACCTAAGCTTTTGGATTTGCTGGAAATTAGTCTCAGCATTCCCAGGAATTTATCCACAAGCTCTGAAACCAGTGAGCTCTCTAGGCACACCCTACAGCATTCAAGCTTTTTCTTCTCTCCACAAAACCCTCACAGGAGTCATTATCTCAACCTCAGACTGTTCAGTTCCTCAGAGGAACAGCACAGCCAGCAAATCCCAAATCAAAAGTATTGCATTTTACAAGTGGAGTTCCAGCCCCTCTGAACCCAGTAATTAGAGAGAAACCATAAACCGAAGCGCAGTGAAGCAGGTCAGAAACTGAGATGCAGGAAGGGCTGTTTTAGGCAATTATATAATTAGTGGTCACTTTCAGACAATAAAGCCCTGCTTGCCACTCCAGCCTTCTCACCAATGATCTGCTCAGTAGCTCCAAAGCTCATAGAACTGGAGTTGTTTTTGACACTGACAACACACAAGGACAATTTATGTGTACTTGCTAAAGAGAAGTAGCTAAAATACTCAAAGGTAGTTCCCTCAGATAAAGCTCCATTATCTCTCCATCTAGTACACAGATTCCCCCATCCACAAAAAAAGAAACAATAGTACTTTATTAAAATACTAAATTTTATTTTTTTCCACATACATTTAGTCTCCCCACTGTTTCCATTTGTCTGGCCACCACCATGCCTTATCAAAACATTCCATACATACTTAAAATGAAGCTG
This sequence comes from Brachypodius melanocephalos, assembly GCA_013398615.1. Taxonomy (NCBI): domain Eukaryota; kingdom Metazoa; phylum Chordata; class Aves; order Passeriformes; family Pycnonotidae; genus Brachypodius; species Brachypodius melanocephalos. Next base: position 480,189 of record VZSR01003410.1, on the reverse strand, counting down.
AGGGTGGAGTCCTGTCTTTAAAAACTAAACAGGCATTTTGGACAACACATTCTTGGCAAGGTAATCTGGATGACATTTATCAGACACAGGAGGGAAAGCTCTTTCAGCATTTGTAAAAAGAACAGCCAAATAATGGTTACAGAAATAAGACTGCAGATTTTAACGAACTGTTTGAACTGTTTTCTTTTCTTACAGAGTCTGTCTCCACTGCCAGAGAGCTTGAATGACCTGGAAGTGTACACAAAAAGTTAGAAATTGAAATCCGTTTCTTAAAATTATTTTTAGTTTACTATCTCCACTTATTCCTTAAAATACTGACACGAACTTTTAACAACAGTACCTTCCTTTCAGAGAAAATCAATTGAACGCATGATACTGGGTCCTTCTGCTAGGAGACTGTTATTCACACTAAGTCACAACAGTAAGACTTCAGACAAGGTGAGTGAGAAGATGGGTGTGTGATCGTGAGGCAAATATTGGCTGAACTCTGGCCTATCCTGGCTAATGCCACAGCAGCTCCAGTAGCTGAGGCTGACTGCTTTTCAACATTCCTTCAGGAACATGTTCATCTGTCCATCAGACAAGTTTACTCTGAACCACTGAAGGAAGCAGGAAAGTGTAAACAATTCTGTCACTGCAAAAAAAATTAACTCGAAGGAATTTTGATAGGGAAATCTAAGACACATTTTCAGCTTAGTCTGTGTTAAGTAATAACTAATTCATAAACTTGCTTCCCGATACCACCTTTTGGCTTGTGCTCTTTTAAGAGCTCAGTTGATTCTGGGAGGGAATGTAGCAAGAATGCCATAATCTCCATCACAAAACAGCTCCCCCTCCCAGACACCCTCCCCAACAAAGGGCTGAACACCAGACTGGCCTAGGTGGCCAAACTCAGCAGCAAGGGAAACCACAGCTCATTTCCTTAGGCAATATGGTGCCAAAAGGAAAATTCTGTGGGTTTAGTAAGCAAGAGATAATTTACCAACCATATAAAAGCTGGAAAAATGTAATAAAATATTAGCCTTCCCATCTTAGCCAACTAAACCCTTAAAACCATTCCCATATATTTAATCTGAAGTATTGTTTGTGGTTTGTAACCCTTTGAAACAGTCCAAAGCTTGTAAAGATTAAGAAGTGGGAAAGAATCCCTAAGTTAGGCTGTAAAAGTTTTTGGACTTTATTGAGCTCCGATGAATTCAGTTACCTTCTGGTCCTCCGTCCTGAAGCAATTCTTAACGTAGTTGGCAAATTTGGGCTCCAGCTTAGGAAGGGTAGTGCCCTATTTGGAAAAAAAGCAAGCTTTAGGGTCTGCAGATCATTTAATGCTTCCAATAAATAACCTTTGAAGCTGAAACCCTTCACAACACATGTGGAATTTGAACTCACCTTGCCACTTCCCATACTAACCTGCTTTAAACCACTTAGAAAGTTCGGCGAGGTATTTCTCACAGAAGTGCCTACACACTAAATTGCTGTCCAAGACTATTTGCTGATGCTGAAGAGCACAACAGCAAATATCACCTTGTTTGTAGTCAACAGCCCCATGCTACTCAGTTAAACTAGAACTAATTCCATATTTATGGACTCTTACTGCAGCACAACCTGAGACCACCCTTCACAGGTAGGTTTTTAACTTCAGCTCTCTAAAGCAAAACATGAACCGACCCCTCCCATCCATCCTTTAAAACTCACTAATACACTACTTCTATTAATTTAAAGAACTGTTTTTGTCTCCTACTATCTCCAGGGAAAATAATACAGCATGCTATTTTAGGAGACATCGATTTCTTTCCACACGTCCTGAGAGAAATACTTTCCAGTTTCTCAGGTGAATCAGTTGAAATATCCCACATCAAGTAGGACAGCACACTTAGCTGCTACTTAAAACATTACACAACACAACACATTTCTGTTCAAAGGAAACAGCAACACAAGGAACATCTCAAACTGCAATACTGTAACCAAAAAGCCTGGATTTGGACACTGCTTTACCTCATGCTTTTCTCTTATCTCCCTGACACCTACTTAATCCAAGAGTTTCGCTCTCAATCTAGTAATGGATTTTTGAAAAGCTGTTACTTGCTGGCTGTCAGCCAGAGTCCCGTGTACATAGAATGCAGATACCCCTACCCTTACTAAGGGATGCTCCAGCACCATCTTGATAAAACACTACATTAAGCTCCCTACCACAGTGCTTAAGACTGCATTTCCCAGTAGAAACACTCTTCAGCACCAGATAATGTGTTTTAAACCTCTTTTTTTGCCAGTTACCTGCTCTGCGTGCCTCCCTCTGCAGGGACATGTCTACTGTGAGCAGCTCAGCCCCTCACCACAGCTCCTTTGAGTCATCCTAAACACCACAGCAGCATCCAGGGGTTACTGTGACCCACCAGGATGGGCCTATCCATTGTGTCAGGTTCACAGTCCAGGGCTGTGCATTTCCATCCTCATCATAGCCTGTCATTGCTCACTCTGCATCTACCCTGTATTTAAACACTTCTGATCTCATTTTGCATTCCTGGAGCAAAGCAGCCCCAAAACACTAATGATCTAAGCAGAAGATGATCCTAATTCTTTAGGTGACTTTTGTTTGCCATCGTATGGGGTTAAAAAGTGTATTATCTTGAACTAAACACCCCATCAGCAAACCAACGCTTCCTAGCACCCATATCAGCACTCCCGAGGCAGTCAAGTACAGCCAGGCCCCCACTCCCCATCTGCTCTGAGCACATAGAACACACTTCTGGGTACTCAGAACACAGCCCTTGCACTGTGCACTTCAACCCTGCTACACCCAACCAGCCTACAACTGGATTTGTTATTTTATACTTACACAGCAGCTAAGAATATTACTGACATGTGTGACCACCAAGTGCTGGTCAAAACTGTTAACAACCAGAGCAAGTGACTGCCCTGACACCTTCAAAGGGTAAAAAGCATCCACTGAAGGGAGACTCAAGCCCAGATCCCTCCAGAAAGCAAATGCTTGCAGTTCTGTAGCAATGCATCAACGCAGATCACAAGCACCTATCTCCCTCTTCTGGAAGTTACTGAGCCTTACAAGCATCAGAATACTGCTTCAAGGCCAAGGCATTCCAAGCATGTGTGGAACTTACCTCACACTTAGCTTTAGTAACCTAAAGTGTATACGCACTATTTAAGTCATCTTTACAATACCATCTAAGGGGTTTTGCGTTGTTTTTTTCTTTTAATCTGGACAGAGACAGTTCACCAAGAAATACCTAATTGCTTATCAGCACTACTGGAGAAATACACAAAGTGGTTTTGTTTCTCTCGAGTACAGCGGCTTATTTTCCACAAATGTATTTTCATTTCTCTGAGCTTCAACATCAACACACGCTGATAGTAACAGCATAGCAATCAACATCGGAAGGACTTCTTAAAACATTCAATCCTTACACATCTGTGAAAGTGTAAAAGTAAGGCTGAGTAACCTCATTCCCAAAAACTCACCTTGTCTACAGATGCTTGCATTTTTGCTTTTATTTCATCTAATGACAGAGGGACTTTTGGCGTTTTTGGAGTTAGAGTTTTATCCTTCTTGGAATCTGGAGTCTGAAAATTATTAATCTCATTAGTAACTTGCACATAGAGCTACAGAGAAGATGAATTTTATAAAACTAGCTATCATACATACAGTCAACAAAGTTTTCAGAAAGTCACAAAACCTAAATTTATGCTTCCCACACATTCCTTAGAAGAATGAAGAACTGCTTTCAAGTCTGGACTTCCTATAATTAGTTAGCATAGCTGGTATCTTAATGCTTCTGGGCAGGCGCCTCCACGGGTATTTTAATAGAAATGAAACCAAAAATAGCCAAAATATTTAGTGATTCAGAGTTTAATCCACATCTGCAGCCAGACTAGGTCATGCTTTAAAAGGCACACCTTTAAAGCACCTGCAGTGCTTTTCAGATGCTGTCCTGCCACACACCCCATGCTCCTTTCTGTAGGAACCTTTCTGGCATCATGTCTGAGTATATGTAGCAAGGAAGCAGGACACAATTACACAGCATTAACCTAACTTGAATTTTAGCATGCTGTTTGAAGTTAACATCAGGCAAGACAACTAGTTTCCCCACTAGAATAAGCCTTTGTTTCACTCAGTGTTTTTCACTCACTTTTGATTTAGACGCTGGTGTGGATGGTTTAGAGTCTTTTCCATTTTGCTTTGCCTTCTGCATATTTTTTCCTGCAACCTCACGAACAGGCTGGAAAGCAAGCACTCGAGTTTATTTGTCAAATAAACTGCATGTAAAACTCAAGATAGCATGTTACAGGAACCCGAAGGAAAACCTCTTGGTGCAGGACACTCAGACACAGAACAAGTTCTGTTATGATACCATACAACTATGTGGGACTTCCACTGTATTTTCCCTAAATAGGGATGTGCACGGGGCACGACACCACACACATATCTGTGACATGGAGTCTAAAATTCCTATGTAAATCAAGGGACAATTTTGTTCAGTCATCCTAGATCACATCTGGTGTCAGGAATCTGCAATTCAGACTGTCTTGACCAGGCCATTGTGCACTATCACCTGGGGAAATTCTGTAGGGACAGGGCAGCACACGGTGAAGTACAATAATAAACACCTGTTTTTAAACAGTAGGTGTGAACATAAAAATTCAAGCCGAAGTACTCAAGTGTGAGAACAAGAAAACGCCTCCCTGCTCCCTGTGCAGCTGCCCTGCTGTGCGTGCACCGCACCAGCAGATGGCCCCCGAGGGCCGATGGACGGCACCTCCAGGCACTTCCCGTCATTTTGCTCACTCCGCATTTATCTGCGGTGAACCCTTCCAGAGACTCACACATTTACAGCCTTCTGTAGCTGAAACCGCTCAAAGGTCCTTCCCACAGCATGCAGGACTGGATGCTAAGCACAACCCCCTTTGAGTAAGATTTCATTTGCCACCCAAAATCCATCCAGGTCCACACCAGTCTGACAGCCGCATCCCTGTGCTGCGAAGACCCAGTCACCCCTTTGCAGCCAAGGAAGTACAACACGGATTGGATGGATGCACATGCACACTGAAGTGTTCTCACACCCTATTACAATTTCTTTACACGGACTGAGCTATACCTAAGTCATCCCCCATTCACGCATGCCCAGAGAGCTATGCTAACTCATTGATTTAATGGACTACCTGCCCAGTTATTATTGTCATATCACAGCATTAGCCACTTACTTTCTTTACTGGTGCTTTAATTTCTTCCTCATCATCCTCTAAGTCATCCTCATCACTACAATTAGAAAGGAAGTCACTCACCATAACTCAAAATTCATCTTAGGAACTGATCTTCCCCCTCCCTCCCAACAAAATGTTTTATTTATGAAGGAAGCAAGCTATCTTTCTAAGTTTACTTTATACCTTAACACATGGCTAAGTTCTAGGGCAAGTACTACCTTTAAAGCAGTTAAATGCATTCCTTCCTCTTCAATACTGAAGGGATATATATCCTAGGGACTTCCATTACTACTAATAGAAGTTAATGAGTAGCAGGACACCCAGTATGACATATCTGAAGAATGTTAATTTAGATAGCATTATAGAGATAAATAAGGAAAGGATGCCTCTTCCCTAGCAAAAATACAGAAGCTTTTTCACTTAGCATCCAGTTACGTCACACAATTCACGTTCTGAAAGATAGCCCTGTATTTTAAAATACATTATCAAAACAAGAATACATACTCATCATCGTCATCCTCGTCTTCATCGTCATCCTCATCATCTTCTGCTAATTTTGGTTTTTTCTTTAAAAAATGAAGTCTGTTAAGTGTTGCTACCATTTTGTGGTAATAAAGAGCAACTACCATCCACAACAACTGTGGCTTAAGTACAAGGCTACTTTCCAACAATTTAGCTAAACCCAGGAAATTACAGCTAAGTCCAAAGCTACTGACAAGGTCACTGCATATGCTCTGACCATACGAACCTTTCCTCTGTGGCACAGCGCTTTAATGAGCATTTCAACTCCAGCAGTACACTGATATTTATACCAGAACCTGCAGTTACTGTAGGGGACAGAATTTTTACAGAAGTAGCCATTGTATCTACCCCTTCAGCAAAACTTTGGGCATTTTCTGTACTTTTATTACACTTCTGTAATTTAGTACTAAATAATTCCTTCCCACTTATAACAACAAGGCATCTAACTGCTACCACCTAGAGGCAGCACTAATACCAAACTACAAGAAAATGCTGTGAACAAAGTTACTTCAAGTCCACATACCTGTGGTGTTTTAGCTCCTCCTCCACTTGCTGGTCTCTTTGTTGAAGCATTAACAATTTTTGTATCATCTTCCTCCTCATCTGATTCTGGTTCTTCTTCTAATGCTGATAAAGCAAAGGTAAAGTGTAAAAACCTCACCTCATTTAACAATATAAAGCAAGACTGCTAATAAGAAACAAAGAGCATCACCCACAGCTGAGTGGGTTTTGTCTGGCTGAGGTGCTGAATTGATGATAGCAGAAGTTTCCCACTAGTGACCTGACCACTAACTAGGAGTTTTTCCAGCTGACTGAAGCAGATACTACTACAGGGAAATCCAAACCAGCTGAACAACCACCCCACATACAACAGACCACTGAAAGTCAGAAACAGTGTTTTCTCCATTCCTAAGGAGACACACTTGAAAAGTAGTAGAGAGAAAGAGCAAAGACAGTTCTCCAAATGAGAAGGCTAGTCCTGGGTTAGTTTAGTTAAAAATCAGAACTATTTCATGGGCAGTCTTCTCACACTTGGTTGATAAGCAGAAAGCCTACAGTGGGACACCAACATCCACTTCTACAGAGAGAAATTACAATTGAAATTGCAAGGCTGATAAATGCCCCTTTTAGCCATACAAACCAAGTAGCAAGCAAAGGTAGGCAAACACTCCCCTGAACTTTTGCCCTGCAGCCACTTCATGCCTTTAAGATTCAGAGGGTCAGTACCAGCAAAAGCACTGCCAGAGGCACCAGCTACACTTCTGCTGGTGCTGCCAGGTGCCAGGACGTGGCAGTGACCAGGCATACGTACCTACGAGGTGCTGACCACTGATGTAAACAGGCCCTGAACCACATTTCAACCTCAACACCACTGGTGGTGTGATCTCAAAGCCACCCAGTGAAACCTGTGGGACAAAGCATTAGTATTCAGTTGAATATTCCAGACAAAGTATACTAAACAAGCACTCCACCTAAGTGGAAACAGCATCAACAGCTGGAGACTCCACAGCTAACACAGTTACTCCAAGTTCCCATTTGACAGAGTATTCTGCAAGTGTTGAAGAGTCAACAAGCCACTAATAGGGGTTTACCATACTTGTTGCTCATCCAGGTTAAAGCACACAAAGGCCAGCCCAATACACATTTGTTTCCACTCCACCTGGCATCAGTGTCAATTTGAACATTATCCATCCCACCTGCCCCAGCATTGTGTAGTTCACTATCAGCAACTGAGTCAAATTACATTCCAGACAGCAGAATGACAACAGGGTGCCCTGAAATCAACAGAGCAACAATCATCTTCAGAGCTGCCAAAGAGCTTGGGACCTGCAGAAAAAACTAACTGTTCTCATGCCAGGTTTAAACAAACCAACACAACCTAAAGATGCATCTGCTTGCATATGCCGAGACTTGTATATATACAGATGCCATACACAGTTACTCTAACTTAAAAAATTTGTAATTTGAACAAGTCAATTATCTCCAGATGACTCAAGTAACTTTACTAGGCACAAAAAAGATGTTTGTATTTACTGCCAGTGAAACGGACACTTCTCCGAACACACTGTTTAGTTTCACTAAAATTCAGCTGACCCAAGCCATTTTTAACCTTTTTCTCACTAGAGACCAAATTTACAGTAAAATTTCCCAAGCTTCCGCACTTACTGTGGGCTGCACTGACATTTTCAGAGATGCCAGTACTACTTTAGTAGGGTTGCCTTCATAGTCCAGTGCCTCTGCTTCTACAATGTGTAGTTCATCTTTGGCTCCAGCTCCTAAAGTAACCTGTGAATTCAAGAACAGGGCAGTCTGAGCATCTTCCCAAATATTTTAAAATCTTCCACACTCCATTCACTGTTCTGCATCAATTAATACTGAAATTTGCATTTCTGACTATGAATGATTCCATCCAAAGCTGATACCCTTTCTCTACAACACTGAAACTTTCAAGGTGCACCTCCAGGCATGTTTTGATGACAGTGAAATCAGGTCACTTGCTGCTGGATCACTGCACTACAAAGAGGCAGTGGAAAGTTCAGTCAGCTCTACAGCTGGTCCAAGGAAAGAAGTACAAACACATTACCTTCTCTACAGAATCACAGCCTATGGCCTTTCCCTTCCTGCCACATTTCATCTACAAATTGCTTCCCTTTACCACACTGTGCACCTTTTGCTTACTTGACATTCACTGAGGACTCAATTTTAACAGCAACTTAGTTCAATACTGTAATTTATGCAAATGCCTTTTGGTGTAATTTACCACAGACTGAGAACTGCTCTCCCAAGGCATTTCTAGACTGAAGTGCTGTGATCCCTTGCTCTGAGTAAGTGTCAGGCACTCTTCTTTTAAAGTCAAAACTCATAGCTGGAAGGAGACGAGTGACAAGACAGTGGTCAGGCCTGAAATTCCAGTTCATTGAATTCTTGGGCCTCTTACACAGGACTACATGCAGGAGATGTGAAAACCAAGAATCCCTTGTACTACAACCATTCCCAACAGCAGTACACTAGGCTGTGTTTCCTTTCCTAAAGCCCATATAAAGAAAACTTTCCCACACCTACAAGAGATGTGGGTGTGGAACACTTCAGCCAGAGGCACACAAGTTTCTATTTTCCAGGAATCGAGCTTCAAGGAAGCTGCAGTGGTCCGCACTTAGACTGAAGGCTGGAATTGGAATAGGCTGGGATTTACGACTTCTCTCGCAGATTTTGTTATTAGCAATTTAAGAAGTGAAATTGCAGCTCTGATCTCACCTCTCAAAATGTTTTGTCAACAACACTGAATTGTTCAGGTAGTGGGACAAAAATTTTAAAGCATGCCCTGTCATTTTCCCCAGTTCAATACTATAGCACTTACTTTTCATTTAATTCCCATGTGATTGGCAAGCATCCACGCATGTGCTTAAACTACACTGAAGGAATGCACACTGAATGTGATGAAGCACTGACCATCCCTGTTCTTAGCTGCATTAGTTAAGACAAACTCATGGAACTTTTGCATCCATCCTTCTCTTTTCCCTTTTACCCTCTTTTCTCCCCATCTTGCTCAAGTCCACCACCACACTTGTATTTTAACAGGCACTGTCTTTACTCATCTGGGCTTTTATGAGGAGCACAGATCAGACCCCAGGTATTTGCCACCTTTACGCTTTCCTTATTTTAAAGTCCTTCCTCTACTCAACAAGGTCTTTTTTGTTTGCAACCATGTCCCAGACCTTAAAAGTCTTCAAATCTCCTAAACATTTCCTAGTTTGTCCTTTGGTATCTTAATCCCATTTCTCCTGTGCATCATCCTTTTTTATTCTATGAGGAGAGGTTAATGACATTCCCCCTACAAGCCTAACAACAAAGTAGAGGTGTGGATAGATCTGCCTCATCCCGCAAAGTGTACATCAGAAGAGATGCTATAGATAATTTTGAAAAAAATAAACAGAAAATGAACTTTGAGTGAAACAATACAATGCAAGTATTACTAATTTTATCTGCACAACAAACATTCAGATAGAAGAACTCTGCATGTGGATTTGAACTATACATTACTGTTATATTCTTCCATCAAAAGGAATAGTGATTTAGAACAAATTACGCATTGTCAAGTCCAGGCTGTACTTTTCATAATACACAAGAATGGAAAACACATGACTCATAACTAACACAGAAGTGTTTTCAGTTACACCATTAAGTGTTTGGAGATTATTATTATGCAAGGGACCTCCAGGAAGCAATTCTGCTGTAGGAATTACTCTACAATTTTAAGAATCTCTTGCTTCCAGGTATCAAAGTGTTTCCTTGCATTTAAACAAACACAGCAATAAGCAACAGAGATGCTACAACTCTAATTTCCTGTGTGTGAATATGGGGCATATTATTGTTCTGCTACCCAAAAACACATTGTTAGTCCAGAACAAATGCTTTGAAATATTGTGTCTGACTTGAGTGGGACCAGAAAGCTCCAAGGACATATTCAAGAACTCTCCAGGAGTCTGTTAGATGAATTATCTGAGTGAAAGATGGCATTTCCCAGTTACATCCTGGGAGAGGGCAAACCAAGGACGATAAATCAAAACATGAACCTTCTGCCGTCTTATTTGGATTTTCTTATTATCTGCTTCTGGGAAAGAAACAGAACTGGAGTTATGTTTGGGAAGACACTGAAATGGTTTTCAAAATCAAATTCCTAGCAGTCTACAAGAGTGTGCCTATGTATGACTCTTACAAATCAATCCTTCCTCCTCTGCTTCTGTAGCATCTACACGATTTGCATTAGGTGTGCCTGAGTGTATAGTCTGGGATTTAATTCCATTTCACATGTATCTATCAACCCACTATAAGTTGATTTTTCTAGCTCTGCATTTGTTTCGTGTCAACAATGAAACATCAGTGCAGAAACTTTCTAAGTTAAAAAGTTAGACACAATATCTGAAATTACAGAATATGCTCTACTGCCAATAAGAGATTTTTTTTAACAGATTTACATAACAATTTTCACTAGAATTACGACCGAAGAAACAAATGACACGTTAAAAACTCACATCTCACAGCACATTACCTTTAAAATGGAAACTATAAAAACCAAACGCTACTTGCCGTTCTCAGAGACAACTGATGTTCATTTTCTTCATCATCGACTTTAAACTGAAACTCCTTATCTGCTTTGAGCTCGCAGCCTGGAAGAAGACAGTTTAATTATAAGCCTACTGTTTTATTTAAACGCAAGTATTTACTAACCAGTTATTTTGTAGCTCGCTGCCGCCAGGCCTCGTACTTGCAGAGAACTAGCGGCACTCCGGGCACGCACGGAGCAGAACACGTGGGGTGCGGGAAATCCCGGGCGGGCGAGCGCGCGGCCTGCTGCCGACCACGCAGCTCCCCGCGCGGCCCGTTCCAGCCCAGCAGCCTGAAGCCCATCCCCGCCCAGCGTCCCCCGCGGTGCCCGGGGCGATGGCACCGCCGCAAGGGCCCGCCGTGGGCGGCCAGGCCTGGCCCGGGGCGATGGGCAGCAAGAAGCGCGGGACCGCGCGGCGCTCCACGTGCTCCGCCTCCGGCCGCGCTGCCACGTGCTCCGCGGGAACGGAGCGCCGCGTCCTTAGGAACGGCCGGAGACACCGGGAACAAAGCGCGGAACAAAGCGGGACGGGCCCCGCCACGTGCGGGCCGCGCGGCGCTTGGGGAGGGCGCGGGAACAGCCGCTGCGCGCCCCCGGCCCCGACCGAGCCCCGAGCCCTTCCCCCGCGAAGGGGGGCGGCGCGACGCCGGCACAGGCCGCGGCCCCGCACGGCGCCCGCATGGCGCCCGCACGGCGCTCGGCCCTAGGGCCTGCGGGGAAGACGGGGCCGGCGGGCCCTGGGAGAGCGCGGCCGCGGACACGGCGAACGTTACCGAAGAGGAAAGTCTGCGGGCGCAGGGGGCCCATGCTCTCTATGTCCATGCTGCTGTCCTCCATCTCGGGGCT
>VZSR01003410.1:455505-468400 GCA_013398615.1 Brachypodius melanocephalos | reverse complement strand
GCTGCCCCGGGGCCGCGGCGGTCGCAGCGTTCCGTCCCAGGGCCGCACCACCCCCGGGGTAGGCCTGTGGCTGAGAACCGCAGCCTTCCTCTGCACGGCCGCGCCACACGTGGGGACAGGGTTGGGGGGCGCCGCCACAGCCCCGGGCCTGGCACAGGGCTTGCAGCCGAGCGGCTCCGCTGGCCGGAGAGCCCTGCTGCAGAGGAATGTGCTCTCCTCACTCTGTGCCGGGAGCTGGATGCTGCTGTCTTCTTTGACTAAAATAATAAATGAACGAAAGCAGCTGCTTTCCTGTGCGTTACCTGTTAGGATGAGCTCCCATCTCGAGCTACTGCTCCCTGTGCCACTGGCTCTGAAGGCCAGGGGCAAAAACGCTGTGCGAACCTTCTTTTCAGCTGGTGTGTGATGGGAGCAAACCACTTCTTAATGTGAATTACCACACGGGGAAATCTGTCACAACAAAGTTAAAAGTCGCAGGGTTATTTTATACTTAGAGCTACCAGCCCTGTAAAGACTTGTTTGCCTCAGCGGTTGGAGCCCATCACTGGCCCTGAGCAGCGCTCACCATCAACCATCGTGTCTGGAGGCTGATCTGCACAAGTCAGGTCCCTTGTGTGCTAATCTCACACTTACTGAACACTTACTCCACAAAAATAAAAGTGTATAGGCTCTTAGGGCTCTTACCTCTCCACTGATTTGAAATGTGTAACTTGTAGTCGTGCTACCTTCATTCACATTCATAAAGGAACATTAAATGATGCTGCTAAAAATGAGACAAACTGAAGTGAAAAATAACTGACACAGTGGGAAAATGAAACTTACCCTGTCAAAGATTCCCCTTCCTCACTCTTCCACGAGGCTGGCCGCTTTGCAAACTGCAAATGCAATTCTACAGGATACACAGGCAGCTTAGTTTTGAGTGTAAAGTCTTCTATTTGAAAACTACAATTCACTTTTCCAAATCAGAGATTACCCGAGCAATGGTTTCACCAGGATATAATCCCCTACAATCCTATTTACATTAGGGCAGTTTGTCCACTGAGGTGTTTCAGGTGGATTGCCACAGGCTGACTAAAATTCAATAACAGTTAAATTGTGTGTGAAAACAAGGTACAGGAATAAATCGGAGTGCAGCTTAGCATATGAGTGAGGATGGATATTCTGTCATTTACTCCCCTTAAACAAGGAACCAGAGAACAAACTGTTTATTTCATTTTCTAACATTTGGTTTGGTTAATTTCTTACTATCTTTACAAAGTAATTACTGCTGAGGGTGGCCCTTAAGGTAAGAAGAGTGGCAACTATGGAGAAGATACACACAGGGATCTGTGGAGCAGTAGAGGCAGAAATCCCACCAAGAGCTGGTGTCCCTGGCAGAGAGAGGACTCATTGACTGATCAGACATCTCAGCCTTAAGAGCTGTGCAGATGCAGATGAGGCATTTGTTTGGTTTGGCTTGAAAACGGGAGCTAGTATGACAATTTCAAATGAAGTTATGGCATGACCCAGATGTCAGACTGGAGCTGGAAGGTGAATCCTACACAGTAATAGTGGAAGAGAGTGAATTACGGTTACCTGGTGTAATGCCAACAGGAGGACATGGCTGCTGGTCAAACCCACCCAAAACCCTGCCCCCAGGGCACGGAGCAGCCCACAAAATGCAGCTCCAGGAGTCCACCCCGGTCCACTGGCGAGAACAGTGCAACCACAGCATGTCCTCCTGCATGCAGAGTCACTTTTAATTCAATTATAGTCTTCTATTATGGAGGAAATAAATGTGGGAGGAAACAAAGGACAGAAACAGAGACGCAAAATGGGAGTAGGAAGTAGGAGATAGATGCTTACTGCGTCTCATTTGGCTCCATAGGGCTTTAGAAGGGCTGTCATATATCATGCCATTTATTATTTCTGCTATGGTACTAGGACGAGAAGTCCATTACAATATCGATCATTTTACTTTGCTCAGCTCTGTGCTGTGTGATACTCAGCATAGCAGAAAAGGCTTACAGGTGATTTAGAAACAGGTATACAGGGACAACTAGGGGGAAATCTATTCCCTTAATAGAATTCTCTTTTTAGTGAGCTTTTACAAAACTTAGGAAATTGTATTTTAAGCGTGGTTAAACCCACAGCAGAGTTGTAATCAAGCAATCAGAAGCTACAGAGAGAGTAAAGATTTCCTATGCAATCTTAATTTACACACTGACATGATGAAATCATCTTCAGCTGTTCTGCCCCGTGGCTGTTACGTAACATCTCCACCAGGCTCCTCCCTTCACTATTCAACAGTTTCTGTCCCAGTGAACTAAGGGCTAAAATCTAACTGGCATCAAAACAGTCTTCTTGATCTCAAAAAGAGATCAGTTGCACACCAGAAAATCCAGATATTTCGCTTTAGCCTGAAATAGCTGCATATTGCCATCCCCAGGTAGGGCAGCAAGAGGCAGGTTTTAACTGACCTCATCCCCATGAATTGGGGGTACCAGCAGGAGCAATGTGCTGTCCAGGCACTGTGGTGGCAGCAGGGACAAAGCTGCCCTGCTGGGTGCCAGGTGAACACCCTGAACACAAATGAGAGCTGCATCTCCTGGGGCTGCTTTGAGAAGACTTGGCCTTGCATTTGTAATTTCCTTTCACCTCCAGGCTGGTTTGCAGCAAGCTCAGGACAGGGAGCTGTGATGGAGGGACCATCCTTACCTGGTTGTCTTCTTTCTTACCCACAGTCTGCTTTATGCTGCTTACCCTGCTGTAAGTGTCACTGGAAGTTTTCTTTGTCTTCCCTCTTTCTGTAGTGCTTGTTCCATCCCCAGCTTTGCCTGTAGCACATGATTCATGCAGAGCAGCATGAAGAGCTGCATCAGAAGGTCCTCCAGCACCAGAAAATGCTGCATATGGGGAGCAGAGGGAGGCTGATGACCCAGCTTTTGCTTATGGCAACACGAGCTTGTGCTGCTTCATCTCTTCTATGGTTTTGCATAGAGCTTTCAGGGGATCCTTCTCCTGATAGAGTCCAATTTCAGACATGCAACCATGAAAGGGAGGAATGACAGATGAGCCAGGACATCCACAGGGGAGGCACTCAGCTATTGCAGTGATGATAAGAAGTAAGGTTACACAGATAGATTACATGTGTCAGTGTCACAACAGTAAAAACTGAGATAGCCTGAAATGTCTCTCTTTTTTCCTTCTTTGTTTTCTTTTTTCTTTTTTTTTTCTTTAAATATTCAGTACAGAATAGCCTCTGGGTCCTGGTCGTGACCCTTCCTGGCTACTGCAAAAATTAACCCTGTCCTGACTGAAACTGGGAGGAAAGCGAGGACACTTTTTGTGCTCTGCAGGTCCCAAAGGCAAGGCCAGCTCCAGTAGAAGGAGTAGTAGGAGTTGGGAGTTGGTGGGGCTAACATATGTCAGGAAGGTGGGTGGCAGTGAAGAGCTCCATAAACCATATGTCTGTAAAGCTGGTGAGGCAGACTGCACCTAATGTCCTCTCCTCAGCGATGCCAGATATCCTTGTCCCATGAGCTACAACTCCCCCTGCAATATCATTTGCTGCTGTGTACTGATACTATACCTGCTGCCAGCCCACAGTACTTCTCTGCTTGTTAAACCCCATGAACTCAATCCCAAAATGATGTTCTGCATCGCTACCAGGGTACATGAGTTCTGCTGACCACCCACAGGCAGCCGGGGCAGTGGAGATGGAAGACAACACCTGGTACTCCACATCAAAGTAGCCTGTTCTGGTGGTCACTTTTCACATCTACTCCTGCAGCACAAGCTTTGAAATATTGTCCCTGTGTCCCATGGTTCCTGCAGGCTCTAGAAGAGCAGCCATAAGGCCATGGGGCCAGCACGATTGTGTCCGGTTCCTGATTTTCCTGTGTTTGTTATACTCCATTTCTACAGCTTTACTGCCAGAGCCTGAGGGGCAGGTCATCTGGTGTTCGAGTAGCATGCAGGATGCTGTTAATCAATTGTAACTTTGCACAGATGCTCTGACTACAAGTTCAGGAAAGATGTTCCCTCATCTCAGCACTGTCAGTTCCTGTTTCAAGGTCGACAGCACCATCTAGTGATCCCAAATCAGCTTCCTACATGGCTGTCTGCCTTCTCCCAACTTTCATTCATCCAGGTGTCTCAGGTGAGGTTTGCCTGTCTGTGCCTACCTACTACACCCTTCCTTCTAGAGGGTTGCTTACTAGGTCTTGCATGGGGAGGCTGATTGTTCTTGGCCACAGTCACAGAGCTCAGAGCTTGGATGGCGTGATCCAAACTAAATCCCAGGCCAGAAAACATTCCAGACCCCATTTGGCTCAGTGAGAATCTTACCTGCCCTCTTGGGTAGATTCCACATTTAAAATAAATCTGCCCAGGGAAAGAAAATAATTCCTCTCATCCTTCCCTTGGTTCTCTGTTATATTTGACCCTCGGTTAACATGTTATGTAAGGACCTCAAGCACTCCAGTCAAAGGTGGTGGTTTGTCCCCAGGGTCCCACTGGCACGCACAGCTCATCATGCAGATGTCAGGAGAATAAAAAGCTTGGTCAACATTGTTTCTGATCTCTCAACTTCGAGCACAGGCAGACAGGCATCTCCACACCTCCAAAGCGCAGTGGGCCCTTCTGTTCTTTTCCCCATCACACCCCCTCAAAAAAAAAAAAAACAAACCAAAAACCCACAAAAAAAAAATCTGCTGGACCCACAAAGAAGCCTGGAGAAGTCGATGTGTTGTTATCATCCCAGCTCCTGCACTGCTGCATTTCATCCTCTCTGCAAGAGTCTCCAGGGCACCTGTGGTGGATAAAAGGGCAGAAGGGTATCATGTTGATAGCAGTATCATTTTGTGCCTCTACTCATCCTAGCTGGGACAATGTGCAAATTTCACTACTGCCTTCTCTCAGTTCTTTGGCTCTTCATCAGGGCATCTTGCAGGCTCAAGGTGCTGCAGGGGAGGAAACAGAAGGACACCAAGTTTCTGACTGCTCTTGCTAAGGAATTTTGATGCATCAAGCACCTCCTGCATCAACAAGGTCATGGCCAGGAAAACCATACTATGTGGGATACATGTGGCAAAATTTCTACTTGGTCATTAGGCTAAAACAGTTCTCTGTTCCCAGCTTGTGCTAGAGGGCATTCTTGGAAACCAGGAATCTGAAGCCATGTGTTTATACACACAGATCTGGATCACAGCTCTCAAAGCCATGCAGAACATGATGTATATTTAAAGCCATACACATGAATCAGTTTATTTCCTGGACTTTCCTGAGCTTATCTAATGTGAGCAACAGTATTAACCCACTCTGCAGGCTGGGTTGAATGTGTTCATCTGGGGCAGCAGGATGGGGTTTTATCATCACAGCAGCATTCCAAGGTGGGTTACTGGCTCCTGCACAAAAAACACCCACAGATCACACGATATGATTATATGTATATCAATATGTATATATATGTGTGTTTATAGGCTTCAGAAGGCTTTTGGACAAAGATATTTACTGATCAAATGAACATTTACAAGCAACAGTTTTGAAAATCTTACAGATGAAACAATGGTCTCTGGTTGGATCTCTGATCACAAGTGTGAGTTTGGAGATGTAATACACAACTCCATGATCTGTGTGAAGCACAGCAAATGTCAAAAATCAAATTGAATGGTAGGAATCTCTGGGAGATAAACAGCAAGTATCAGTAGGCCTGTATGAGTGTGGGGTACAACCACATCTTGACTACTGTAGGTAGCAATAGTCATGTTGGAAAAAAAAGACAAAATAAAGGGCTATTCAATAACAAGAAGCATGGAGAACAAGAAACAACTGCCTGATGTCTCTCCTAATACAAGAAATAGAGGACATAAAATGAAACTTGTAGGTGGCAGATTAAATATAAAAAAAATAAAGAGACAGATCCTCAGCCAACACATAGCAGAGCTGTGCAAGTCACTGCTACAGGATGTTGGGGACATCAGAACTTCATGATCATCAGATATACTCATGGGAAAAGAAAAAGCAGCAAGGGAAAATAGGCAAAAGACACTGTTCTGTGGCTCAATAAATCCTTGAACAGCTTAGAAGATATTCTGGGGAAAAGATCACTGTAATCTTAGTCTTCTCTCACACATTTCTTCCAGGCACTGTTGGAGACACTGGGCTGGCTGAGCACTCAGTGGGACGTGGTGTCACAGAGACAGATGTTCACAGTACCTGCAGCTCAAGAGCGCTTGGACCCAGGCTGGGCTAAGCCCAGTGAGCCCCACAGTGCTGGCTGCAAGACCCATGTCCACAACAGAGTCCAGTTTTGAGGCTGGTTACACAGAGCAGAGCTTTAGGATATCCTGGCCGGCTGTTTCCATCCAGGTGCAGCCAGCTTTGGCAATCCTGCACTGGAAGGCTGTTCAGTGATGGCAGAGGCTCCTACATGCTTGTTCTATCATCTGCATTGGAAACTTACTTCAGATGAAGTCTCTGTTGTACTGCTGGTGGTAATCTGCAGCAGGTAAAGACAGAAAGGTGACAAAATATTCATACAATTATCTCAATGCTCATCTCACGACTGTATCCTATAGTGGGGAAAACTAATCCCTGGAGGAAGGTTACCCAGGGCCCTTGTTCCTGGATGACACAAATGAAAAACACACAGATTCCATGCTTAATTCTCTGCATTTCCAAAACCACTTGGGAACCTGGTCGTGAATGGTGCATGTCTGTGAGATGTAGGCTCGCAAAAAGTGGTGGGTTTACCAGTGGTTGGGGCCCTGTGGTATGCTAGCTCTCAGAATAACATATAACTTCCTTTCAAAAAAGGATTTCCAGCTTCTTCAATAAGAAATTCTTCAATTTCATCTAAAATTTGGAAGTCTGAGTGCTGACAGCAACCTCAAAATAAGAGTTCCCATCTGTCTTGTACTGCACCTGCATGCTGCCACTGTGTCACACCCATGTGCTGTCACTGTGACACACTCACCTGCATCATCTTGTATGTTTTGGTCTTGGCATGTGGCCAGAACACCTCCCATGTGCCCAGGCATCCCTCAAAGCAAGTGACATATGGCAGCGCTGGACCTGAGCAGGACGCCAGGTGGATCAGCTCCTCAGGGTCCACGAGGTCCACGATGCCATCCCTCCATGTGTTGTCATGGTCACTGTAGTGTCCACAACAGGTTGTATCAGACACAATCTAATGTGATGCAGTTGAAAACCCACAATATATATGTTTGCCATAGAGGAACAAAAGTCAGCTGAGGGGGTCTCTGACACTCATTTGTTAGACCTGGCACAGTTTATTGCCACCTGCTGCCAGTTTCCAAGGTCCCTGCAGAGCCATCGTGCTCCTAGAACCATCCCATAACACACCTGCTTCTCCCTGGTCCACAGAGCTTCCACTAGTTTTGTTTTACAGGACATGGCATTGTTGGAGACTTATGCTTCCAAAACTAATAGACCTTTAAAAAAGTAATTCCATGTAATGAAAAACAGATCAGACTCTAAGCTAATGTGAATGTCATTAGTCTGTGTAAGAATATCATCCTGCAGATAAACCCACTGGATGCAGAGCAAGGATGATTTTGGCTCACTTGTTTCCTGTTGATACATTGGAATACTTGGATCAGTTTTGCAGCCACGTTCTGCGCCGGGATCCCCACAGAGCGAGAGCAGTGTCACTGCTGAGACAGCTCCAGCTCTCCAAGGCCCCATGCTCCAGGTCTTCTCATCAGTAGCAACACGAAACCATTTTCATCACAGCTCTGGGCTCTGATGTCACCATCAGATCGGCAGAACTCTTCCTTAACTAATGCAGTCCGGGAGCTCTCAGGGGCACAAGCCGAGCTCATGGCCGTGCGTTTCAGGCTGAGGACTCGCACTTGCGGCCCCTCATGGGTCCGGGGACCCATCGTGGCTCCGGGGGCCGCCCGTGGGTCGGGGCTGAGCGGATGCCGAGCGCTGGGGCGGGGCAGGGCGGGGCCGGCGGGGCCGTGGCGCTGTCCGGGCACCAGAGGGCGCTCTGGAACCGCAGATCTCGCAAGGAGCCGCGTCCGGAGCCGGGCGGGAGAGGGGACAGCACTGGGGACAGCACTGGGGACAGCACTGGGGACAGCACTGGGGACAGCACTGGGGACAGACCTGGGGACAGAACATGGGACAGGACATAGGACAGAACATGGGACAGGACACGGGGACAGCACTTGGGGACAGCACCTGGGGGCAGGACCTGGAGATAGGACATGGGGACAGGACGTGGGGGCAGGACCTGGGACAGGACATGGGGACAGCACCTGAGGACAGCAGCTGGGAACAGCGCTTGGGGACAGCACCTGGACACCACACTTGAACCGTATCCCCACGGGAGTGTGATCCCCAAACACTGAACCCTATGCTAGAGAAACAGAACATTGTGGTAACAAAACATAGCTGCAGTCTTGAACTGAACCTCAGTCCTTGCAGTGTTCAGGTTTTGGCTGGATTTATCTTGCTTTTGTGAAGGTGTTACTTATCAGCAACTGTGCTGCAGTCAGGCCCATTTAATCAACATTAAATTTGGCCTTTTGAGTATCTTAAGCTTTTACAGATGACTCTTATTTTCTGCAAAAACTAAACTTCCCAGTGCCGTCATCTATCCTGAGAATCTTTGGAAATACAGATACCTGAACCAGGCAGGGAGCACCAGGAAATTCCTTGGTAAAATCCCTGTGCTCTCCAAGCAGGCCTGAATTAATAAATGGCCACAATTGCAGGTGCTAGAGCAGCCAGACCTTCACTGGTGGTCTCACTGCAAACAAACAAACAAACAAACAAACAAACACACACAGGAGCAGATGAGTTCTCCAACGCCTCTGCTTCCAGCACTGGGAACACTTCCTGGAGCACCTGGCATTGCCACCCTCAGCTCTGCCAGCAGACTTCTTCTCTCATGATGAACACAGTGCCTCACACTGTCACCAGTATTAGCATTTAAGATGATTTTCTGCTTGCACACAATGACTGAAGCATGGAACAGCAAACCCAGAATGGAGGTTTGGGTAACAAACCCAGAAAGGATTAAATCTGCAGCAAAGTGCAGGGCTGCCCAGTGGGGTCAGGTGAGCCCTGGAGCAGGTCGAATCCTGCAGGTTTCCTAGGGAAGGGAATCCTGGAGCTGGAGGGATCTCTCTATGTCATTCCAAGGACCCCAGCTCAGTAACAGAGAGATGGATAATAGCATTTGAACGCTATCTGCTTCAATTCAATTGTATTGATTTATTTCCTGTCCAATGAAGCCATCAAGTGTACAAAATGGTTAATCTTATTTTTTTTCCCCTGCTGTCTGTTCAGATGAGTGAAGTTGTAAACACTGATCCATGCAAGGAGTGTGGCAGGGAAGATACACTGAACTTTTTTCAAGGCAAATGCTGATTTGTGTCTGTGCAAAGCAAATCCAATTTTAGCACAGGGTGAAGGAAGGACATAAGCCCTTCCCACTCCAGACTCCCAGGGGAAAGCTGCTCCACCTGAGTGGTTAGGACCCACCTTGCTGACCCACCTCCCTGGCATCACCACATTGACTCGACCTCTGGGAGGTGGCAGGGGCCCCAACACCACCAGCCTGGGTCAAGTGACCCCAAACCCACCCAGGGGCTGTGGGCCTGCCTCTCTCCTTTTCATACACAGCACAATTTACCTAATTTCCAGCCTTCTCCAGCTCAGGGAGGGAAACAATAGTCCAGCCCATTGAAGCAGACCCAAGTCAGGCAGGACATTGCTGCTGTTTGAAACACGCCACTGCAGAGCAGAGTGATGTGTACGGCGTGGCCAGCAGGTCCCTGCTCCAGTGCCTGATGCCCAGGAGAGAAAGAAAATGAGTTATTTTTTTAAAAGTATTTTCTTTCAAAATGTACATTTGCAATTAAAGGCTGAGTATACTCTATATTTTATTAATGATGTGGGACAGCAAGGCATTTTAAAGCTCTTCTGTTTTGATGATATTTTTTTGGAGGAGGAGGAGGAGAAGGAATTGAAATGGAAAACTTAACACTTATGATTTCAAAAATTTGGCTTATATTTTAGGTTCTGGTAACATGCAATTACAGGCACTTAGAAAGAATTCCCTTTTTTATACTATGCCCTAGAGCATAAAATTAAGAGGCCAATTCAGGCTTTGTACTGCTTTCAGAGGCAGTTTGCTGCAGCATAGATCAACACAGAGACTGACTGTCGCCTTTCTATTGAATTAGGTCTATATTTTTGACAAGTATGGCAGCAGTATCATCACTTTAATCACCAACAATCCGTTGTGTCTCTTTATGCTAATAAATAAAACATTCTGTGTTAAATATTTCCCAGTAAGCACTTGAAGACCTGGAATCACCACTCCTCCTATATGTTCCCAAGTAAAATAATATAATGGTAATAAAATCAAATGATGTCTAGGCGTTTTATAGACAACTAATAGCAGTTATGGCAAAGTGCACATCAGATACCAATTGAAGGTTACATTTCTCTTTAATATAATATAGCATGCATATTTCACTAACTGTCTCTGTATATCAAATGAATTAAGCAGTAGGATGATATCAGTCAAAAATGGAGTTCTTTAGAAGAGGTCCTTAGGCAGAAGAGTTTTACTGGAGCTATGTGTTAAGAGTGGGAACACTGGCTGCAAAATATGGGAAAATCATCCCAGGTTACTGAGGAAAGAAAGAAAAGAAAGAAAAGAAAGAAAAGAAAAGAAAGAAAAGAAAAGAAAGAAAACAAAGAAAAGAAAGGAAAGGAAAGAAAGGAAGGAAAGGAAGGAAAGGAAGGAAAGGAATGAAGGAAGGAAGGAAGGAAGGAAGGAAGGAAGGAAGGAAGGAAGGAAGGAAGGAAGGAAGGAAGGAAGGAAGGAAGGAAGGAAGGAAGGAAGGAAGGAAGGAAGGAAGGAAGGAAGGAAGGAAGGAAGGAAGGAAGGAAGAAAGCTGACAGTTCCAGCCAGCCTTGTCCGTGCACTGGGGCTTTGCTCCAGGGATTGATGTGTGCAAGAGTCTCAAAAATCATCATGGAAATGGCTGGGAGGTATCCCCAGCGCTTCACCCCGCTCTCTGCTCTGGAAGAGCTCATTGGTCTCAGCCCAAGCCCTGGAACCATAAAGGCAAAGCAGAGGTAAAGGTCTTAGAATAAACACAACCAGGTCAAGACTGAGCTCACAAAGCCACCCAAGCTCCCGCCATGTGTTCTCCAGGGCTCTGGCAGCAGCTCAGCCAGGGCTCAGGGATGGGCTCCTGCAGCACAGGGTGTACTGTGGGGCCATGGTCTGCACTCTCCTGTGGCAGGACTTCCCTTGCTCTCACCATCCAGGACACACTGGACAGCCCAGATCCTTCTCCCAGTTGCTGCTTTGCCATCCCAGGACTCCTCAAGCCCTGCAGCCCCTTTGCTGCCGGAGTGACTCCACACCAGCACTGGGATCAGGCACAGCCTGGGAGCTCCAGTGCAGCTCCAACAGCACACCCTGTCCTCCATCTCCTTGATTCCCCTGGCTTCATTCCCACACTTCACTGTGGAGTCTGGGAGGCTTGGAGTCACCCTAAAGAAACCCTCTCCTAAAGTTCAGATCTGCTTGTTGAGAGATTTTTCCCATCCCCGTTACTAATATACCTAATACATTCAGGGGGCCCCGCCTCAGTCAACATGAATTGTAAACCATTTCTCTAATCCCCTCAACAATACCCTTCCCCAAACCTTTTTTCTATCTTAATTAGATATTCTATCCCTTCGGTTTAAAATAGTATTTAATTTCACTTAATGATTTCAACAAAAAATATTAGGATTCCCCAAACAGACATGTTCCCTCTGAATTCTCTCATTCTTTTTTCCAAGGGCTTCAGTTTCATATTTTTGTTGCTTTGTCAAAACACAGCTAATTGACTGTCCTGAAAGTACAATTTTAGTAATTCCTCTCAATGAAGCATTGCTGCCTCCTCTATTAACACTGCCTAATTGGACTTTGAATCCCCAGCCGGTGACTTCACCCATGCTATAGGCTCGGATCACTGCAACAGTAAATATCAGCATCCCAGTTAAATGTAGGTTGGCTCACATTCCCCCAAAATTGGCTTTCTGCTCCTCAGAGTCCAATCTGATGTAATATTACATTAACCATTTTTTTTTTCTCGGGGAACTGGAGGAAGGGAGGAGAAGCTGCAGCGCAGATCTGCGTTTCCTCTGCTCGCAGAGCGCCTTTGCTCCCGGCGCCGGCGGGGAGGGAGCGCTGCGGGGCGGGCTGGCGGGAGCTCTGCAGCCTCCCAGCCCTCATTTCCACCTTCTCTGTTAGCAGCTTCAGCTGTAGACAGCACAGCAGGCACGGACACGGCACTGCTGATCCCCACGGGCCCCACAGCTTCCGAGCGGTACCTGCCATCCAATTCCCTCACCCAGAGACGGACCCCAGGACGACTCTGCTGTGAGCAGCAGAAACCATTTCTCTTTTTTCCCTCCTCCTTCTCCAAAATACAGGCTGTGTGGCTTTCAGCCATGGAGGGCTTGGCACGTGCTAGAGGGCTGGGAAGGTTGAGTGGCCGTGCCACACTGCAGCAGCACCAACCACCCCCGGGGCTCATCTGCAGCCGCTCTAATTATCTCAGAGCATCTGCCATTAAAATGCAAGATCAGGCCAGCTACAAGTAGGAAACAGAAACAGAACTCCTCATTGATGCCTGTAACAGGCACCAAAGGCGTATAACTCTGCATAATTGCTAATTGTTATTACTATTGCAGTTGATGTCAGAATTGCCCAGAGATGCCTCTTGCACCTTGGGCCCCTGCAGGATCTGGGGGGAGGCTGGATCTCACCATGAGCATGGCAGTGTCCCAAGCAGAGACCCCCGATGGCGAGGGTGTCCAAGCCACCCCGGGAGCCTGCAGAGCCCTGTCAGAATCCCTCAGCACCCGC
>VZSR01003410.1:429879-455405 GCA_013398615.1 Brachypodius melanocephalos | reverse complement strand
CCGCGCCGCGCTCCGCGTTCAGCTCCCGCTGAGAGACCCTCCGGGGCATAATGAAGCCACTTGACCTCTTGCTACCCCCATTCTCCGATCTCCAAAGAGGGTATTAATGCTCCTGACACACAGGCAGTCAGGGAGCGGGGATGGGTTTGACACGGTCTGCTGCAGCCGTGCTCACTGCTCTGCAACAGCGCAGCCTAAAAACACCCTAGGATTCCCCATTCTGTTGTGTTTGAAGAGTTCCTTACAGTACACAACACTATCAGATGGTTTTCCCCTTTGCCACTGCATGCCTGTGCCCCCAGCAGGGTTCAGCTAGAATCTAATTTTGTATTTCTGAACTGGATTTCCATTGCTCACACTCAGACCACTTCACCACCCACACTGTTCCAGGTGTGAAACCCTCATAAATCTGACCAAAGCAGCCCCATTTCTGCTCTGTGCGTGCACAACCCACTTGCAAATGTAGAGCTGAATGATCCCTTTGCTCCTCTGCAGTGACTCACCAGCTGCTGCTCCTTGCCCAGTGCCTGGTCTGGAGGCCCAAAGCTCCAGTGTGGTTTAAAGCCTGGTCCAGGTTTGATCCCAGGACCGGCTGTGGGGCAGAGCAGAACCCTGCTTTCAAAGATGTTGGGATCAGCTCTTTCCATATTGCAAGCAAGCACTCCAGCAATTAATGTTTCTTGTAAGCATACTGTAGATGGAGGTAAAAGCCTACAAAATGGAGATGCCAGAAGCTTTTTTTGTGATTTAGTTTCTTATTAGAATACGTTACCAGGGAAGAAAAGACATAATGGATAAGACTGACATTAGAGGCAGCCAGTAAATTTAAAACTCCAAGGAATGGCCTGGCTTTTTCTTGTCAGGCAGGTATACAGATTCCCTGCTGAGCACTTTAGGATACTCATAAATGTTACAGACAAAACTTTCAAATAAAGAAGGGAAAGGTTTTTGCTGCCTTCAGTTTTGGCAGGCCAGCTTCAGATGCTTTAAAGGCCTGGCTTCCGTCTGAGTACTCCTTCTCCCGCCCCAGAAGAGGATCCAGCCCCAAGAAGGCACCAGCACACCTGGGTTCAGGGCTGGAGCATCTCATGTTTCTGCTGCCTTCTATGAGCTCTGCTCTAAATGATGCTAAAGAAAACCAGTCTCAGAGCCCCACGGTGAGCTTGGAGCTGCATCTAGAACTCAACAGCACATGTGCACAGGGGGTTGATAGATAAAACCAGTTCAAACCCATCCCTCCTTTTATCTGCAGGCTTGTGGAGCTGGAGCCAGAGGACTCACGAGCTCTAAGCTCAGAGATACTGGCAGTTTTGTTCCTGTACAAATCTCCAGTAACTTCTTGGAGCTCAGATAAATGCTTTGTTCTAGTCTCACTGGCCTCATTCTCTTCTTTCATTTTTACACAGAGTACACCTTACCCTGAAAGCACATTTTTTCCACGATGGTGAACAGCGCATTCTGTGTCTGGGTCCTTTATCTCAGGGCAGAGGGGATCAGGCTTTTAAATTCAGTTGTCTTGTCCCCAGTCCTGCTTCCAGCAGCATCCTCCAGCTTCCAGCAGCCCAGCACAGACAGCCCTGCTCCGGTGAGCACCATGCCAGCGTGCACTGCACGCACATTGATCTAAATAAGCACTGCTCCTTGTGTTTCCACATTTTAGGAATATGTTTATTTTATTTATAAGAAGATTAATAATCTTACCACAATCTTGCAGCAAGCACTTAAAATAATGTTACAGATAAGCACTTGTGTATGTCTTCAACCACAAGCACAAGGGAGGTAAGGTGACTTAAACCCACCTCTGATTTTGCAGTACCAGCCTGTGGTCACACACTGGGCCATGAAGCAGCAGCAGCAGCTAATCAGGCTCACAAGAGGGCTTTCCTAATAAAATCAGATTAATAGAGAACAAGTTCCTTCTCCCCACCCCTTTCACAGCCTCTAAAACCAGACGCCCAAGCCCTCTCTGACACGTGTACCACCTGAGCCTCACACCAACATTACATGTCATTAACAAAACATAAACCAGCAGTCACATCTTAACAGGAAAAGTTAAATCTCTTTATGCAGTTAAATAAAGATACCTTGTCCAGTCATTAAGAAGTGATTAACTTATCTAAGAAATAACAGCACTCGGGCTGTCAGACTGGCACACAAACACTAAAAAGAACAGGGATCAGATATCATATTAGGCTAATTATAAAGAGAAGAAAAGACAGGCAAAAGCATAAAATATCCATGTGGACAGTATTTTACTGGAGTTTTTCTTTGCACAGAAAAGGCTAAACACATTCTGCAAAAAAGAAATATGGGTATTAAAACAATTTCTCTCCTGGTTTCCCTAATTTAGTGCTGTACATGAGGAGGCAGCACATGTTCAGACAACCTCCCACATTGTGTGACGCAGCAGCCAAATCCTCATACAGACCAGGCTTCTTCAAACTAACAAAAATCTTTAAATCTCTGTACAATCAACCTGCAGCACAATTCCAGGTCCTGGAGGTTTTGCAGAGCAGAAGAAGCGAGGCAGCACGGTCCATCTCACCCACCTCCTGCTCATCCCCCTGCCATGGCTGTGTTCCTCCTCTGGAGCAGCCACAGAAGCTCCTGAGCATTTCTGGAGCCTGGATACACTCAGTTCCTTATCAATCTGGTGCGTTCATCAGAGTCACCTCACCCAGCCCTGATGTCCAAAGATGCTTGATTTCCCTCAGCAAGAAACTGAGTGCCTTTCCTGCAATTTCTCCCCTATTTATACTCCCAGAAATGAAGTTTACCTTTCTGTCCTGGTTTTGGCCAGGACCTGGAGGTTATTCCATACCACCTCATGTTCCTTTTTCAGGAAGAAAGGACCCTGCCTTCTGAGAGGAAGCACGTGGTTTCCAGTGGGAAAACGTGGCGGCATTGTCCACCCTTGTTCCTTGCTCAGGGTCCATGGTGAATGAGGCCGAACGCCTGCTGCCCACAACCAGAGTGAGGTTATCTGTGACAGCATTTGGGACCTGCCAAAATCCTGGCACCTGAGAGACTTGGGAGGCAGAAAGCAGGGGGCACAGCGCTGGGAGGAACCTCTAGGATTAGGTGGGGATTCTGAGGACCTTAAGTTTAAGTCCAGACTTTAAACATCTGTGTAGAGGGAGCAGACAAGTTGCATGCACATCTTTGGGCAGAAGACTGCCCACTGTGCTCCAACACCCAGCCAAGCACAGACCTGCCCTCCCCTTCTAGTCCCCAGTTCTGCAGGGATGTGCTGATGCTGAGAGATATCCATCCCCCCATCCCATCATTCAGGACATCACCCACAGCAAAGTCTTCTAGCACAACCAAAGTACTGATTTGAGAGCTCAAGACCTGGGACCAAATGACTGGGACAGCCAGAAGTATCTGGTCACTGTTCAGAGGAAAGGGAGGTGGGTTTCCATTTTTAGCACTTGCATTCTCTTTAAAGCTATTTTCCCCACTAAAACCTAATATTAATAATGATGGCAGATCCTACTTTCCTTGAGGTAATGCCAGTTTTAATGCATTTTTTAATATAACTATAGTGTTATTGAGGAACAAGTAGTAAGTGATAGATACTTTAATGTAATATGAGTCAATATGTATTTGTATGTGCTTTATGACTTAATCAATATTGCTACATTAGCAAGAATAAATATGGTGTTTCCTTTTCTGGCCTTGGAAAGAACAAATAAGGAAAGTCACATTCTGAAATTTAGGAATGCATAAAATCTCTGCCCAAACAATTCAGTAAATCTCTTGACATTCAGTTGTTCTCCAGAGCAGAGCAAGTACATCCCCAGGCTGCACAAGCAGCATTGGGGACTCACCCTGGGATTCTAGTTCAGGTTTTTCACAGGGAACTTCCTAAGAGGAATTAAAAAAAAAGGAAACAGGCCCCAGCAGACAGTGTAAATCCTGTCCAGCATGCTGAGTGTCAAGGTGAAGAGCTTGGCACACTGAGCAATGAAGGATTTTACTGCTGAAGAACAAGAGAAGTTCACCAACTCTTCCAAAGCTGGGCCTGTCCCGGCATGCTGGCAAAAGGAAACGGCAAAGTGCTCCTGGTTTACTACAGCTCAGCCATTCACTGCTCCAAAAGCAAAGGTTGTGACAGGGATAGGATATCCAGTCTTGCAATTGACACAAACTTTTCCATCAATTATTTTTTCTGGAATACTGGCCTCACCCAATGCAGCAAGGAAGCCCAACCTCAGCAGCAAGACATTCCTCTTGGACTCAATGATCCCAAAGGTCTTTTCCAGCCTAGTTAATTCTGTGATTCTGTGATCTTACACATTCTACACATTCATCCTCCATTGGCAGGCCTTTGGCTGGAGCAAATCTGCTGGGAATGCTCATCCTCAGCTCCCTTCTGGCCTTGCTGCACCTCAGGTCAGAGTCACACTGCTGGCATGTGCTGGTACTTGGCCCGGGTGAAGCATTACCTGTGCACAGCAGCTCTGCTCCTGGTGGACCCCTCCAGGGAGTGAGATCCAGCACGTGCCATCAGAGGTTGAGCAGCTTGATGGGATGCAGCACAAGACTGGCTTCTGATACTGGCTTTGAGTATCCTACACTGTGCCAGAAGAGTCCCACTGCTGTCAGTGCTGCTGGGAAACAAATCTAGGCAGCATTCAAAAAAAAATAAAGATTTCAGCACTTGGTCCTGCCCCAAAATCCCCCAAATCCAAGCAAGCAATATCTACTTCTGCTCTGAATCTTCATGTTTCCAACATCATATTTTGGGGCTTCATCTTGAAGACACCAATGAGATGCCCAGCCAGGCATATTCCAGGGGATTTAAGGCAGGATCTTAATTTATCTCATCTGACTAAATACCCTCAGAGCAGGTCTCAGCAGTGACTAATGTCCCTCAATGTCCCCCCACACAGCTCCTTCCCCAGCCACGCCAGCCATGCAGTTACAGACAGTCTCTCACTTGAGATCCTCATTCCAATGTACAAAGATTTGGATGGATGCTGTGGTGCCTTCCCTTCCCAGCCCAGCTCTATGAGGGCTCCTCTGTCTGTGTGACCAGCTGACTCAGCCATCGGCAGGGGCAGTCCATGCTCCACATGAGCAGAGCTGCAAGGTGCTTCTGAGATACTTGAGCCCTGAGAGGCCTTTTGGTGTGCTCCTCTTGAGGAAATAACCTCTGGAAATTCAGCCACTTCTTATTGCATCTGCCTTTGGCTGGGGCCAAGATGGTTCTCTCTGCATCCTCCACTGCTGGCCTTCTGAGCTACTTAAAACACGGGCTGCTTTCCTAGAACTGAGCTAAAGGGTTGTGCCAGTGATGCTGGAGCTCTGCTAAACCCACCTGGGTCTGGCTGGGGTTGGAGTCTCCCAGGCAGGAGCTGCCTGCTCCCAGCCCAGTGGCACCAGCTTAGTTAAATGCAGCCTCTCCCCCTGCACTGGGCATCTCCTGCCCTGCTGTCACTCAGGATATCCCCCGTGGCTATCCTGCCATTCTGGATTTACTCTGCTTCCCGTGGGGTAAGAGCCTGACCTTACAGACCATTGAGCCAGGACTCACAGAAGGGCAGGGAAAGGAAAAAAATAATCTCCTCTATCCTTAATTTGGAGTGTTTGGCAGCATTTATTTATTTTTAACGGATCACCACCACCACCACATTTCAGCCCTTTTCCTGTTGTGATCGTTAGAACTTTTAACTGGATCATAAATCTTTTATTAACATTTGGTATTATACTAATTAAAACTGTTCCATGTATGTATTATTAATTTCTCCAGCACTTCTTGTGAGGGTGATGGTTTTAGCTGTCTTAGCAAAATTCACCATAGTAAATAAGGAGAAACTCATTTCCAGGCAATTAGGCTTGCAGAAAAATAAGTTTCTTAATGAAGGGGATGATCATTACAAATTTTACCTAAATAAACAGGGTTTCTTAATGGCAACTCTTCAAGCTAAGTAAACAGATTGGTGTGGTAATGTCCTAAGCAATACTTAAATGTAACTGTTTAATAAATTGGTAAATTACTCATTTCATCTTAGAACAAAATGGTAATACTGTAGTAGTAACCTAGTATATATTCTGTAAATATGAAGCATTATCACTTTAGCTCTGAAGAAATCACCACAGTGATATGTCAGCATTGATCTAAAACTGCAGCATTTTATCTCAAGTTTATTACCCATTTTTGAGAATCGTTGAGATTTTCAGAGCATAATGGCAATAAAAGAAGAATTTAAAAAGCGCTTAAATGTGCATAAGTTAATCAGAGGTATCCTCAGGGGGAAAAGGAAATTTGGTAAAACATGAATTATAAGCATCATTTAAACTTACTTTGGACACTAGAGATAATAAATGGCACCATAATTTAGAAATAGCTTTTAACATCAATGACTGTAAGAGGCACTTTACTGTTCATAAGAATTGCAAAGCAACGGTGCTGAGGCCAATTTTATTAGCCATTTTTTTCTTTATAAAAGCAATCCAACCATTTCCAAACTGAGCAGACAGGAACAAGAGTTACGTGTTAATATGCAAAATGCATTTGAGTTGGGGTTTTTTTTGTTTTTAATAGCCAGCAATAAATTTACCAAAAGATACAGTCTGGAGACAATTGAATGATCATTGAAGAAGAGTAAAGCCTGCTCAGAGTTTACATATTTGGGAAGAGCGGATAAGAGGAAGGAAGGAGGGAAAGAGAATCGTTCATACATCCCTATTTACTGGGGAGTGTCGCAGCGCTTCCGAGCGCAGGGGAGCCGCCGTAAATCATCGGAGGCAGCGCGGGTGGAACAAGGCTTCTCCTTGCGAACTTTTCCCAGCCGGCAGCGCCTGCCAGGCTCGGGGCCCGCACAATGCCCACTTAACTGCCCCTCTCCCGCGGCACAGCCCCACAGTGCAGCTTTCACAGCCGTCCATTGTCAGCCCTCGCACCAAGAGATTTTGGCGAGGCAAGACAAGAGCGCTTTTGAGGAGGGGCAGCCCTGGCGTTACCGGGGCCCGGCTGCGCCGCCCAGGTGAGCTCTGACCCCGCTCCCGGGGAGGACGGACCGGCCCAGGTGAGCTCTGACCCCGCTCCCGGGGAGCACGGACCGGCCCGGATGAGCTCTGACCCCGCTCCCGGGGAGCACGGACCGGTCCGGGTGAGCTCTGACCCCGCTCCCGGGGAGCACGGGCCGTCCCGGGTGAGCTCTGACCCCGCTCCCGGGGAGCACGGACCGGTCCGGGCGAGCTCTGATCCCGCTCCCGGGATGCACGGACCGGCCCGGGTGAGCTCTGACCCCGTTCCCGGGGAGCACGGACCGGCCCAGGTATCTCCCCGAGCTCTGTCCCCCTTCCACCCCGGCCCGGGAGCACAAAACAGCCGGACTGGCTTTACCCTGAGGCGCTGCGCGTGTGCTCATGGAACTGGCAAACAAACCCAGCTCAAGAATTAAAATTTAATTTAATTGGTTTCAGGCTACCCCCGAGTCTCGAAAATAGGAGAGATTAATATTCTTGAGACTTTCCCGTGTCTGAAGCATCCAGGGTCCTTGACACATGAAGTAGCCTTGCTTGCCAGAGTGGGCTGTTAAGGCTGAAACTCAGGAGAAAGCAAATATCTGTATAATAAATTCACTCCTAACCATTTTAGCATAATCAAGATCTAACTACAGTTCTTAGCCCACATTGCCAAAACGATTTTTTCGTGCTCTCAGAGCTGCTGGGAGGAGTCTCAGCTCTCCAGTTTGCCCCCCACTCGTTTCTGGGTTGTGATGTTGTTACACACCATCCCAAGATAAAGTAAGGTTACTTGTATAATTTCCTAAGGAACCAAATTAAAGCCATCCGGGTAACAGACCACTAATTTTCCATATTGGCAAGATTAATTCAGCCTCTAGAAGAGCCACAGCAAAAATCTGAAGCTGTTCAACAGAATATGTCAGGAGCAGGGAAGCATCACACTTATTCTTGAGAGCATCCTCTGCTCCAGGACTTTGCCTAGGCTTCCAGCAAAGCACATTTCCAGCGGGAGGGATCCCTCTGGAAGTAAAGACAGAGGATGGGAGCAGTTTGTTAAGTTGAACAAACCAGGAGGTGACATAAACCTGTCTCCTATGTAGGAGTCAGTAGCATTGAGCAAACAAGTGTGCCACTGGTTCCAAGTGCTAGAAGCTAAAATTACACAAATTCAGAAAGAAAAGAAAAAAAAAAGAAAAAAAAACCAAAAAACAAAAAAACCCCAAACCAAACCTGTATTAATTTTTACTATGGCTGTGACTAAGTACTTAAATTTTGAATAGATTCTTCATCATTAGGGATATTTCATTCAAGACTGGATTACTTTTTAAATGAATTATCTTAGCTCAAATAAGGCTTTATTTGGGAGAAATTTAATACCTGTATAATTAGACACTGAATTAAGATGACCTTGCCATGGAACAACTACATTTTAATTTACTCTTCATAATTAAAAGCAAATCTCTAAATACCTTAGGCTGATTTTTTTAAACACCCATTTAAATCTTCCTGTTGTTCTATGTGAACATCTTAAAACGCCGGAGGTTGACATCAAAAAACTTGTAACCCTGAGATCCCTTAAAATCTGGAAATACATTTTTAATTAGAGAACTCAAATGCTGTTCTCTGTGAGCTGGGCAAACACGGCTGAAGCAGCGAGCTTTGCAATCCTTTTTAAGACCAGTTTAAGACTGGAGGCATGGGGGGACAGGAGGACGGACAGACAGGCTGTGACCCCCTTAAAGGTGCTGCACTCCCTCGAGCTCCCAGCAGCTGTTCCTGTGAAATCAGCTCTGCCATACCGTATCTGCCACCAACACCAACAACGTGGAGCTTGGCTTTTGCACGAAGACACCAACATTTCCAGCCTCTCTTTCCCCTCCCCGTTAGCGGGGGTTTTGGCTGTCGCACCAGAAGCAAGCCTGCTATTTTAATGCCACCGTAGAAGAGGGATCTGTGCGCTCGGGGCTGTGTTTGCTCCCTGCAGCCGTGTGCAGCCCAGCCCGAGGGCATCCTGTGCAGCACTGCCCTCGAGGGCGCACACAGCCCCCGGGGGGCTCACTGCAGCCCCGCCGGAGCCGCCCCCCTCCCGCCCCCCTCCCGCTCCGCACGGGGCTCGCTCCAGCCCAACCTTGGGAGCCGCGAGCAGCAAAACCGAACGCATGCACTTATGAAGACGAAAACTCAAACTGAAACGTGCATTGAAGCATTTGGCAGCCAACGGGATTGTGAAATGGGGCCGGTGAGCCAGATTTTCGGTAAATCAGAACAGCTCTATGAACGCTCTGTCCCAGCATACGAGGAAATCGCCGAAGAGCTCCGAAAAGACTTGTGCAGCAACCACCACGACACAGCGAGTTCCTCATGCTGCCCCGAATCTGACAGACCCCGCTGTTCCTGGCACTTACACAGAGAAAAGGGGGGAAATTCCCAACTGGCTCTGCCTGGGCTACGGCAGGGCTGATCGGGAGTGCACAGCCCGAGTTTATTGGTGCTATTCAGAATTGGCTTCGGCCTCTAAACCAGAGCTGACTGTTGCTCGAGTACTTACTGAGCTCGGTGCAGGAGGCTGCATCCTCGGCTGCTTCAGTCGCTATCAGCTCATTCACTCCCTGGCAAGAGCGATGCCAATTCCGATCAAACCCTATTGTACACTAATGACATTCAGGCGGCACCAGCCAAGCGCTGGGAGCAGCTGAGCTCTCCTACTGCCTGGTGGGTTCAGGAAGAGTTACAGGTGTAGGATTTGGCTTGGCTGCTTTGTTTTTACCTCATCTATTTTCATACATGTTTGAGCCTTCCATGACACGTCACTGAATTCCAGACACAAAAATCGTCTTAATGGAGATTTATTATTTTGGAAGGAAGAAAAAAAAAATGGTCTCTCCACCCAAGTGAGATCTATAAAAGCTAAAAGCTCGACCCTTCCACAGCTACTTTAAGAGCTCGTCTCCAGCACAGCCCCCATCAGTGGGTGTCAGCCTTCCTCCCTACCTGGCGGCAGCGCTGGCCGCCTCTCCGGGGCTGGGGTGCGGCGGAGCTCCCGCGGCAGCCCCGGGGGACGGGCACACAGGCGGCCGAGCAGGTGGCTGCACACGCTGCCTCTCCCACCTGCTGCCCCGTGCCGAGGCACAATGAACTTGTCAGGCCGTGCTTTTGTCACCGAGAGCAGATGTCGGCTGGGCAGCGCGGTCCCGCTCCGCCCGGCCATGCTCCAGCCGCTCGCTGCAAGGCGCTGCTGGACCCGCTCCTCGGAGCTTCCTGTTTTTCCAAGGGGTTCGCCTGCATTTCCTCGGGCCCCATTTCTATCTCTTGCTTCCACTCACTTTCTTCAGCTGCTCTGTAACCCCTGCTTACTGCACTCTGCCGGATTTTTGCGTCCTTCTTGCCGTGTTTTATAATTTTTGCCGTTTTCTGTCTTGCCAAGTGGGCTGGTGATTTCACCACGGAGCTGTCCCAGCGCTCGCTATTCAGTGGGACCCCAAAACACAGCACAGTGCACTGTGCACTCCCTCCCTGCCCCTCTGCGGGAACTCACGCCAAGCCATTTCCATTTCTAAGGCAGTACCCTATTGCTCGCTCACATACAGCCCCACTGCCCTGAGGTTTTAAACACAAAAAAGATTCCTTTTCCACCTGACAGTCCAGCAGACGGCGGAGCGTCCCTCTGCTCCAGTCATCCTCATGTCTCTTCCCCACCACGGCAGCTCTGCACAGCCCTTCTCCTGCTCTCTCTCAGATGTTGCCATCACTCCCACTTCCAGCTTTGCTCTTCTTGTTCATTCCCGGCTTTCCCCCTCCTTCTCAGTTTTCTGTGCCTGCACAGAGGTCTGGGATGTTTCCTTTCTCTGATCTTCTCCTGAAGCTTTCCCACTTGCTGCATTTTCATCACTTCCTGCCCTCCAGATCCACCAGCTCGTGCTCCATTCCCCCTCGATCCATCAGAGCTTTCCCACCTCCCCCAGTGCCACAACCAACACAGCCAGAATGTGGATCACACCACATGTATTTCTGCCTCTGCCCCATTGTTAATTTGAATTGATAAGAAGGAAAAGTCTTCATCAGAGAAGAAGACAAAGAGCAAAGCAACAAACACCACTGAGAAAATGAGCCAGCGCAGTGGGAGGTGTTCCAGCTGCAGCTGGGAAACTGCGGATTGGCATCCAAAGCAAGTCAAGAAGCAGAAGTAAACAGAGATGGACAAGAGTGAGGGAGGGTCTCTTTTTTTCCATCTGAACAGTGAACAGCGATTTCTGTTGTGCCCTTCAACCCGCTTTCCTCTGGTTCAGCTTCGACTCATGGAAGTCTCATCTGAGCTGTAGGACCACAAGCCTGGGTGGAAAAAGGGCTGACAGACTTTGCTGTGTGTGGTGTGACAAAGGCAACTGCCTTTGCAGACCGGTCTGAGAACCCTGCAGAGCAAACAGGGAAAGCCAGTTGTTCATGTGAATCTTGATCAGCACAGGAAGGTAAAAGCTTTACAGCAAACAGAGATTTGTGCCAGAAGGATCTCTCTAAAAAACTGCCTGCAGTTTGAAAGAAAATCCTGACATGAGGAAGGTACACTTTATTTTCCCTGCTTTATTCCCTATGGCAGTGAAAAGGGGCAGTGGTTTCATCCACGCCCCTCCATGCAGCAGAAGTACATCCTTTACCCTTTGAGCACTTGGCTGGAGACAGAGAAGGTCAGCTTCAGAGAGATCAATGAAGGAAAGCCACAAGCATGACAAAGCAGAAGAAAAACCCTAAACCCCTACAATTTCTACCCTTGATGATTTAGAGGAGGATCACATTTCAGATCTCAAAAAAAGGCAAGTGTTTTTATCCTGAACACTTCAGTTATTTCAGGTACTCCAAAATATTTCAGCCTAGAAAGAGTGGAAAAGACTTTTTCCCTGCTCAAGCTCTCGGAGACAATCTCCTTTCGCCACATGGGAAGGTAGCACGGGGCATAGATGCACTGGGCTTGAAGGCTCTAAAATGGGGTTTCAAAGTGAAACCACTAACCCTGATGTGTTGATTCAACACAAAAAACTCCTTCCCCACAAGCCCCACACTCGCCATTTGCCTCCTGCTGACTAAAGGGGACAAATTCAAGTTGAAAGCATTCCTGATGAACAGTCTGAGACAGGGGAACCTCCACAGCCCGTGACAATCTGGAAGCAATGCTGGGTACAACAGCTGCTCCGCTGGAGCACCGAAATGGCAAAGCTCCCCAGTGCAACGCGACAGCTTCAGCGAGCGAGTCCCCGACTGTGCAAACTGCTTTCAGAATCAATTACCCATATCAGCTTCTCTGGGCAAGAGGCATCATCCCACTTTTCTTCCCCCCTGCAATTCTACAAAAGGAAAACAGAGCAACATTAGGGTGCCGTTTGAGCAGTAAAATGCTGAGGGATCTCCTGGCTCCAGGCAGAGAGCAGCCATGCACCTGTGCAGAGAGGAAAGCTGGGAGCAGAGGAAACCTGGGAGCAGGGGGCTCAGAAGCTGCCAGAGCCGACTGAAAATAAAGGCTGAGGAACTGCACAAGACCAGAAATAGGCAGGCTGTGACCTGAGAGACAAGAACATGTGCCTCAGCCAGAAGCAGAAAGGCAACATGGAGACAGGATGGCCACAGAAGACGTGTCATGAAAAAGAGTATTTTTAGAAACTCTGGGAAAAGCATGACTAAGTAGTGCTTTGAAGTTCTGATCAGGAGCACACATTAGGATAATCCATGAAGCAGGGTGCAGAACTGCAGCTCCCCAAAGAGATTTTTAGGTGCCAGAACCAAACCAAGATGAATTACCCCAGCATCTCTGCTGCCTATGAAGGAACCATCTCCTACTCATCACCCTGCAGATGCACCCACCTGCCTGCCTCAAGGGTATAAAAGACAGAAGAAAAGGGACTTGATGAAAATCTTGAAGGATCACTGTTCCCTCCTCCCAGTCTGCAGCTCTGTGACAGCTAAAGAATCCCCACCTTCTCTGCTTTTCCTGTGCTGCCAGAGCCACAGTTGGGCACATTTAGGGGGGACAGGAGAAGAGCTGGCATGGAGGAACAGCACGACCTGGAGTGTCTGCCTGTGGGCTGCACTCAGAAGGCTTCATCCCAGGTTACTCCTGGAGTACCTTTTGTCCAGACCTATAAATATTTTCTGCTGTGCTAAAATTCCCCGTTCTCCAGATTTCCATGGGAAACACAGCTCAGGCCATGGTTCGTGCTAAACTGCAGCGATGGCATGAGGAAGCTGCTCTCCCACCCATCCAGCCTCATGCCCTGCTGGCAGGGTGCCTGCCTGGTGAGGCCCACAGCACACACCTGGCCCTCGCAGGTACCCCCGGAGCTCTTGCTCCATCCTACCAGTCCAAGGCAGTCAAAGGCTTCTTTAATTATTAACTGTTTTGCTTTGGTTTCCCACTCCACTTGAGAGCATGGTCTCTCTGGAGGCTGGGAGCAGCTTAACAGGGCAGCAGCCCTGGTGGGAGCAGCCCAGGACTGGCACCAGGCGTGCCCACCCTCGGCTGGCATTCCCCCACAGGCTGCTCCCATTACCAGTAATGGGAACGGCGTGTGCGGGTGGACAAGAGACTGTAATGTCTTTATATTATACCACCAATTAAGTTCCCAGGGTCGTGTCCTCAGCTGATGTAAAGTAGATGAGATGCACTGAAGTTAATGGATCTTTGCTGATTTACACCCTCTGAAGGGCTGGCCCTCTGGCTTGTATGAAAGCAGCTGAACCCTTCCAGCAGCCCTGGTGTTTAACAGCTCTGTACTGAGCCAGCCTTCTCTGTCACTCCAGTCCATAAACCACAAGCTTTATTAACTAATAATTAGTTCTTCAGTTAAGTTTCAGTGTCATGTTTTAAGAACTGCTGCCCTTAGAGCTGGTGTGGAGTTTTGAAGAGACCTGGGGCAGTGGAGAGAAGCAGAGCAGAGGCACTGCCAGGGTGCCCTGAAGATGCAGAGGGTCTTTCACAACCATGTTGGCACCAACTGCCCTGTGGAAGTACCTGGGAGTTCAGCACCTTGAATTCAAGTGGAGGGATCACTCTTGCAAACACAGAGTTGATTTTAACCGCGTAATTTCAAAAGGCTCATGAACTGTGCAAAGATGAGTTTGGGTGCAAGTCTCTGCCTGACAAGAGCACAGTGGAAATGCTGCGGGACATCAAGATATAAAGCAGGGCCCAAGTGCACAGAGCAGTTCTGGCACAGAGCAAGCAGGGGGATTTGGGAGGACAGACTAACAGCTCCCCTCTTTTTTTTTTTTTTTGGCTGTACATAATCACTAGTCAGAAAAATGCTGTGAAGCTGGGTCACA
Organism: Brachypodius melanocephalos; assembly: GCA_013398615.1. Taxonomy (NCBI): domain Eukaryota; kingdom Metazoa; phylum Chordata; class Aves; order Passeriformes; family Pycnonotidae; genus Brachypodius; species Brachypodius melanocephalos. The sequence continues at coordinate 441,119 of VZSR01003410.1, read as the reverse complement.
TCCTCCCCTTGTGTGATGCTGTCTGGATACCCATGTGTCACAAGTGTCCTGAGATGGGTAACACACTAAGCCAATTAGGAGGCTAAGCTTGGGAAGAATGGTGAATAAAACCATAAATAAAATAGGATTTTTCTAATCATAGATTAAAGCACAACTTCCCAAACATTAGCTTCAGCTAATGCGCCTCTTCCTCCTTCTCTGTCTGGACTGAGTGAAGAATATTGAATCCTCTTCTGCCACCAGAAGGAATAAAAGTTCTGGGGAATCACGACAGCCTAGCACACAAATATTCTCAAAAAGGAATGTAATACAGGCAGCTCTCACAGAGACAGTTCTTGTGCAATAACTTAAACAGTACAGATTACTACTTGGGGAAATAAAAGACAACATAACTTTGAAACTTGAAAAGCTCTTTCTTCGTTGTAATCAATTGCAATAATCCATGTCAGTGATTTAGATGAAGATCAACTTTACCTTTCTTTGCTGATGACACAAAACTAAGAGCAATAAAAACTTAAGTGCATTTGTGCACAACTAATGGATTGGATGTGGCATGTGCCAATGGAAGTTAGTATGTATAATGCAGCATATACTGGATGCCAAATTAATGGGATCATTTGGGCATTCTGGAACACTTGTGGCATTGAGTTTAAGTCATTTAAGGAGTCTGGCAGGGGTTGATGGCCTCCTATTTTCAAAAGATTGAAGAATCCTAGTACTTTTGTAGGCAAGCCATGGTACGAATTTTATCCCCTCCGTCCAGCTGCTACTCAGTCCAAAGATGAGATATAATAAAACCAAGGCAGCGAGACCATGTCTGGTGTCCCTAAGAAGAAATAAAGAATGCAGATTCACCTGAACAGAGAGCTGGAGGTTCAGCACACAGATGATGGACCAGACAGTCCAACCTCCTGCTAAAAGTGAGGACCTTTATTAGGCCATGGGGCTCACACCAATTTACCATGGCACTGCTTCCTACTTAGATTAGTTCATGAAGAAAACTGGTCATAGCATGAAATGCATCTCACTGCCAACATGTACCATCCAGAATTACCTGATGAGGTGCAGAGGTTCATTCAGGGAGCTCAGATGTGCAGCAAAGCTGGAGACAGGACGCTTTTCTCCCACCTGCCCATTCTAGCAAATTGTCCCAAGCTAGGGTGAGGCACAGGTACAGTTTTGTTGGACTGGCTGTGTCTGATCTCTGTGGTCCTGGCACTGGGCAGAGCAGCAGAGAAGGACCCGGCAAATCCCACATGCTGGTAACAACAAAGGTCCTGCTCTCTCTGCCACTTCACATGGAAGCGGGAGATGCTCCACAGAGGTGCAAAATCACTCCCTTGAACTCCCAGGAGGTAAATACTTGCAGGCTCAGCTCAGAACATTCACCAAGGACCAGCACAGCACCCTTGATGTCTGTATAGATACTGCAGATGTTACTGGGAAATCTCTGGAGTCTACTATCAACAGGCAGATTTTGCTATTTGCTTTATTTTTATCTTTTGAAGAATGGCCTGAGGTCTGATCTTGTGAGGGTGTTTAGGGCCTGCCCCACTCAGCACCCCAGCAAGCTCAGATCTCATTCAGTGGAGCACAGTCTGTGGGCACCCAACATCACCCACACCAAAATGCCCAAGGCCAGGTTGGAGATTGGGGCTTGGAGCAGCCTGGGACAGGGGAAGGTGTCCCTGCCATGGCAGGGGGTGGAACAGGATGAGCTTTAAGGTCCCTTCCAACCCAAACCATTCTGGGATTCTGTGATCACACAGTTCGTGGGGCTGAGGTGGAGCACAGCTCACCCTCTCCTGCAGAAGTCTGGAAACTTCCATCTCTGTTGCCTGAAGAGCACAGATCCCTCTCAAACCTCTCTGCTTGGCACTTCCAGCATTTCCAGCTCTGGGCACGTCCTACAAAGGACATGTGGACATTTCTGAATCCACAAGGCAGAAATGCCTTTAGGCAGCTGGCTTCTATTGCCACAATGATCTGGGAAGAATATTTTATTTCTTATCCTTATATTAAATTCACGGGACTATATATCTAAATACCCTTACTGCTCTGACCTTAACAACAGATTTTTAAGATATCTGAAATATCTAGAAATGTGAGACCCCCCTCAAAAATGGGGGAAAAGCACATAGGTGCCAAACTGCCACGAACTGCACTATAGCTTTGCCCATCAAAGCCACCTGGGTGCCTCCAGGAGACAAACTCAGATACCCAAAAACAAGTGAGCACCAAGTAGAAATATTTCTTTTGCTGCTGAGCCAGGAAAAAGTTAGGAGCTTAAAGGACTCAAAAGCATGGGCAAGGGAAACACACGGCATTGAAGGGAAATGCTCCAAATAGCCTAAACCAAGGGAGTAAATATCTCTTCCTCAAAAAATGCCCACCTGCAGGGAAGCAAATACTTCACCCACCTGGTCCAGCTCGCTCAGGCAACACATAAGGAAGGAATCTACCAACTGAGGAGGAGCAGCTACATGAGCAAGTGCTCCCCTTGGTGAGTCACAGCCCTTAAATGATTACTCCTCAGTGGGGATGATTTTGGTGCAGAAATACATGCTTCAAAGAAAGTTCAGAGGTGTGATGTAAATCTCAGTACTATTTATGTCAGCTATAAATGAGCTAAATTATGGTCTAGCTGAGCAAACCACTTTTGTAAACCAAGGCATTGAATATTGTGTAGTTTGCATGTTTAACAGGACCAGGCTTTCATCACAGTGTGGAGGAGAGCTAATAACCCATTGATTTTAGGGCCCATTTAGGAAAAGAATTGCCTATACAGATTTGATCACCACGCATTACTTTGTAACATCTAATACCCTGGGCACAAAATAACGCTGAGAGAGGCAAATTGTGGAGCCATTTTTATCCAGAGAGGGTTTGTGCATGAGGGCATGGCACAGGGGCTGCTTCGGGCTGGGGCTCAAGGCAAAGGCAGGAGGAGCTCTGAGAAGATGGTTGATGTATCTCCAGTTATGCTGAGCTCTGCCTTGTGCATCCACCCACGGAGCTGGCTCAGCCCTACCTGGGAGATTATTCACACACACAATTAAGCAAAGCTTGGAAAATGACTTGTCCAAAATGAAGTCCCACTGACGGTTCAATAATCCTTAATTCTCATTACATTTTTCCATCCTTGTTCAATAAAGACAAGTTTTTCTGCACTTAAAACTTTCATACAGAGGAGTTCGGGTACATAGCACAGGCTTTTCAAAACATAAATTCACGGATATATTTCACTTGCAGATTTAAGACTGCTTTGGAAAGATCATCCAAATGCTAAGAATTATCAATTTCATAGCAGCATCAAGCATCAACAGATTAAAACTCAGCTTGATGGGATGTGCAGCATCTTCAGCACTCTCAGACCACATCTCCATCATGACTTTCACTGCCTACACTTAAATGACCCCCCTGAAAGAGCCATGCTGCAGTACAGCTGCAGGAGCTGCTGCTGCCCTCACCCTGCCTGCACACCACTGATCTCCTCGGCTGATTGGAGCGCTTTAAGGAGTCTCCCACGAGATAAAGGAGAATTTAGAGATGAGTGGGGGGTGAGAAATAAACCATGCTCCCCCATGCTCCCACACAGCTAGCCAGAGCCTGTGCTGCCAGAAGGGTGTTTCAGAAATTGGGAAGTCAAACGGCTGCCCCTACGCAACAGCTCCACTTGAGTTGTCCACCCCAGAGCCCAAGGGCAAAATGTAGACAGGACAATCAGCGGGATCAGGACAACAGCCAGCCCACCCCCAAAATGTGTCCTCTCCTCCACTGGGTACCCACATCCTCCACAATTACAGTTCCTGGGATGAAAAGGCTCAAGCTGTTAGGGTCTAGAGTCCATGCAGGCCCCTTCAGGCATCTCTCCCTGTTGACAGACCTTCAGACAGACAGCAGGGACCATCAGACAATCCTGTCACACCCGAACCAGGCCAGCAGGGAACACTGCTCTCATCCACAGGGACAAATACTGTGTGTTTGTTCCAACTGGTGTTTCCCTGAGGCTCCTGTAAACACTGGATTAACTGGGCAGAGCAATTGCAGGTAACCCTCACTTGTGCCCCTTCAGCACGACCGCACGTGTCGGACCCCCCCGCCCCCCCGTGCTCTCCACGCACACTTGTCGTACAAGACACGGATGCACGAGGCAGCCTGTGTCCTTCATCCTCAGCACAGCTCAAAATGCACCTCGAAACAGCTCCTCGGGAACAAAGACACCAGCCGCAGACACCAGCAAGACCAAGGCAGCCCGCGGGACATAAATCCCGCTGTTTGATGACTACTCATATGGTTGAAATGGAAGTTTGGTTGTGGTTTATGAAATCCTTTGACAAATTGGGGTACCCTGAGGCTCAATCCCGCTGCCTGTGGCACGGCCCACGGGTAGCAGCGACGACGGGACCCTCTGGGCTGTGCCTGCCGAGCCCGGACACATTTGGCACTGCCGTTCGTTACAGCGCTGTAAGCACCCCGTGGCTTTGCGCAGGATCCGCGCCCGTCACAAAGCCGGGTCCTGCAGAACGCAGCATCATTCTCCTCTCTGTAAATACACTGCTCCTGGGCTTACAGCAGTTTGGGGAAAACTACAGGGAAATCGGGAACATGGAGGCTTGTAGTTACCGGGTGTTCGAACAGTTAAAGAACAACGATGTGTTGAACAAAATGCATTTTACGGATGTTCGACGGTGCAGACAGAACGCAACACCAATATTCAATGCACACGTGAATGTGTGTGTCCGTGTATTCCATCTCCATGCAGAGTTGGATTGTTCCCCGCTTTCACTGACACTGGGGTTTCTCGGGGCTGTTCTGTGCACGGTACCGGGGACTTCTCTCCCTCTCTGCCCCGCATTCGGTGCTGCTGCGGAGGGGAAGGCCGAGGGCCGGCAGCCCCGGCATCGCCGCGCGGTGAAGGGCGCTGGGATAACGAATGCACAAACCAGGGCCGGGCTGGGGCTGGGGCGCCGCAGTGGCAGGGAGCTGGTGGGGACAGAGGACGGGAGTGCGGCGGTCCCTCGCACTCTGTCGCCCGGTATAGATTTCCCCGTTGTTTTTTCTTCCTTCCCTGCCAGAGACCTCCCCTCGATCGGTGTTTCAGCTTAGGCTGCACATTCTGGCTGGTGAATGGCACCGATCGGGCCCAGCACCATCAGCCCGGTGTGACCGGATTTGGCCCTGCCGCGGGCCCTCCACAGCCTGCTCCCGACAAAAAAAAGTGACCGGAGCCCGTGCCCCGGTACCGCTGAGGAAAGAACCAGTTAGGAAATGTTTCCTCCATCCCTCGCCCTGCGTGGCTGCCTGGCCCTGAACTCCCCTGTGCCGCAGCCGGGGCCGGCACCGGCGAGCCCGGGAACGGCGTTACACTCCTGCAGCCTCCCGGTGACCGGGGCCGGCCTGCGGCCGAAGCAGAGACCCCTCCCGGGAATGAGGCCACGGGAGCGACGGCTCCTGCCCATGGCCGAGGGAAATCCGCCTGGCCGTGGCCGCTTTCTAAAATTGTCAGTTTTGCAGCTTCCCCCGTTGTTGGGAGGCCGGGGGACCCCGGCCCGAGAACTGCGGGAGGTTGTTCTGAAAAAAACCCCTGCACAACGGTGATGGGGGCGAGCACCGGAGCCTCGGCCGCAGCCACCACCGTCCCGTTGCCGGCGAGGCGCGCAGAAAAGCCAGCAAAACGAAACCCGCCGGGTTCCGCCGGCGGGCGCGTCGGGACCGCCTGTCTGGCGGGGAGAAATTACCGGGGATCGGTGGGGCCTGCACCGGTGCCTGCTCCGGCGGGTGACGGCCCCGCACTCCTCCCGCCCGGCCGCCCCGCGCTCCCACGCCGCCGACCGCGTCCCAAAGCCGGGATCGCTCCCGGCCGCTTCCCCCTGCACCGGTGGAGAAAGCGGCATCACCGCTCGCAACCGCGCCGGCCCCGCCGCCGCAGCCCCGCTCCGAGTCCGCCCGCCGTCCCGGCCCCACTCCCCGGTCCTCTGCCGCCCCTATTTCGACTTCTCTCCTCCGTGTCAGCCGAGGCTCCGCGGCGGCCGCCGGCCACCGCCCGGCTCGCAGCGCCCGGCCCAGCGGGCTCGGCTCGGCTCTCTCCGGCGCGGCGGCAGGCAGGCAGCGGAGAGACGTTTGTAAAGAAAACGTTTATTTACACGTCTCGGCAAGTACAAAGTATTATACATGGTCTGTGTCAACCCCAAATCTTCTTTATTATGAAACATAAGGCGCTTTCTCGAGAGCCGGTGGCGCAGGGAGCGAGTGCTGTTTCGGGGCGTTAAAGCTCATCGGCTAGGAAGGTGAGGACAGAACGGCGTGTGGTGCCTGGAAGGAGCCCTTATTACTACGGTGAATAAATTACAGCTGACATTAACTTCACCTGGGACAGATGGGAGCTACCGCTTTTCAGTTTAATGGGGTTTCCGAAGCTAATGAGTCATCACCGGCTCCACCGAGTCCCCTCCGCTAAGTGATAGGGAGGTATTTTTTTCTTTACACTATCCTCAGAACAGGAAAAAAAATAGCCTTTTGTTCCAAAGCCAACACAAAATACCTATGTTCAGATTTCGATATAAATAATCGAGGTTTTATATAATTCCATAATAATAGTGCCCAAAATCTCGATGCATAAATAAATTAAAGTATTAACACTTCTTACAAAAAGTGACATATTTCCCTTCCTAGTGGAACATCGACACAAATATACAAGCGGCTCCGCTCCACGCCGGCCTCGGGGAAGCGGGTCCGGGCCCGGCCTCCGTGAGACCCGATCCCGGTGTCGGCGCCGCTGGCCGCCCCGCCACCCGCCCCGTCGGGGAAGCCGCGGCCCCGGGGCAGGGGGAGCCGCCGGCCGCGCTCCGCGGGCCAGTCCGCTGCGTGCCCCGACTGCCGGGCTCAGACGAGGGAGGTGACCGGGGGGATCTTGGCGCTCTCCTCCTCCCAGGGCTGCAGGTTCTGCAGCGCGAACAGCGACGAGTTGTGCAGGCACAGCGGGTCGGGCTGGATCGACTCGTTCAGCGACTTCTGGAAGGCGTCGTGCTGCAGCTGCAGCATCAGCCGGCTCGCCTGCTGCCGCTCGGCCTCCCGCTCCTCCGCCGTCTGCCGCCTGCCGGGGGACACGCTCAGCCCGCGCCCGGACACGGGGCACGCTCCGCCGGGGCCGGGCCTGGGGTCACGGGAACCGGGCAGGGCGGCCGGCGCGTCCTTCCGGGGCCAGGCACCGCCGGGCGGGCGGCCACAGCTTGACCGCCAGAGGAAGGACTGTGGGCGGCGGGAAGAGCCTAGAAACCCGCCGTTTCCCAGTAATCCCGTTTCCAAATATTCCCCCTTTTCCTCCCAACATTCTCCCGATTTTTTTTTTCAAATTATTTCCCCGTTTCTTCAAACAATTCCCCGTTATTTCGAATAATCCCTCGTTTTTACGAATAATCCCCCGTTTTCCTAATGGAGGACTATTGAAAAAGAAATATATAAAGATAATAACGATATTAATTATGATAGTATAATAATAAAAATTCACCCCCAACGGTTTGGCTGCCAGGAGCTGGCAAAGAGGGCGATCCCGGCCGGAGCGGGACTCGCGGGGCGGCGGGCGGGGGACGCCGCCGGGGGCGGCAGCAGGACGGGGCGGCTCCGGGGGCACGGGACTCACCGCCACTTGGTGCGCCGGTTCTGGAACCAGGTCTTCACCTGGGCGTCCGTCATCTTGAGAGACTTGGCGAGGGCAGCGCGCTCGGCCGAGGCCAGGTACTTCTGCCGATGGAAGCGCTTCTCCAGCTCGCAGATCTGCACCCGGGAGAAGGATGTCCGCGGTTTCTTGCGCTTTGGCGGAGTCCGGTTCTGGTAGGGATGACCGATCCGCCGTGTCACCGTGAAGGGCGTCAGCGCCGCCGCCGCTGCCCGGGGGGGAAGCACAGGGGTCAGCTCCGCGCCCGCACGGTGCCGGCCGCCCCCCCGGGGCCGCCGCTCTGCCCGCCGGCCGCCCGCGCCCCGCCGGCCCCCGGAGGGACCGCGGCTCCCCGGGGTCCCGCTTCCACCTCTCGTCGAAGAGCTGCGGAGACGAGCGGGGCCCGGCCGCCCCCCGGGGCGCCCCGCGCTATCCACGCCGTGAGGAGAGCGATTTTTCGGCTCGCTGCGAGCGCGGGGGAGGGAAGCATCCAGCGGCCGCTTTCGCTTTTATTCTTATTCGCGTTACTGTTATTATTTCGTTTTCTATTTTTTACTGGCCCTTCCGTTCGTTGTCGGGAGCAGGCTCGCCCGCTCCGCTCCGCCCCAGCGCCTTACCTGTGAACCTGTCCTTGACGAAGCGCCTGCTGCTCTCCATCCAGGGGAAGTTGAGGCTGCCCAGACTGGGCACGGCGGGCATGGCCGGGATGGCGCTGGAGATGGGCGGCGGCACGGCCCCGGGGATGGGCCTGTGCGCCGGCACCCGGATCACGCCGGCCGGGGCCAGGCTGAGGTTCACACTGTACGATCCCGAGTCCTCGAAGGGCGCGGCGATGGCCGGGAAGGGGGCCGGCAGGGCCGGGTAGGGCGCGCCGCCGCGGCCGCCGGGGCCGCCCAGGAAGGTCGCGCCGTCGGGGCCCCGGGGGGGCGGCGGGGGAGCGCTGTCCTGCTCGGGGCTGTTGAGGATCTGGTCGATGCCGAAGCTGATGGGCTCGTGCTGGTGCTGGCCCTGCGCCGGCCCCGGCGGGTCCATCCTCGGCGGGTCCATCCTCCGCCACCGCCGCCCTCGCGCCGCTGTGGAGGCGCCGCCGCTCGCGCTGCGCTCGCGGCCCGGCCGGCCCCGCCGCCGACACCAAACTTTGCGGAGCGCGCGCGCGCCGCCCCGTCACCGCCCGGGGGCCGCCGCGCGCCCCGCGCCGCGTGCGCCCCCGCCGCCGCCATTGGCCGCCGCCGCCCGCCCTCCGCACGCCCATTGGCTGCCACCGCCCCGCACCGGCCTCGCGCCCGGGCGCGGGGGCCGCCGCCGCCGCGGTGACATCACAGGGGCGCGCGAACAATGGCGCGCGGGGCGGGGGTGGGGCCGAGGGCCGCACGTCGGGGGCGCCGCTCCCCATCCCCGGCCCCATCCCGGCCCCATCCCCGGCCCCATCCCGGCACCGCCCGGAGCCCCCGGCCCCGCCCCGCCACGGGCTCCGACGGCCCGAGGCCACCCTGCGAGGCGGGACCCAGTCCCCGCGGCCCGCGGCTGCCTAGGGCCCCGCCTCGACGGCAGCGGGGAGCGGCGGGCCGAGGCCGTCCCCGGGGCCGGGCTGGGGGGCGGCCGGGGCCCTGCAGGGCGAAATTCCGTTTGGGCTTAATTTGCAGAGCCCGGCGCGGCTGCCGAGCGCGTTGGCAGCCGGTCCCTGACGGCCGAACGGGACTCAAGGCATTAACAATTAAATAACGCTCAGCGCATTTACTTAGTTCCCTCTTATAAAGGGAAATGAAAACAGGGAATAGAATTTCCCTGTTAATAGAATGTAATAGCATTTGATCAGCACCTGGCAGGGCGAGCCCAGGATGCCGGAGCGGTGACAGAAAGGACTTGATTAGTTTTTAAACCTTAGTACTCAAATCCCGCAAGGCTCCGAATCGTTTCTCCGGCAGCGATAGGGACGGACCCGCAGGGGACGGGCGCTGCGCTCGGAGCCCGCCCGGTGGCACCTGCGGGTCCCGCTCCGCGCGGCTCCACTCCCGCGGCGGCCCCACGGCAAAAGCGGGGCCCGCTGTGCCTTTTTTAAGACCCCCATGCTCCGCACGGGTCGCGGGGTCGGAGCAGGCTCCGGCCCCGACGGGGTCCGACGGCCGCGGCGAAGGTGCCGCCCAGAGTTCCCCGGTTCGGGCGCTGACGGAGACGCGTCCCGAGCCGAGGCCTGGGGAGAGTTTCCCCGGCTCACGGCACCGAGGGACACCGGCCCCGCCTTGCCCTGCCGTCATTACCGCGGCCAGTAAACGCCCAGCCCCGGGGGGACCGCCCGATGCCACCCCCGGCCCCGGGCGGCCCTAATCGGATTGTCCCCGCTCGGTGCGGCGGGCGGCCGAGGCGCCGTCACCCGCTGCTCCCCGGAGCGGAGCTAATCCGATTGAGGCGATCCCGCAAGCTGGTGCGGGCCCGCACAGCCCCGCTGGAGCGGCCGCGGGCGCACCGCCCTCGGGGCCCCGCTCCCGACGGCCCGGCCAGGCGGGCGGCAGGCGACCGGGGAGGGCAGAAGGGAAAAGGAGGAGGTGGGGCAAGGAAAAAAAAATAAAAAAGAAAAAGGGAGAAAAAAAAAAAAAAAAAAAAAAAAGGAAAAAAGAGGCAACCGGTGGAGAATGGATAAATAAATAAATAAATAAATAAATAAAGTGCCACCCAGTCCTGGATCAGGGCAGGCTTTGTTAGAGAAAATTGCAGCTCGATCTGCATAATGGGAGCTCGGGCTGCCCAAGGCGATCTTTTTATTGCGTGTGTGTCTGCTGTTATCAATTTTGTGAACGATTTCACAGGGAGCCTGGCAGACTTGAGCTGGAATAATATGCAAAGATGAGCTTTGAATAATGAATGATGTGCTTTTAAACCAATTCCAAAGTGTCTGTGATAGTACAATATGAAAAGGGGTGGTAAGTAATAGTATATTTAAAAGGCACTAGTATGTTTTTATTACTATATTTAAAAAGATATCTATATTATTTTTGTGAAATGGATAATATATCACAGAGTCTTTGATAATCAGCTAAACAATACATTTTTCTTTGGGAAAATTCTCTTGGTTTTACACAGTTAAATATAGAGTATCAGCGTACAGCTCTGTAACGCTCAGCTACCTTATTAAATATTAACGATATTTTAATATTAGCTTTTAAATTTAATATGTTGACGTTCTGCAGTTTTACTTTAATTATGTTTTATAATTAATAACCCCGGACGTATGGTATCCTTAAATGCAGCTCTCCCGCAGCCGCGCCGTCTCCCTCGCCCTTCTGCGGGCGGGGGCCGCGCAGAACCCCGCGCAAAGCCTCGCAAAATCCCGCGCAGAGCCCCGCAAAACCCCGCGCAGAGCCCCGCGCAGAGCCCCGCGCAGAGCCTCGCACAGCTCCGCACAGCTCCGCAAACTCCGAAAAGCCCCGCACAGCCCCGCGGCTCCTTTCCACCGAGAGTCCGCCTGCGCTTTGCCGGGTGCCGCGCTCCGCGGCTTCCTGCCGGGCTCGCCTCCTGGCGCCGCGACCGGATCTGCGGCCCCGACGATGCGCCCTGACCCCGGCATGGCCCGGTGCTGCCCCTGACC
>VZSR01003410.1:399154-429006 GCA_013398615.1 Brachypodius melanocephalos | reverse complement strand
GGGCTGGACAGCACCAGGACAGGGCTGGACAGCACCAGGGGGACAGGGCCGGACAGCACCTGGGGGCAGCGACCAGAGCTGTGCAGGCAGGAGGGGGTTGGGAAGGGAGAGTTCTGGCGGTGTGTGTGAAGGCTGCTATGGCATTGTCATTCCCTGTGAAATTCTGCTTATTGTACAAGTATTAACTGAGATGTGGAACCAAGTGTGTGGTGCTGGCAGAGAGGAACGTGGTGCAGCCCTGCCACGCTGGGGCACAGCTCCCAGGGCCTGCCAGAGAGCGTGACTGACCCAGCTCTGCCAGGATGCCTGGGCACAGGGGCTGACCATGTCTGGAGAGCCCTGCTTCCAGTCACCTGCAGAGGTATGGGGAACAGGGTTAAGCAGGGAGAAAAGTAACTAAAGCTATGGAAGAGGAGTGACTACATCCCTGGCACCACTGGGCAGAAGAGTCCCCCATCCATTCTGTCACTGGGAGTCACTGGGGGCAGAGATGTGGCAGCTGTCTCAATCACGCCTGAAACCCAGGCCCAGGCCTGGCTGCCATGGAGGTGACATGAAGGGGGTGTGCTACAGCCTGCCATGGCCACTAAGTTTGGTGATGGCATTCCTCAGCTGCAGGAATGCTCTCAAGATCAAAACAAGGAAGGCCCTGGAGGGAGGGTGTCCTTGCAATGCCATGTCCTCGTGGGACCCTTGTCCTTGCAGGACCAACCCTCATGTGCATGACAGTGGCCAGTGCCACCGTTCAGCTTTTAAAAAGTGCTCCTGTAGAATGAGAGAATAAAACCACGTGATGAGCACTGCTAATAACTCCCTGCACCAGGAAGCAGCAGCAGATGCTGAGATGTTCCTGCTGTAGCTCCTGTCTTTGGCAGGAGGTCTCAGGCTGGGCAAGGCCAGTGCTGTTCTCCACAGCATTTTCTGGATGGATATTGCTGCATAAACCCAACACGGTTTAGAGTGATTACACAACGTGTAATTCAGCATGACAGAGGACACGCGCTGCTTTTCAGCCGTAGCCCTGGAAGCAGCACTCCTGTGGAGCTGGTGTGTGATGCTGCTGTTCAGACTGAAGAGGGATGTGTGTGATCTGTGTCCTTGGCATGGGCAGGGGAAGGGGGGCAGGACAGCCAGAAGCAGCTTAGCAGCCTGAGCTCTGCCTGTAGCCAGCTGTGCCCAGCTGTGGAGGGCACCAGCAGGCAAGGCCTGAGGTTTGTGCACCAAAGGGGGATGTGGTGCTGACTCTTGTGCCTTCTGCAGGGCTCAGTGAGATCCTGTGGGTCCTGGTCAGTGATGAGCCCCACTGGGTGAGGAGCACTGTGGCCAACAGGCCCCAGGACAGAGCAGAGGCCTGGCTGGCCCATGCCAGTGGTGGAGCTGGAGCCTGGGTGCCAGCCTGTGGCCATGCTCCCCTGGGTGCCAGCCTGTGGCTGTGCTCCCCTGGGGCAGCACTGGGCTCAGGACTCAGCTCCTGGTGCTCAGCAGACCTGACAAAAACCACACTTTTTTGTCAGCCCACAAGGGTTAAATCAGCTGCCCTTTTTCTGAGGGAAGACCTCTGGTGTTGCAGAGACAAAGGTCATTCCCCTCTGCCCCTTCCTTTGGTCTGGAGGGCTGTGCCCCTCCTGCCTCCCCTCACCCCTCGAAGGCAGAGGGGAGGGCACAGTGGTGGAGCTCTGCCCTCAGCAGCCTTTTCCCCATCAGAACAAGGGATATTCCCTGCACCCTGACATGGAGGAGATTAGGACACCTGCCCCATAAACCCTGCCCAAGGGTCCAGACACACAGGCTCCAGTAAAACTCTCTGTCCTTCATATCCCAGTGGGTAGAAGCAGTTAAACCCCACTCAGAGACCCAGTGCTAATGGGTTCTGAAGCTTCTGAGAAATGAACATGCCTTAGTGGTTTCAATTCCTTTTCCAAAACCATCTCCGTGGGGTTGGTAACCTGAACTGTGATATTTAAAAAGCCGAGACTTTATTTCAGTTCAGAATCCATGCATTGTTCCACAAATGGCTGAGACTAGAGGAGAAGGAGAGGGTACAAGGGAGATGCTGGGGAAGGAGCTACCTCTGAAAGGGCAGAAAGTACAGGGGGTGACGGGCAGACGGGGCTCCATTTCTTTCTAACACCTTTAATAAAATCAGGCTGTAGTGGAGCTGGCAGGGAACATCCTGGTATCGTGGACAAGCCCTGAAAGGTGCAGAGACAGCCCCAGGTGAAGGGGAAGGCAGGAGGTACCGCAGGTTGGGCACAAGCTGGGGGAAGCAGCCACTTCCTTCCCTCTTTCATTCTTATTTTAAATACCAACATGCCACTGCTGCCAGGTTTTTATACTAAATATGACTTTTGCTGGGCAAATTACATTAGGATGGATGCCACAGGTATCCATTAAGGTTTATTTATCGTGATACCGTTTGTATCTCATGCTTATAAATAACTTATGTTATAGCTTTTGTTTGTAGAAAGGTAACTTACATATTTTATTATGCTTTCTGTAAACCTCAAAAAGAATTTTGTCAAAGCAGTGCCTCTTAACAGCAGTCTACACCCTGGTACATAAAACCTACACCAGCATTATTTTTTAATAGGGTGAGGAAGTGTGTTATCCTGCCGCAGTTTGAGAGGTTTGCTGTCATCGTAAACTCCTTGTGCAATAAAACATTAACGAGGCTGAGGAATTACTCTACAAGGTGTGTGGATGCTGGGGCCGAGCTCTTCACAGCCTCCTTTGCAAGCAGGCTCTGCTATTCAAACTGTGCCCAGCCCAGGGCTGCCTGTGCCTGCCCCAGCCAGGGGAGGCTCTGGGGGTTTGTTCTGCCTCCCACAGGGACCGACACTCACCTGAGCCTCAGCAGGCTGTGCTTTGCTCTCCGAGGATAGAAAACACACCTGGAGGAGAGCCAGCCCTACTCTGCAGCCCCCAGCCCTTTGCATTACCAGACAAGGTCACGTTGATCCTTGTGAGGAAATTGCTCAGGTTCTGAGTGGCATCTCCCTTTGACATTTCCCATTCCACTGTTTCCACTTTTTAAAGGAAAAAAAACATTCCAAAGCCTTTAAGGCAATTATGTCTTTTCAAAAAATGCATAAGGCATTACACCTGCTCCATGGATTTCTGTAACTTCCATGGGTAACTGTAACTTCCATGGATTACTGTAACTTCCAGGGATTTCTGTAACTCCAGGGATTTCTGCAGCCTCCCCAGATTACTGTAACTTCCATGAATTACTGTAACTTCCATGGATTTCTGTAACTTCCATGGATTACTGTAACTTCCAGGGATTACTGTAACTTCCAGGGATTTCTGTAACTTCCAAGGATTACTGTAACTTCCATGGATTTCTGTAGCCTCCATGGTACCTCCATGGATTACTCTCAGATGCTCAGCATTCCTGCAGCTCAGACCCTTCAGCTGATATCCTTCCTCCAACTGAGCTCAAATGTGAACAGCAAACGGACAAAACACCATCCTTCCAGCTGTGCTTCCTTTTGAAATTGTGCAGAAAAGTACAATTGCAAAGAAGAAAACTGGAAAAGCCCTGTAAGAAATACAGGCATGAACTTTTCCTCCCTGCTGGCCACAATTAATAATTCCGATTCTTATCTAAGCAGTGGTGAAATGTTATTGAGTTCACAAATGTCAGCAAATATGACAGATGTGAAATTTTCTTTTTCTTGTGTTTCTTTTCTTAGACAAATAATGGAAATACCTAAGTCAATCCCAATGCAAGTTTGTAACTGCACATAATACCTTTTCCACGTAATAAACTGACTTCTTGCTTAAGCAGTTCTCATTTCTGTCAGGCCTTCCTTCAATTCATTTTGCATCTCCCTGGCAGTAGAGCCCCTCCTGCCCAGCACAGGACACCCACTGCACCCCAGTGTCAGTCTCTTCCTTTTTCCTGTGGTTTTGGATAAACTTTATTCTTTGTAAAGGGTTTTAACACCTTCATTTTATTCTGTGGTTCTTTTTTTCCCCCCAGTTTCTAAAGACGTGGAAAATGTGCACTTGTGAAATAACATTTTCAGTACTTCACTTAGTCTTGCTCCATCATGTCTTGTTTCACTCTGTGCAATATTCAATTTCCTTGCTATATTTATAGCCTAAAATAATGCTCATTTTCAGTCTTCTTCGTGGTCCTCATTGTCATATTAATCACCCATGCTGCAGAGAAATATAGAGCATTTTGTGGAAAAATAGTAATTTTATTAGTTCAAAAAGGTGTCATATAAAGTTTGTACTGGCTTTCATCTCATTTTCAAGCAAATATGTCCTCAAGAGTGAGCTTGGAGGTTTGAACTGGTGAGATATTATTTACTATTATGTACAGAACTGAGAATCATTAACTGACACAGATTCAGAAGGAATGCATATCCTTTTGTTCTTTGGTTATACTATGTTTTTACACTGTTTCATAAAGCTAAAACTACAAGATTATAAATTTTGATAACAAAGGCTGAAAACATTCTTCAAACTAAGGCTGGTTTTCCATTGTTTTCACTATTATAAATTCTTATATTTAGGCTAGAGACAGAAAAATGCAGAAAATATCTTAAAGAATATTTTCACAAGGGTAAAAAAAAATATCTCCAACAATATAACAGGGTCCCAGCACTTTCTGAGTTGTTTTATCAGTCAGTGCTCTGTTTCCAAAGTTCTTGACAAATCATATCCACGTGCTTGGGACTGGAGGCCCCTTTGCAGTGCAAAGCTTTGGCCACATCTCTCCAGCATGTTCTGAGTGACCTGGAAAAGCAAACACCAAACATTTAGTTAAAGGAGGCCTGAGAGTGGAAGATGCTTCGCAAGAGGTGGTAAAAATAATAATTATAATGTGTATTACATTGAGGGAAACCCAGAGGAAGACTGACCAACAAAATCACCAGGTGTCCTCAAGAGCCAGTTCTACAAGATGTAAGTCTGGGCCCAGCAATGTGTGAAACATTTGAGAGCCAGCAGTGAAATGACTGCAGCCAGAAGCTTTCCCATCTCACACGACTCAGAGACGCCCTTCCTCCCAGGCCTCCAGCAAAGGGCTCCTTGGGCTGTGCCATCGAGGCCAGCCCCAGCTGCTCTCCTCAGGACAGGTGTCAGAGTCCAGCCTGCCTCGGGGAAAGGTGGAACCAGACCCACCTGGCACAGCACAAACACACAAACCCCCCAGCAGCTCCCCACCCGACACTGAAGGACACCCTACAGAGCCTGCACACAGCCCAGACATGAGCTCCTCACCTGGAATGAGCAGTTTAGATGCCATTTGTCACAACTCATCTGTGTGTTTGGTCTAGTGGAAGGTGTTCCTGCCCATGGCTATAGGGCTGGAACTGGATGATCTCTAAGGTCCCTCCCAACCCAAACCATTCTATGATTCTATTTTTAAAAACCCAAACACCAAAACAATCCCAAACCCACGCAGAATTAATTCAAAATACCAGATGTGTCTTTACTCCACATTCAGAGTTTTTCCAAATGTTCTTTGTTGCCTCCATGCTCTTTGCTGTGATGGTGTCAGGCTTTGCTGGCTCACAACAGCCAAGCTCATAAATTCTCCCCAGAACAGCTCCTGAGGGCTCCTTCCTGCACAGGACTGTGGGGACAGGTGCCTGCAAACTGAGGGGACCTCAGCAAAGGTCTCTTTGCCAGATCAGGGGCAACAATCCTGCCTGCCTCCGCTGCATAGGCATGTCTGGCAGCAGTGTAGTGGGGCTTGTGTGGAAGCACAGGATGCAATTAGTAATTTATTCTTTATTCCATCCGTATTTTTTTAATGTTTGTGCTTATTTCCTTACTAATGGAAATTGATTTCTGCTCAATTTTAAACATTTGCAGTTAAAAGGAGCCTCCTGCTTTGCAGAAAAACTAACACCCCACCAGGGCTGGGGTGGAGTGGGAGCAGCAGTGGGTGTTGGTCCCTAACCAGTTCCAGCACATCCCAGAGAGGTGGCAGCAGCATCCTCGAGTACTTTTCAAGCCTTTTCAGAATGGAGCCAGTCTGGGCTCTCTGCTGTGGGCTCTTGAGAAGCTCAGTCATCTTTCATCACCTCCTGTACCTCTATTCCCATCATATTCTGGCACAGCTGTAGGCTCCTTAAAGCAGAGCTTTTTATCACCTGACAAGAATGTTGGTTTAGCTTAGAAATTTGGAACAGGAGGGGATTGTAGTGCTGCCCACCACCCTGCTACTACAGCCAAGCAATTCAAATAACCCTGTTCAGCCTTTATTACATTGGCTGTGTCAGTCAGCCTCATGGCCTTGGGCAGCAGCACATCCCTGGGACAGGCACTTATACAGACAATTATTCAGAGGAGAATGAAGCATTCTGATGAACCTGTGCCCACACACCTAGCAAGGTTTCTGAGAAGTCTGATATTGCACAGCAGAGAAATATTGCCTGTATTCCACAAATTTTGGGTGTATAACAAGAGAACTTGTTAAAGGCAGGCTGAGAATCAGCTCTTAGTATGCAAAATTTAGTAGACTTTTGAAGTTAATGTAACCTGTAGGTGTCACACAGAGTGTCAAAAAGCACAAGTCTGGAATTTGTTTGCCAGATTTTTTAAAAAAAACTTTTAAAGGTTTAAACCTGTTTAAATCTTAAACAAATCCCAAATTAAACACACATCACCATCATCAAAATTACAGTTGTCTTGTATATAGGCAAAACTATGGGATAGTGAAAAAAAATGTTACAAAACTGTAACACTAAGACTGAGCCCTGCCAACTCCACAGTTGTGGAGGGAGTTTTTGCTTTAATGTCTCCTTGGCAAATTTCATGCCCCCAGCACAGTTCCTCTCACATCAGCAATACCCTGTGTCACCACCTCTGCTGCTCCTGCAGCAGCACTGGGAGCAGAGGCAGCAGCTGATCACAGCTGGGTCCTGAAACACTCAAACCACTCTGAACATCCCCTGGGAGTAAGTGTGAAGGACGCAGGGCCTGCCTGCATTGAACTGCAAACACCAACCCCCAAACCAACACCAAACCCCAAACCCCAAACCACAAACGAACACCAAACCCCAAACTCCAAACCCCAAACCCCAAACTCCAAACCCCAAACCCCAAACCCTAAATGAACCCCAAACCCTAAATGAACCCCAAACCCCAAAAGTCAAACACAGTGACCAACGCAGAGTCCAGGCTAGAGGAGGCCCCAGCTCTGGGACCTTGGCCAGGGTCCACAAATTATTTTTAGAGAAGAGGCATTCCAAGAACTTCATCCAACCCCACAATGGAAAGCAGTAACAGCACCCCAGGCAACAGCAAAGAAAATCATCTCTGCATCCCCGTCCTGATCACAGCACCCCATCGCACCTATGTACCAACACCGTGGAGCTGTTCTGAGCTCCAGGGTTTCTGAACATCCCAGTCCACACTGAGCTCCTGCTGTCTCAAGAGATTGGTGCTGGTTTAGAGTGCACTGTGAGTATGATTCCCATTTTGGCACAATCAGCCCTATTGGTGCACGCACGTATCAATCCCAATTTTTCCAAGTCCCTGGGTAAACATGATGCATTCCCTTTGAAATCAATTATGTGCAAAGAAGGTCTCATTAAAACAAAAGAAGAATGGAACAAGCAGTAAAACCTGGGAATTGCATGCTTGCTATTTCCCAGGAACTGTAGAGACAGAGACCCCACCTGAAATAAAGGAACCCATTCCCAATAAATAAATTAGCAGTGCACTGGAATGAGCCAAGCAAAGATGACTTTCACAGTTACATGTAAGTACATGTCCTACTTTTTCACAACGTGAAATAAATAACCTTGATGCAAGGGCAATACAAATATTGCAAATCCTATTTCCTGTTCTTCACCCTTCTAAAAGAAATATAAGACCTGTTCATAAGTAAAGGTGCTTATACATATCCATGTCTGCTAAGCAAAACACATAATCATTAGAACTAGTCTAATTTCAGTAAACAGAATATTCTGACAGTCACAAATTTATTCCTTATGATTTACAGCTCCGTGTTTCTATCTTCAAGTGAAATATTTAATTTCTTCTTATACTGAAGCATCAAAACCATATAATTAATATGTAGTCAGGCTAATCCTTAAGCACTATAAATCAGAAGCATTATATAAACAAAAGTGTCGTCTTGAACAAGATTGGGAATGCACAAAACTACTTATATCCCACTTTTATAATGATGCAGTGACTCAGAGCAGATAGAAAATGATTAGTTTTCTTTCCAAAGTAGGAAATATTGCTTCCATCTGTAAAGTATAATATTGTGATGTCATAAAGTTTTCCTAAACACTGAATTTACCCTTATTCCCTCTCAATCATTTTAAAAGAACTGCTCTCTCTTATAGAGCTTGGATTTAAATCACAATAACACACCAAGAAGATGAATGACAGTGCTGTTGGATATGGCTAAAATTGGATCCTTCAGCACAGGTGAATGATGAGACAGCGCTTCTCTTCTTGATATATTTTCTTCTTCTATTAGTTTCCTTCCATGGCTGGGATTTCAGTTTGAATTTTAATGTATGTGGTTGCTGCTAATCTTAGTGTCTGATTTTTTTCCAGCGCCCTCTTATTGTATAGACAATTCATTCTCCAAAGCAGTAATACACTGAGGCTTGTGACTGCCCAGGAGATAAAGCAATTCAGAATAAAGTTAGAGCCAGCTCTGCAGAAAGGCACAGACAACAGGTCAATATTCTCGGAAACAACGCCTCGCCACACAAAAAATGCACATATTTGGATCAAGGCACAAGCATTCCCTCAGAGGGCTCCCATCCCAGATAACAGCATTGCTCTTAAGTCACCAGGGAAACATGATCGGCATATCCAAATTCACAGCTTCAGGTTCTATTGAAAGGGCAAATTGCAGCGTATTTCCTGCTTTACAGAGTCTGCCACAGATGCACACAACCCAAACTGCAATCAATGCCAGTAGTTAAGTGTGAGCACTCAGATAATACCCTCCAAAGCCAGTTATTCCTGAGAAACTATTCAGAGAAAGAAACTGGTTAACTGTTTTTCTAGGAAGCAATTTTTCTGATGTAATTTTCATGGTGTTGTTTAATCTTTCTATCTAAAAGCCTGATGAGCTTGCATAACTTCTACTCCTCTTAATTCTGGAAATGTGAAAACAAAGGTTATTAGAAAAAAGTCAATTATATCCTTGCATGATCTGAGGTTGGGTGCAAAAGTTGGGGTAAAAGTCTGGGAGGATTTTCGATCAAAATGGAGCTACTCAACCTCTGTGAACAATCTCTAAGATGCTTACAGAGTGCATAAGATGAAATCCACTCTTCATTCCTAGTGTGAGCATAATGGAGCAAGGGCCCAGGGACAGAGATGGGCAATTGGAAGGGCAGCAGGCAGCTCTGGTCCATGTGAAGTAAAAGCAAAGAAGATCTCATTAAATTTTTTGACTATTTTGGCGTGTGAAGAGTGAATCTGGTGCAATTTGCTAAACACTCACTTTCTCATTAAGAAGTGTAAATCCAAGCAGCAATCTTGACACAAATCATTGGTTTCTTCAGTCTCCAAGGATGATGGTGTTCATTAGGACTGACATCACCTGAAAGAAAATTCAGTTTACATGAATATGGATGCTGTTGTTAAGCTGTGTGATGTGCTGAGAAGGAAAAATGCATGAAACCTTTACTAACCCTGCTAAATCACTGATGTTTCCTACATCAACATGGTATTACAAAAGTCCTCCTTCCAAACAAATATTTCCATAAACAAAACTACCAGGTGAAGAAAGTTAAAAAAATTAAAGGCAAAGCTCAGCTCTAAAGGCAAAGTTGAATAAAACCTGAAATATGAACTGACATTTAGAGCAGAGTTACTTGGAGGTATGGGCCTTGCAGTTCCCTCCAGGATTTTCCCCGTTGTCACACTGTTTCTAGAGAGTGACACGTGTGCCCAGCAATCTGTACGAGTTTGAGATGAAACCCAGGCTGCTTGTCAAGATTCTGGTTTTCTGACATCCACCTTCCTCTGTGTATGACACTGCCAGGACTGGAACACTCCCTATTTCAACCAAGGCAATTGTGATTACAGCAAGAGGTCTTTCAAGCTGTACCCTTTCCACCACAGTTACAAACCCAGCCTCAGAGTTTAGACATTTTAGTTGATACCCTGATGTGCTTTACAGAGCTCTATAGCAGGGATACAGGCACTTCTCAGCTCTAGAAAGCACTGGCACCTATCAGCCAGCACACTTAGGTTCTGCTGGCACTTGAGCAGAAGCTGCAGAATTCACTTTGCCCATTGACTGGCACACCCCTTGGGCTCCACAAAGCTCTGAGTCCTCTGCTTGGTCAGCTCTACTCCTGGACCTCTGGTGTGTCTAGCTGTGAAGGGTAAGACTTATTTTAGGGATTGGCACCATTCTTGTACAATGAAACTACACAATAACTATGGAATCCATTTAAAGATAAAATGCTTTGAGATATCCTTGAGATACGTTAGTCCCAAATGCCAAAGGCCACAACATATACAAACCTAAAAACATTACTTAGAGATTAAACAGAGAGAAAATTTGTAAAATGTCACCAGTAAATAGTTTGACTCACATTTACAAAATATCTACACCCTAAAACCAAACACAAAGGAAGTAGAAAATCATTAAATCCTTTCTTCTAGGCCAATGAGTAGCTGTGAGCAGGGTCTCCAGAGAGCTGCCACACTGCAAACTAGCCTGTAATAACTGGCCAAGGCAAAGTCAAACAGCATGTTTCACTAAATGAAAAAGATGAATCCTAGCACTACAAATCACCTGAAACACAGAGATCCACAAAACATTTCAGCATCCAGCTTAGGAACATGTGGTCTGACGTGGGAAAGGCCAGTTCTTCACTTGACTTCACAGTTTCCTATCACACAAACCATGCTCCATTACTTGCAGGATGAAAACTTCCCTACTGCTTTGGAACCATTTCCTTTATAAATGATTTAGAAGGGCCAGGAACATGCACAGATTTTTACAAAATACTTGTCTGCTAATAGCACTCATTGTTTCCATTCAGATCTGAAAAATTCACATTTTTTTGTTGTTTAGCATATAAAATTTGGTAGGTTTTTAAAGCTCCAGCTTCAGAGAGTCTGCTCTTAATTTAAGAGCTGTGATTACTGATATAAACATCCTTTGGAATTCTTAGTTCTTTCATCATCAATTCTTCCTATATCAGTAAATGGATCATCATTTACTAATAACACTAGGAAGATTTAAATACTCCAGTATTATTAAATACTTTAAATTTTAATCTGTTGTTTTAAAATATTTATTTTGCTAGAACACTTGACTTTCATATTGATATTTTCCATGTTCAAAGCTAAAATTTCCAGATGAAATACAAAAACTAAAGCTTTTATTTATCTTGAAAGCAAGAATCAGCCCACTATTCCTGAACAAAAATATTTAACTGTCAGAAACAGCACATCATTTGAGCTTTGTAATATATAAGAGTTTAAGGACCACATGCCTTTCCCCCTGCATGATGAAAGCACATTAGCACAAGACAGAATGTTATCAAGCTGTCCAGAGCAGCATGGGAGGCTGGTGACACTGCAGCTCCCTTCCCTTCTGACTTCCCTATTTCCTTCCTTTTCCCTTCCCAACTCCCTCCCATCCTGCTGCCAATTTCCATGGCATGTACAGGAAGGAGAGAGGAGTTGTGGAGGGAGGGAGGCAGATGCAGAAGAGGCTTCAGGCAGGAAACACGGCCAGCCCATGAGCCCTTCCCAAAGCCTTCTGAGCTTCCCTCCCATCCATGAGCCCTTCCCAAAGCCTTCCAAGCTTCCCTCAGGCCGAATGTGGCATTCTGCCCTGGCCCCCCGCAGACCAGATTCCTCCAGATTCTGTTCAGAGTACGTAGCATTTCACCCTTTTAATGCACACTTCCAGTATATATATAAATAAACATTAATAACTAAAATTTCAGGATTCAACAATTGAAGCTAAAAACTGTAAGGGACCCAATCCTGTATCTCTGTTTGTGACAGTTCAACTGGCACCGCCCTTTTTGCTTGCTTTTATGAGAATTAAGTGCAAGTGGCTGAGAAAAACCCCAGTCCTGGTGTCAGGACAAGGCATCTGGAGACACACTGCACACCATGAACTAGAATATGCCAGCAGCTGATGGACTGAAATATTCTCCATATGTGTCTCTTACAGGGTATTCCCTTCACTTTTCTGTCCTGCTGGGAGAACCCCACTCTCCCAGTGTCCAAAAGGGTGATGTGAAAAGGAGGCAGCTATAGGGAACGTGGAGCTCTGCATTTCCCAACACACCTTCAGAACTGACCAAAGGGCTGAGTGTGGGAATTCACTTGAAGCAGGTCCAAGTCATGAGCCAGCAGAAATAGTCCTAAAATAAGAGTGTGTGAGCTTAGGTCAAAGCTGACTTTGTAATATAAAGAGAAGCATAAGGACACCTTCAGAAAGACACCCTCAGGACAGGTTTAAGCCCTGCCATGTGCATCAGAGCCATTGTGGTCTTCTGGTTCTTATGTTAATAGCACAATAACCCAGAGCAGGAGCGCAGAGGTCTTTCCAAAGCTTCCTCTCCTAACTCCCTACCTTCAGGAGCAGTGAGCTGCCTTCCAGGCCGTTGATGGGATTACAAGGCAGAGGTTGTGCTATGCCAGGGAGTCACCAAAGCACAGCTGGACAGGGGCAGCAGCTACAGCCTGCACACGGGGTGCTCACAGCACCGCTCTGCCCTGCCCCAGCAGGTTTTCAAACAGTAATTATAGCATCTTTCCTCTGAGACCCTGTTTCTACATGACAGCATATGTTCTTTTAAAAGTGCAGTTGCATCTGAATTTTTTCCAAGAAGGACTCTCACACGTGCAGTATCACCCATCAGAACTGGGTCCAACACTGTCTGGGGAGGCTGTGCTGCTGGGGAGGCTCACACCCACCAGCGCTGCAGGAGTGATGCCAGCTGGCCACTGTAAACTCCCCCATAGTAAAGCACTGAGTCTCACAGAGTGGAGCAATTTTACTTGGTCTAAGGGCTGGCTACACCAAATTCTGGAAGCAGAACAGTTAACAGCAGCAGTACTGTCAATGCCTGATGAATGAAATCCCTCCTCCTTCTTCAGGGAGGAGGGGATAGATTTCATTAATTATGATCTTCCAGGGTGTGTTGACTTGCTCCTGTCTGCACTGAATTTCATGTAAGCCCTCTGTTGAATGTCACGTGCTCATGCTCTGCCTGAAGTGCAAGATTTTGTATTTGGGTATCTGCTGTAGCTGACAGATGTTTACAAACTCGTGTATCTGCACAGCTTCTTCCTGCCTATCCATCTGTGCGCCCTGTTAGACAGCAAGTTATTCCACCTCAGGCTGGAATAATTTAAGATTGTGACATCAATCCTTAATCTGCATATTTTAGCTGGTAGCATGCAGAGATTTTAAGTTACAGCTACTAGGCTGTCATTTTATATTAATCTAAGCTGCTTATTTAAGGTTCAGCCATTTCTAAACAAGTGGCTGTAACTATATCATGCTACAGCTGGTTTTAGAGATGACAGAACTGTGATTAACTGGGACCTGTGGAATGCAAAGCCTGCCATAATTTGTAACACAAACTTCAGGATGGTCTCATGTACCAGAAGGCTGAGATCTTTAAAAACCTCACCAAAAAATTAATACCCATTCCTCTCTGCTTTTAGTAGCACATGAAGAAGCAGACAGGTTCAGGGCTTTGTAACACAGGTTCATCTCTGAGGATCCTTAAGCATCCTTTACAGCCCCCATGGTGAGAGCCTCTCTCTGTCCTGTACAGCCAGCACTCTGGGCTGAGAGGTGACACAGGATCAAGCTGGGGTCTCCTACAAGCATCTCTACTCCAATGATTATTACACATTATTTAATCCTCTTGGGAAGACAGAACACCAATTTCACCTACACCAATGCCTTCCAGTAAGGGCTGAGTGGGTTCAGAGCAGGCTCAGAGCAGGCGCAGGGTGGGCTCAGACTGGGCTCAGGGTGGGCTCACAGTGGCTCACAGTGGCTCAGATTGGGCTCAGAGCAGGCTCAAACTGGGCTCAGAGCAGGCTCAGAGTGGCTCAAACTGGGCTCAGAGTGGCTCACAGTGGGCTCAGAGGGGCTCGCAGTGGCTCAAAGTGGCTCAAACCGGGCTCAGAGGGGCTCACAGTGGGCTCAGAGGGGCTCAGAGGGGCTCAAAGTGGGCTCACAGTGGCTCAGATTGGGCTCAGAGTGGGCTCAACCCCATGGGTGTCTGCCAGGAGCAGAACCAGAGGCTTCCCCCACACAGCAACAATAACCAGGGACAATTAGGACTGGGGTAATTATTTTACCCATATTAACAGATACGGAGATGCTTAGCAGGGACAAGAGGCAGAGCGGGCATTAACCCTCCTCCTGAAGGAAGTGAGAGTAGAAGGCAGGCAGCAGTTTGGCTGTGCCCCCTGTGCTGGGATGGTCTGGAGGGCACAGTGACCCCTCTGCTGGCTCCAGAAATTTAAAAATTTTAAAAGCCTAAACCAAGTATTAATTACCTAACATTGCCTAACAGATTGCAAGCCTCTTCTGTTTTCAAACTGTTCATAAATTGATTCTAATTTCTTCTGTGGAACAATTAAAAGTGTTTTTGTTATCCTGATGAACTGAACTGTAACCAAAGCTTTTGCAAATAAACACAAAGACAGATGATAAAGCTGGTAATAAGCAGATTGCTCCTGTGTCCTGAGCAGCCACCAACACTTGGCAGTGAATATCATCTTTCACAACAACAACAAAGGCTAAGAGCACACGGCTATTTCATGCAGTCATCAAAACAAAATGCACTGAATATTATATTTCATACTAAATACATTACCCTGGCAGTTTGACACTCAGCATTTCAATAGATATTGCATCTCTCTAACATTCTGCCTGAATTTCTGCAGATGGACTTTTAAGTATCAATGGAAGATTACTTTACTTGTCACGCTAAAAAGATTTTAAAGAATGGTTGCACACACTTCATTTTTAATTTTTTCTATTTCTTTTTTTTTTTTAAAAAAAGAAAACGACTTATGAATTCAGAAACATGGTTCTACTGAAAGGTCAAAGCCCGTGTTGCTGCAGCCCTTTGTGTGTGGTGCTCTTCCAGCCACTCAAATCTCTCATCTGATGTGCCCAGCAAAGCACTGGGAGGATTTACTCAAGTTAAACTCAGCTTACCTAGACAATGCTGGGCTAAGCTGAGAGAAAGTAACAGTATTCCCAAACCTCATCAATCCATCGTGACATTGGTTTTTTTATTTATTTATTTTATTTTAAAGCTGGGAAGTTTCCTGGAGACATGCAAATGCACAAGAACCTCAATTCTCAGTAAAAACTCCAAACAAGGAAGAAGCAAAGGAAGAAAACCCAGCTGGACGCCATGATTTCAGAAGACATCTTGAGCACACAAATATCTCTCAGGATCACAAACAGACAAAGCAAACAGCATTAGCCCAGGAAAAATGTGGATTTTGAGGTTCAGTTTCAGAGTCCTGAAAATCAGACATCTGCCAAGGTTAAGTGGGACATATATTTAGTGTCTGCCAGTCACTACACATTTCTGAGCACAAAACAGCCCCTTCACCTGCATATCTCTGCTCTGACTCCCAGCCAGAATGCCCAGGAACTGCCTCATCCAATGCTAGACCTCCACACCAGCACCATCTCAGACACTGCCATGAGATTCAACAGCAATTAACATCCTTGTAAGCTGCTGCTATTCTAGAATTTGAAATTTACTTCTTTTTTTTTTCTTTTTTTTTTTTTCCCCAAATGGAGGAGGAGGTTTGTTCACAGAGAACGAGTTTCATCACTCACGTGGCAAATCTGCCAGTAGCAGATCACAGAATGGATTGTTACCTTTCTCTATCCATTTTGTAAAGATATTGCTTTCTTTCCAGACTGCAAGCATCACTTCTAACTGGATTTTGAATTATAATGTGAACTTTACAAAATTATTGGTGCTATTCATATCACTAGTTAGATTCTATGGAACAGTGATATTTTTTGACCTTCCTCAAACCAGCACCTCTTAGGGTTTATTATCATAACGGTACCACAGCCAGCAGAAATTGAACATTTCCAAGTAAAGTATTACATTGCAAGGAGTAAACAAGGAATAAAACATTTTTATACTTCTCTCTAAACTTATTTGCTTTTTGAAAATATTTATGCAGCACAAAGACATGAGTTTAGTGAGAAATACTGCCAGTTCCTCTTGTTTAATTGAAACATTTATGTTTTTTGTTCTGCTAGCAAAAAGCAACGAAGAGTAATATTGCAAGATAAATACACAAGAAACTTATAGAAATGATTGTAAAACAGCATCATCCTAATGTTTCCACTTAATTACCCTGAAATGTATTCTATTTAATATTCATTACTCAAAAGCCAATTTAAAAGAGAATGAGGTGAAGGGACTTATTCAGAAAGACGGACTGTCATTCACTGCAATAGTTATCTAATATACAGAAGTTAATAAAGCAGATTAATCTACAAGTCCCTTTAAGCCATCACTGAGTTTAGAACAACTGCCTCTTTGACCCCTAACCCTCCCGCTGCGCACCAGTAGCAGGTGCCAGCTGCACTGAAATGATGGCTGAGGCGTTTTAAGGCAAAGCCTTTTCTTGCTTTGCTTCTGACCAGCAGCTGACCCTGTAGAAGCGATTGTTTCATGTGCTGGCCTAAAGGCTACACAAACCAGCAAGGGATAAACAAAAGCAGACACGGAGCAGCTGCCTCGCCCGGGGCCCTGCGGCGCCGACACCTCGCTCGGCCGTGCGGGGCTTTGTGCTCCTCCCCGGGCTGCTACAAAGCGTGTTCTGGGCGGAACGAAACTTCTCCCCAGCCCAAAACCGCTGCTGCGAACTGCAGCACAGCTTGGATGATTAAGAGGGGATTCCCAATTTGATTTAGCGCCATTATTAAGACCGTGAAATCTTCAGATACATCACTAATGATGATGTATTTTAACATTAAAAGTCTTAAAATTAAATTACTCAGTTCACATGATAACGAATCACAATGAGGCTTTAAACAAAGCAGAATTAGAAAAGACGCTAAGCTCATTAATTTCTTTTATTTCTTAATTGACAGCACACATAGTGATAACTATACATTTAGCAATATACTTGGGACTGGGATTGCTGCCACTTTTATACATGAACAGTAAGAAGCACGTATAAAAGAGAAGTAACCATAGCTTTCATTAAGATAACACAGCTTTGACATAGTTATTTTGCTGATGCAAATTACACAACCACAAAAACAATCAGAGTAATGATTAAATGCAGTTATGTACATGGGAGACTACTAGTGCAAATGTTAACACATTTAAATGGGTTCCCTCATTAAAAAGATTATATATGATATTAAACCATCAATCAAATTGAAACACTAGAATCTAAACGTATTGTCACTGGTTAAAGTAAATGACTCTGAGACTGAATTTCGGCTCACTCAATATGGTGCCTTTTCTGTTGCTTAGCCACCCAAATCTCTGCTGGCTTGGCTGCAGCTGGTATATCTCCATCCTTTTCAATTAATAAAGAAAGTTATGGTAGTATTGGATAACAATTTTTAAATTGGGCTAAGAGGCTGAAACAGATGTCCCAGGGAAAATCCCTCTCACTATTGTATCAAAACTTTCAAGCCTCGAGCCAGCAAAAGCTGAGCACCCTCATCCTGATTCAGCTGAGCCTTTAAACACATTTGATTTTAAGCACAGGAACAATCACACCTGTGGGTTTGATCTGCTCTTAAAATTAAGTATATTCTCACAAATATGAGTGAGGGTCTTAGGCACTCAACATCTTGCACCGGTACCCTCTGCCAGTACCATTTGGATTTCTTTGTGATGTGCTTATGTGCAAGTGCTGCTGCCTGGGCCACGAAGCACGTGTTACAAACACAGCTCCACCGCAGGATTTTATCTCCATTACTGTGCATAACTCCACACTAGCTGTATATGGCACTGAGCTTTACCCAAGAAACAAAAACATCACTTACTTCACCATATAAAAGGGAAAAAAGGAAAGCTCAATTTATAATACTTTCTTATGTAGTAATGCCACTTGATTTTTCATTGCTACTGGCACCTCTGCTTCCTGGTTTCCCCTTGCCAGGCAGCGCCTGTCGTGCTGCTTCACCTGGTGCCTCCTGTCACCGGCTGCAGTCCTCGGTCACACTCTGCCCCACTGGGCAGCCCGGGCAAGTTCCCCAGGACATCACACCCCACCCCACCCCTCCTCCTCTCCGGCACCTCCCATCCCACCCCATTCTGGCTCCTGGCTCTGGTTTTTGTTCACCTGCACACCTTCCCTCCCACCAACTGAGACATTCCTGTCCCAGAGGTCCCTCTCCAGCCCTTGTATTCCACCAGATTCTCCTCTAGCAGGGAATGCTGGCCCTTCCCACGTCCCTGGCGATGGTCCTCTCCTCCAGCTCTGCCCACCCGCTGCTCCCTGAAATGCCTAACCCTCGAAGAGCTCAGCTCGGGCGCAGCCCCGTCCTACAGACACCTGGCCCCAAAGCACCTCTAGCATCGCCCCTGCGGGACCCACCCGGGCTGAGACGTGGAGCAACCCTGCCAGCGGCCGGGGAACCCACACATTGCTACAGTGCTCAGTCTCATCAAAAACACAGCTCTTTCTTGTCCACATGAGCTTTCTGAAAGTGTAAATACAGCAAGTAATCACTGGGCACTGCCCTCCCTCACCTGGCCTCCCTGTACTTTACATCCCTGGCCAGGAAATGCCCAGGAAAGAAGGTGAACGCTGGAATGGCACTCAAATCCTGTTTCTATTCAACCAACCAACCATTTATCCCCTCTGCACCCAGCACAAAATAATTTCAGAGATGGCTGTGCAAGCAAGAATTCTTTACCTACAGTGCCTGACTCATAAACATTAGTTAGAACTGCAGGTGAAAGATGCTACAAAACTCATTGATTTTTGGAAAGAACTAAACAGGAATGGTATTTTACTACACAAAAATTGAGCTAACAGCCTAATGTGTAGTGTTCAGCAAGATCAGCATTAACAGAAGATAAAGGTAGCTTCTTAAGACCAAAAATTACACTTTCATTTATAAAGTGAAACAGCAGAGGCTTCAATTCTCAATCCCAGAAAAACAGCAAA
This sequence comes from Brachypodius melanocephalos, assembly GCA_013398615.1. NCBI lineage: Eukaryota > Metazoa > Chordata > Aves > Passeriformes > Pycnonotidae > Brachypodius > Brachypodius melanocephalos. The sequence goes on along the minus strand of VZSR01003410.1, from coordinate 409,881 downwards.
GTAGGAGCCTTTAAAAACTATTTATCAAAGTGCTTAGAACAGAACATAACATCAATAGTTGAGTGCAGTAAACTTAAAACCGTATTCTATCCATATATCTCAAATTACTTCCCACGTTAATTCGGTGTGCCTGTAAGATCCCCTCACCAAGTGGCTGTCTGCAGATGGAGCTCAGGCTGCCTGCCCGCGGCTACGAGCCCGGACACGGCAAAACCCGGCCAGAGCCAACAGCCGCTGTCGAGCTTCCCAGGGATGCCGAAACTTACTCCTGAGCACTACGGAGCCGTTTCATTTCCATGTTCTCTCTTGCCCCCTCTTTGTACAGTCACGTCAACCCGTTAAAGCCCCGGGCTGCCGCGGGGCACATGTGAAGGGAGCAAGGTAGGAACCGGGAGGGCGATCCCCCAGCTCCGCTGATCCGGGCCGGGCCCTGAGCGCCTCAGGCGCGATCTGGCCGCACAGGCAGCACCGTCACCGCCCCGCTGGGCAGCGCGGGGCTCGGGGGTGATGATGATGATGGTGATAGTGATGATGATGGTGATGGTGGTGATGACAGTGATGCGGCCGTTTCGGGAGGGGTGATGCCGCGCCCGGCGGCAGGCGCAGGACAGCGGGACAGCCGCACTCGCGGCCGGGCAGCGGTTCCTGCTGCGGGAGCGCTCCGGGTTCGCGGAGCCGCCCCTGCCCAGCCCCGGCCCCTCCCGCCGCACCTACCGCCCGCCGCCTTTTCCTCCGGCCGGCGGCCGCTCGGCCCCGGCCACCCCCGGGCTGCTCCGAGCCGTGCCGGGCGGGGCCGTGCCGGGGAGGGGCCGTTCCGGACCATTCCGGACCGTGCCGTGCCGGGCGGGGCCGTTCCGGACCATTCCGGACCGTGCCGTGCCGGGCGGGGCCGTTCCGGACCATTCCGGGCCGTGCCGTGCCGGGCGGGGCCGTTCCGGACCATTCCGGACCGTGCCGTGCCGGGCGGGCCGTTCCGGACCGTGCCAGGGCAGCCGGTGTCCCGTCCCTGGCGCTGCCCGAGCCCCCCGCCCGAGCCGGGGCACACGCGGCGCTGCGGGGCCCGAGCGGGGCCGATCATTGTCCGGCTGCTGCTGGAGCCACTCGGCAGCCCCAGATCCCGGCTGCGAACTGTGCAGGGTGGGCGGCAGCGGTGCAGGGACCGAGCTGCCAAACCTCCAAAGCGGAGCACAGTTTGCAAGCAGGCCTCAGGTTTTCAGCTCCGTTAAGCGCCTGTGACCCGTTCCTTAACAGGGTTACGCATTACCGAACCCAAACAGATGTCCTGAAAACTGAAACCGCTGGTTAGGAAGCAGCAATCTTGTTCATTAGCTTCCATGATAGTCAAATCGTCCATAAACCCAGTGTTTAATGGCCAGCCAATGAATAATCAATGTCTCACTTTTCATCCGAGTGTGAAAGTGAGAATAATCTAATACGCTGTGCCCCCGGTAGCGCACTAGGTCCTGGGTTCCGTTTCTATTCAGGGCTGATTTATAACCCAATGGAAATCTGATGTAAACATATGATCAATGAGTCCCATCATTGCTAATAATAACCCCCAACCGGCACACTCCCTCATCTCCAAAGCCATCCCTTTAGGCTATTAGTTTCGTCCAGCTAATCCTCTCCACTATTCCTGCCTGCTGCTTTTACCTTGGCCATCCGTTCAGTCCAGCAGACTCAGAAGTAATTTTATACGCAGCAGAGAGCGGGTGGAATTGATTTTTCACTCAGTGCTCAGTTCCCATCTGAATAATTATCAATTTTACTGCCTCATAAAGGGAAGAGTCAAAATTTCAAATCAATTCAAAAGAGCTTCTGAGACTACAGAAACTGTGCCTGAGAATAAAGGTCAAAGTTGTCAGTGACCTCGGGAGATGATGTCAGATATTAGTACCCTGAATAGTTGACATCAAAGGCACTCAATATGATACAACTAGTGCTAATGCAAATCATATTTATGCTGACTGCTGGAGACCAGCCATTAATATTTAAAAGAGTATGTGAAAGCCTGCATTCAAAATAAATATAACGTATTCCGCAGAATCTGAAGCTAATAAAGACAGATCGCTGCCTAGTCATACGCTATAAAGTGAAAGATTACTGCATATTAACAGACAAAGTATTACATCAGGATTGCCACAGATGGAGGGCAGCCCAGAGCCCAGCCTGCTGCTCTGCCCCTTCCATCACTGTACGTGAGGTGCAGTGTGGAGCAGTCCAACAGCCCCAAATGCTGACTGCTGCTTCCAGGAAATCCCTGTAAGGCATGTCAAACATAAGAACCTGTAATACGACAAGGGAATCATCTTATTCTGGTAATGATGTCAATAATAAACACCATTAATATTCTCAGAATACAGTGCCAGGATTATATTAGCTACCATTAGTTCCTTTTCACCTTCAATTAGAACAGCAAGCAAATGCCAACAGCAACTGGTGACTGTATGCCAGGCTTTTTACAAATGACACCCAGCTAGAAGGGAAACACAAATTACCGCACTCATCGTTTGCATTTAGTTAATTTCTGGTTTTGTTAAAAGCCTCCTGACTTGTGAAACACACCTCCTTAAATGGCAACTCTGCAAACGCATTAGATTCCTGTAAATAAGTGTTTTCAAATAGCTTAACGAGAATTTAAGGATATGTGGCATGGAACAAACGTGGAGATCTGTAGTTATGAACATCTAGGTCTCCCTGTAAGGCACTTGGGCTGTGAAAATCTGAGGGAGTTGGGAAGGGGCAATCTCTCCTAAGCACTACAGAGGCCACTTCCTTTTCAGAAGCATAAGATTTAATTTCTATTGTATTTACCTTTAATAGAAAAGAATCCATGGAGTCATCTACTGCAAAATAAAATATTCAAACTTGACAGCAATATAGACATTCAATTTACACATTTCATTACCAAAATGTATAGTTCAATGCCAGAATTTTTTCTTCTTCTTCCTAAAATACCTTAGAGACTTTCCTTCCCATTTGTCTGTAGAAATGTATTGATGATCTCACACATGTTTTTTATCAGCAAAAATGAAACACCCAGATGTAAAATGCCATACAGCCAAGTTCAGAGCCTACACTGTTCAGTATGACAAAAAATATCTTCAATCCTTGGTTGTCATGAGAACACAGCTGAAGATACTCAGGGTTGCATCCCAGCATGAGGAGATTTTTTCTGTCACTAAATAGCCACTGCTACCTGGTGTTAAGTACCCCGAAACCCAGGAGAATTCAGAGATATAGTAATACCCCATAGAAAAGAGTGTGATTTCACCTGCTGTAGAATGTCTGGGTTCTGCTGCATGAAGTGGAATGATCTCTGTCCATCCTCTGAAATGCCTCTACCTCTGAGAGTCTTCTTGTCTTTAGCTGAGTGCCCCAAGAAGCAGGTGGCAATGTAGTCTAAAAGTAGTACAACAGCTGGAGGAGACAATTGTATCTGGGTAAAAAATGAAAGAGTTTTGTAATTGTTTCCGTAAAAAATAACTAGTAATGACATTTCACAGTATTTCGAGAGCTCAAAGTTTAATCTATTTGACATTAGGCTAGGTGATAAATCACCCAGTCAGGTTTTGACACAGGGGCTGAGCAGCTTTGAAGACTGCTTTTACTAAGGCCTCTTTGCTGTTGGGGAACTGGTTATTCATGTTATACCATGTCATGGTAGATCTACGTTAAAGATCCTGGAACTGCAGCCAGCCTCATTCACCACTGTAGGAACACTGAGATTCCTCTGGGAAGCACAGGATGAGGGCTGACATTTTACCGGTATTCAGTTTCACATTCAAAAGACTGCAGATTCCTGGAAAATAAAATTCTGGTTTTATCTGCCTACTGAGAAGACAAGGTTAAATCCAATAGAGCTGTTTTCCAGGCTTTCCTCAAGAAGGGTTTCCCAGTGTTTCTCTGCCCTAAGGAGGTTACAGTCCATGTCAGGTGCCAAACACTGGACAAGGGCCAGTACAGGCAGTAAAAAGGTCATCGCAAGCAGCCAGTTAGTAATTTCACTTACTAACGAGTAATTAAGGTGGGTTAAAGTACATTAAAAACACTAAAAGCAGTGTCCTGGCCATGGTTCTCATTCACGCTTCCCTTGCCTTGCTCTGGCAAACAGTGGGGCTTCTTCCCCTGCCCAGCTGCCGCCTCCTTGACCTGGCACCCAAAGGACTCTGTGGGCACCTGGGCACAGCCCTCTGTGCTGCATCCAGCTCCCATGCCGTGCCCACTCATTTCACAGCTGCCAACTCCATCCCAGCACAGCCCCTGAAGTTCCTCATGCAGGCAGCAGCTGAACCTGCTGGGTGCCAAGCTTAGCCCTAACTGATACCCTCTGCAATTCCAAACATCCATCCACATGAGTGGAGTATTGAGGGCTCTATCCTGTTGCCGCTGGCTTCAGCAAGAACTTCTCTAAGCCTTTTATAGTTCACAGTATTTATTTTAGATGGGCCACTGGAGTAAGGGATGTGGGGGTTGCAAAAGGAATTAAACTGTTAAAATGCTCATTCTAAGGGAAAAGGGATTAGAAGGATCCAATTAAATGTACCTTGAATTCTTTAAACTATGCTAATTTGGAGACCTGCCAACCTTGCAGTGTTCATTTAAACACATCCCTCTAGACACTGGAGTATTTTGATCTGTGTCTTTTAACTCCTTGAGCTCTGTGCTGACATTATTAACCCTTCACCATCTAAATCCTAACAGCATCTTGCTAAGGGTGTTTTGGAGAAAAAACTAAAGGGAGATCTAGAGCCAGAGAAGAAGTGGTCTCCTAAGGCTTAATGTTCCAAAGCAACCAGCTGGTTCAGCAGCAGGAGCTGGGAGTGACCTAACAGCTCACAAAAATGAGCTGGAGCCTCTCAACTCTGTCCCCATGGGACCCACAAGCTTCTGAGGGCTGAATTCAGTGGGACAAGAGGGCAGGACATTGCTGGAACAGAGCTGAATTCAAAGATGCCAGTGGTGCAGAACCATGCACTGTTGTATTCCCAACCAAAACACTCCTGCATATAAACTGGAAATGCAACTCATGGTGGAATTGAATCACCATCAATAACAACAAGTGAGACATTTGAAAATACATATTTCACAGGAGGCCTCTGCTGTATTTCCTAACCAGTGCTTAACTCTATTTCTTTTTAAACTGAATAATAAAAAGTAAATCACTATCATCAGTTTACAAAACAGCAGTAGTTCTAAACATGTGGATACTGTGCAAATAAGTATTTTACACTCGACGGTAAATGATTTTAGCAGGACAGCAGGCAGGTCTACACTATCATTTTCTCATGAGAATCTGATTTGAGTGTTAAGAGCTACTTATATTCACCCATAACTATATAACAAATATGTTTCTCTATGCTCATTTTTGATTGCAGACAGGGAGTGTCAAGCAAACTCCCTTTAATGACTCTTTTGAGCATGTGGAACCCTGTGCTTTGCAGAACAGTGTTCTCACTAAATCTTAGTGAGACAAGCCAACCAAATAAATAGAAAAAGTAGAAGCAACAAGGAGCTACCAGCTCTAGGCTATGGACAGCTAAATAGGTGAGAAGACAGAATAAGGATAGAATTATAAAGGAAACTGAGAAAAATCTTGGTATAATCAGGAAAAATGCGGTCAAACCATGTTCTCGCTTTTGGCTCACTCAGCTCCATCCCCTGTGTAGGAATCATTTGGATCATGAAGCGAGCAGGTCGTGGTTACACAAACGCCACCCCCAGCTCCAGGTGTGTCAGCAGGGAGCAGCAGCACTTCGGCAGCTCTGTCAGGCAAACGAAGCCCTCTGCACCTCCCTAATGGCCAAGTGGGGGCCAGGGACAGGCAGAGGACACAAATGGCAACTGTGACACCAGTAACCAGACCCTTGGGTTTCTCTTTTGCTAGCAAGTGTTCATTTCAGATTTGGGGGCTTACCTGCACTTTTCTGTTATCTGTGTGGTTTTGCCTCGTGCATGCAATTCCAATCAGCCATCAACTCGCTCAGCTGCAAGTTCAGCATGTATCCTGGAATGGGTTATATTGTTTTAGAAGAGACAACAGGACCCCCAGAGGACTTGACGATGCCTTTTGGTCTCAGCAATATGACAACAACCTGCTGGAGGGAAATTGTTTTTCAGCAGTTTAATGTCATTGCTGAATCTCTGCAAATTAAAAGATTTTGGTTTGATTTTCACATAAAGGCAAGGAGAGGGAGTTAAGAGGTATTTCCTTTGTCCATCAACTGCTTGTAGTTCAATGCTGGCACTATTTGCCTTTGAAACTAAACCTGGAAAGTAAATGGATTTGGCAATTTAACATCTAAATTAGGGAGCAAGACAGAAAAAAAAAAGTTTTCCTCAATGAATAGCATCCTATATTATTAATCATATGAGAATTAGAAAAGCTTTGCAGAGATTAGTGACAAAATGCCAGGCAGACTGCCTTAAAAGGCTCTGATCCACTGAATCAGCTGTGAAAAAGCCATGTAAACACTTTGGAAGGGTGTGTTTATCTTCCCAATAAGAGCTTGGATGAGGGTTTCCATTACAACTGATTTGCAGTGCTTTGGAAGGGATACATATTCCTTATAAAATAAGGAATCAAGAAAGGTATTTACTCAGCAACAGAATGAACACTCCTCAGGAAAAAGAATTTGGCGAATGTTTGTCCTACAGCTGACAGCAACGCAAGTCTCAAAGGTTTCACATACATAAAGAGAGTAAAGAAAAATGTCACATACTGTTTTCTATGAAAGAAAAGTCATCTGATATTTAATTTTTAAAATAAAAACCAGCTATTTAATTTTTATAAGTATTTCTGAAAATTACTTGTGTGTTCTAATCAGTTTAAAATACAATTCCCCCTCACATGGCTTATAGCCCTGAGCCCTACTATTCTGAGATGTTCTTGTGGCACTTACACAATTCAGTGAAAAAGGCAATGCTTGGATCTATCACAAGGTTGTACGTGGTCAAATAACACAGTGGAAATATATTTATATTTCTCTGTCTGATAATTGGTAATGTTCCAAACATTTTTAAAGGGATAAAACATTTAGAAAAATTACTTAGGAAAACACAGTGACAGGTGAGACTCTTGAGATGATTAAAATCAAATCAACATTAAGAGCTATAAACTGTCCAGTAGTTCTTCTGGGCAAGTCATTATATGAGTATGGAAAATAACATTTCTTTAACACAAGTGAGGAATTTAATGGCTGACTTGAATATCAATTCTTGATACATGATATTAAGGAAAAAGAATTCTTTGTCACTGCAACACGGAAATGAACAAAAAGAAGAAGCCTTTTTCAGCTGACTCATCAAGTGAAAAAGACCACAGGATCCTAAAGATAGAGGCAAAAACCAAATGAGACCATTGTCCATCCAACCTCCTGTTAAAGGCAGGGTCAGCACCAGACAGGTTCCTCAGGACTTCTTCTAGTTTGGGGAATATCTCCAAGGATGGAGACTCCACCCTCCGTTTTGGTCCTATATGTTTGTATTTGTTTTTGCTGCTTTAAGGACATTGAGATGAACTGAAGGAGAGCATTGGATAAGCAAATCTAGGGCTTATGAAAAAAAGTGAACTATTAACATTTTTGTTGTTAGTTTTCTCAGCAGAATATCAGGAATTCTACAGAATGTAAGTTTTCTAAGGTATTCCTAAAAAGGCTATAGTTTTTCCTAATTAAACTCCCACATGCCTAAACCACAAAAGTTTGAAGCTAAAACTGGAAATATGTAATTTTTTTACTCTTCCTACCTGCCTTGAGTGAGAGATCAACACTTTTTGAGAGGGAAAAATAAACAGAACACCTGAAAGCTAAAGCTTATTTAGCTTTTACATTTTCTTCTCTCCCTTTTATGTTAGTTCAATTTGTGTTTCAAAGATGTTTAAAGTAAACATGGTATGCTAGTAAATGATAGAAACAAGCATAGCCAGTGTCTGCCATGGAAGAGGTGTGGAGGATAGCAGAGCCCAGGTCAGGGCTTGCCGAGCTGGCCAAGGCCAGGTTGAGGGCAGAAAATGCACCTGCAGGGCCAGCCATAGGCAGGGACCACTGTGCCATCACCACAGTGACAAAGCACTCAAAACATCGGGGAGATGGGTTTTGTTATCTAACAAACGCTCTTGGTGCTGCTGCTCAGCTCTTCCCTGCCCGTTTCCCCTGGAATGGTTCCCCTCCTGCAGCCCGGCTGTGTTCATCCAGCACACAGTGGTTCCCCTCCTGCAGCCCGAAGCGCTGGCTGTGTTCATCCAGCACGGGGAGAGCTCCTAGGTGCCTCCCTGCCGTCCTGCGGGCCCTGGGCACAATCAGCACCAGCAGCTCCTCCAGAGCCACACCAACACGAGCTCGTGGTGTGGGCTCTTGTTCCTTCCCCCAGGAGCTCCCCTAGTCAATAAATGTGACTGAAGGTTTTAAAGAGTTTCCCTGTCAGAAACTTCAGGGTATTCCGAGGTGACTAGAATGTAACTGCATGATTTATTTTTTCTTCCCCCAAATGCTGTCTTCCTTCTCCATATTCCAAATTACTTTAGACTAGCACTCACCAGCCCAAACCCCAAATTATTGGACAGTCATACGGTTCAAAAGCGTTAACTAAACAGTGCAAGCGAATTCAGTGAACTGCAATCAGATGCTGTGCTTGTATCACACTCCAGGTGTGCTTCTGTGGCTCTGATTCTTCCCTGAAGTGTTTTCAGGAAGTACTGAGTAACTGGTTTCTTTTTTCCATGGGCAGATACTTTACATTCCTCAAATCACATCACAGCTGTGCAGAACAAGCATTATTTACACAACAGCTATGCTGATCAAATAAAACAAAACCCCACAGATACCGGTACGCACATTAATATTTTTCTTCTGAATAACAAATACATGAGTTTTCAGTACGATTCCAGGACAGGCACATTAATAAGTTTAGCAATTCAGGCTTGTGTAAAAACACTCTCTGTAAAAACATACAGGTTTAAAAGAACTTACCCAGTAACTAAAAGAGTCACATTCTTCAGCTATTCAAAATCCAAGCACCTTCCAAATGCCAAGTATCAAAATTCAGCATCTCCCATTGTCCCTTATATTATTTTTTTGAAGATACACATGAATGTGCTGCCTTGAAAACCTGAGCTATCTAAACATTTAAATTCTTCCTTTAGCCAAGCAAAAGCAACTCCTACCTACTGCAGTGAGTCCTTCAGATATTGAGGTCAGAGTACAGATTAAGAAGTGATTTCTAAACTGGTAATGAAACTCATACGATCCTGGACCGGACGCTCCAAAAGTGAGTTATAAGAGTGGCTTAGTTTTGGATATTACTCAAAAAAGGAGCACACAGTCACAGAAAATACTGATACTACCATTGAATAATACTAACAACATTAACAGATGACAGAAGAATGATCTTACAGATTTGATGACATGATAAATTCTAAACTAGCCAATAAATCAGAATATTTTGAGAGACAAAATATTTTCTCATCTTCAGTAGATTTCAACTTTTCAAATTTACCATTGGATATAATTTGCTACTCATTTAAAATAATAAGCTCAAGATATTCCAAACCCATTCCAGTGTTTTGCCATCTGCCACAGCTCCCAGTCTAGGAAGAGTGGGATGATTCTGGCCAGGACTCTGGGCGTATCTTGCCTTCTGGAGGAAACCTCACCAAGATTTATCACAACCCAAACCACCTCATAGAGGGATTTTTTTTTTTGGTGCCTGATTGAGCTCCTTTAACAGGCTGTGTGCTGGCAAAGGCCCCTGCTTGAGGCCACCAGTCCAATCCAACCATAATCTTCCTCTTAAGGATTTTTGTTCAGGGAATTAAGCGTTGGATATCTGGGAATGTGCCCCTTAGGCATGTTTGACTATACAGACAATACACTGACATAATTGAGAGCAACTTTCCACTTCCATGGACTTTCTTTATGTGACAAAAATAAACCTGGGTGTTACCATCTCTAACTACCTCAGATTTGTCCCTCCTGAAAGACAATGGCAGCTCTGAATGGAAGTGTCACAAAGAAAAAGTCACAGTTTGAATTCAGCCTGATATTATGTAAGATCTGCTGTTTTCCTGTGGAGAAGTGGGAACATGGTGTATTTTAATTTTAAAGTTTTCCAGTTTATGGGGAATACACAGTGCAGTGACAATTTACAGATTGAAACTAATTGCAGAGTAGCTGGATATATGAGGATGCTTTACAGTGCATGCAGGCAACAAAATGGGTTTGCAAGTATAGAAAAAGAAAAAAAAAAAAAAAAGCATTTCTCTCTTTTACAAGCCCAGTGAGAGTTCTCAAAAAGCTCCTGTTTCACATGGCACTTCAGTCATACCTGTATTTCAGATGTCATTTTATATAAAAAAAATTAAAGTAAGTGAACTGAAAACTGCATTTGAGCTGTTCTAGATCCCTCTCATTATACCAATACAAAGCCTGTGATGGTGTTATTTCATATTTCACATAAAGACTCCCAAGATGAGTAATTGCTCACTAGCAGGTCACTGTGGGATACTGAAAGCAGCATTTTGACACAGGCCTGAAGGACATTGTCAAAGTGGTCATCCCTGTTCAACTGGAAGATGCCAAAGCTGACATAATTTCTACATAAGGCAGATTTGAGTGGAGAGTAAGAGATGGAAATGTCCTTGAGTTCCAGCAGATGAACCTGATCTTTTGACAAAGTTCCATGAGAGAGGATCTGATTACCTGTTGGAGGAAGGAAGGGAAGGAAGGAAG
>VZSR01003410.1:371954-395541 GCA_013398615.1 Brachypodius melanocephalos | reverse complement strand
AGGGAGCCGCGGTGCTGAGGGAGTCGCGGTGTTGAGGGAGCTGCAGTGCTGCTCCCCATGCCCGCCACCGTCAGGGCACCAGCACAGAGCAGCGTCTCAGCATTTATTGAACAAAATACCAACTACAATGCCAGGCCTGAGTAGCAAAAAAAGGAGAATGATCTACTTGTAACATTTAGCAGGAGCTTCAGGGGAATATTTTTATACACGATGGATACTACTGAACATAAACTAATTTACAGAGGTAGTTGGAATCAGGTCAAGAACAACTCCTCAGCTACTGAGGATATGCTTACATTTATAATCCCTGTAGTGGAAGACCAAAATACAATTTTATAAACTCCTATTGTTAAGAGAAACCATTTAAAGAAATTAAATCAACAATAAAGTGACCTTTGATGTGTTGAATTCAAAAATTGTGTTTGAAATTCATAGCTCCTGTCAAAACAAAAACTCTGTAGAGACTAATCACTGAAGTCCCAGTGCTACTGCTCTGTTAAAAATCAAATGAAAAAAATCCAACTTGCACCAATTTCTTCTCACTGTGGGAGAAATTGCATCTCGCTACCTTAAAATACATTGACTTTCAAAATTCTCAGTAATTTCCTTTAATCCAATGTTTTGCCTTGCACTTGACAGCAATGTCACTCACAAAAATTATGAACTCTCAGCGACTCAGGCGTGATACAAAATTTTGATAGGAATAAGAAAGGGGTTTTTAAAGAAACTGCTGGAGAGGAAATAGGGGCTTGAATTTGTCTGCCAATTTAATGAGATAATTACTGAAAGACTCTCAGTACAACCAAAGGTACTGGAAGAAAAAGGTGTCTGTGCAGAGGGAAGTTCCAAGGCAGCCAACAGCAGTCTGGGCTGCTGGGGCTCCAGGGAGCATCCCCAGGCTCAGCACCCATGGCCACCCCTTCCCTCCCTCCCCTAGGTGTGGAAGATGTCAGCACACACAGCTTTCCCCTCAGCTCTCCTCCTTCATTGTTTTCACAGGAGAAGCTGTAACACAGAATGATTTCCTTATGGATGAGTTCATTGCAGCAGGGCTTGTTCTAGGTTTCAAATAAATAAGTGCTTTGGATGATAATAATGCACCTGAATAATATTTTAACATGTGTGAATTAGACCAAGATATAAAAAGTCTTCAGTGAGGTCAAACAAAGGTTGTGAGAATGTATCATACTTATAGAGAAAAAGTGGTTTTTGCCTTTTCCCCTTTACTATTTTTATTATTCACCACTGCCCATAAAGATGGCTTTAGCTCGTGTTTCCAGGCATTTGGAATGCTGGGCAGTGCAAAGAAGTGCCCAGACAAAGAAGGAAAATGTGAATCATTGAGATGAGAGGGAGCTTCAAAAAGTGATTTTTTTTAAAGCTTCCACAGCCACAAAATGTGCGTAAAAGCTCTCGAACCAGCACAATGAGCATGTCCAGCACCAAGATAAATTTGCTGAAAGAAAGAGATTCTGAAACACGAGATAGAAATGCAGCACAAGATATTGTGGAACCACCACTCCAGGAGTGAGGAGGGCAGAGCAGCGCAGCTCAGAGCAGCGAGCACGCCACTGCCAGGCTCAGCTGCTGCTGAGAAATACCTGTTAGACTGCAAGAATCTGTTTAACCAAAATTTTGAAGAAGACCTGTTATCTTATGAAGTTGACACTGAATGGATTACCACACTAAGTTTTGAAATACATGTTCTGGAAGCAATTTAAAGCTCATTAGAAATAATTGTGTCTGGCTACTGGAAAATGTGGTAAAATTTAATCCACATCCAAATGCTACCTGAGCTGTGAGCACAGGAAATTGTTTTGTGCTACTGTGGCTAACCTCCTTGCTGACCCTGAGCAGTAACTGCTACAGCAGCTGAAAGCCAAAGCAAAATTAAAAACTTACATCAAAGTATATCATGACAGAATGCAGATAAATAAAAACAGCATATTGAAAATATTATTTTTATGTCAGCCTCTTCTAATGAAAGGGAAGAGGTTTACTAAAATGTAAAGAAACCACAAAACAAAAAATGGATGGTCCCAAGATGCATCGAAACATCATTCCTGTACCCCTGGGAGTTCAAAAACACACGGTAAGGAGATCTGTGCATACAGAATTAAAAGTGAAATATATTGGGGATGAAGAATGGTGAGCTACACTCTTCCAAGTTCTCTCAATTCTCTCCTCTCTGCTGTTTATTTTACATCACTCTCACTCCCTCAGACCGGCTCCAGCCATAATGGACAAGACGCAACAGCCCCTGCCAAGAAGCCGTGGAGCCCCAACAAGGATAATTGCCTGACTAAGTGCAATCTACGCCAGGCTTCCCATCTTCTGAGCAGATCACATTCACAAAGGCATCTCAGAGTAGTCTGCAGCACAGCATCAGTGATAAATGAGCAGCAGGAGAGGACACACCAGCACTCCCCCAAGAACACAGCTGGATCTGTGTGGCCCAACTCATCACTTTTTGAGGTGCTCCTCTTCAAAACTCCACAAAAATTCGTCTTTCAAATTTTACTCCCTGACAACTGAACTTATTTGCATATCTTAAAAACAGGCATTTGGGTTTTTTTTCTGCTTTGCACTCAACTGTGTGAAATCACTATGCCAGTCTAGGGAAAAAAAAGAATCTCCACTCCAGTCTAATAGTAAAGATTTCAGCATCCAGACTCACAAGCCTTTGTGTATGTTCACCCTCCCCAAACACAGTTCCACAATTTTCCCCCCATTTTCTCTTCAGCCCAAGCTCAGACCTTACAGCTCGTAGAGAAAAGAAATGGAGGGATCATTCAGAAACAAACAGACATCACAAACCAGGGTTAAACTGGAGATGGAAAGAAAGCAACACACTGGATGACCAATGCCTGTTTCAGAGTAATTTCCAGTTATTTCCTGCACACAACAGTACAGGGCCCCCACAGAACAAAGCCACATATAAATTTTAGCTGATTTGCATCACCTGAAGAAGGCCATGTGTGTGAAGTATCTCTGTGCTACCCAAAACTGTCTTGATTGGTGTAGTCCAGACTCAGAAAGAATGCACATGATGTCAGCAATCACTACCATGGGTGAGAAGAATCGCCTGATCCACTTCACTTCAGCCACTAATTCCTTGTCAAAGTGTTGACTGGACAGAGGCATATCTCAGATCACATTTTTACATACCTGTAGGTTTACATTGCAAGAAAACTCCCAGTTGACCTAGGACTTGATCAGAAATTTTTGTATTTCATTGCGTGCAAATGAAATTCCTGAAAACAATACCTTTACAATGCATTTTCTGTATATCATTGCATATGAAAGAGGAGGAAGAATCCTGTTCTAAAAACAAATTTAAATTTCATTTGCCAATGGAAGCACAATACAATTAAGCCATATTTTAATTTATCTATTGCTTTATGTTCTGTTCTTCTCAGAAAAAGGAGAAGCCTGAGCTGCACTGTCTCTAGAGAGGGACCAAGTCTTTCCCTACAGAGCCAGAGCCAGAAACTCTCAGTGTGAAGGGAATGGGAGGGAGGAGAGGGGAGAGGCCCCAGAGCTGGAAGCCAGGTGCTCAGACAGGGGTTTGCCAGGGCTCCAGGTAGTGGAAAATAGAACTTCTTAGGGATGAGAAGAGCCTGGGCAGAGTTTGTGGCAATCCTCTCACTCAGTGGATTAATTGGAAGCACCTTCCCACAAGGACAGTGTGAGGAAAGAAAGATGTTTGCTTCTATTTCCCCCCTCTACCTCATGCCATCACCTTGTGTTTCACTCAGTTTAAAAAGGAAATTATTATCATATAAATCCCAGTCAATTCTATCCTGGGTTAAGTTGTGTCTCTGATCAGCTCTGAGGAGCTTGCCATAAGCTGTGGCACATACAGGAGGCCTGCCTGACTTGCTAAGATAAATGAGCACATTCTGTCTGGTGTCATTTCCTGACATTTGCTGTGCATCTTCTATATTTTTTTTTCTAATACTTCAGTCACAAAATCATGCTGAGTGAGAGAATCTCAGCTATTTTTGTGATTTTAAGTTACTTGGAAGAATGGTACATAAGAAAACTTGAAAACTCAGAAGAAAACTTGAAAACTGATTGGAAGGTATGTACGAGTTCATTCCTTTATCTGAATCACACAGTTTTTCAGAATTGGAAAATTCAGGATCTGGAAACATTGTTCAAGGACTCAAAGTGAATTTTATGATCATCATATGGTTTACTTGTTTATTTTTCTCCAGATGCCTGTCAAGATTACACAGGCTTACATGACAGATACAGTTTAAAAGATCATAGAGTATTATGGATTATGGTTTTCCTTAAAAATACAACTATTAAGATTTTCAGGAGGGCATTTGAAAGTAATGCAAAATTCCTTTATATCAGTATTTTTATAGGAATTTGTATGTTCAAAAGATCATACATAATTACTGAATCTCTATAGCGCTTTTCCAGAAGTTACATCTTTCTGAACACTGGAACAGAAATCTCAGAAACTACCACCTGACAATAAAAGCTAAAAATGATAACAGCCATTATTCCATGCTCATCAGTAGTACTATCTTGAAATACTTAGAGTGGGCAGGGAAACCTTCCAGAGCAGTGTGAAATGGGGCTGAGTGGGGCTTTACTTCAGTGCCCAGAGCCCAGCTGTGCTGTCCAGCTGTGCCAGCTGCATCCTGTGAAATCCCTGCTCCCACACGGGAAGGGCTCGAGAGTGGGCCCTGCCCGGAATAAATCCTGGCAGTCACTCAGACAGCAGGAAACCTGAGCAGTTCCTCTAAAGTCACACCGAAGTACTGGAGGGGTCACTGATGGGACGCTGACATTCACATGTACATGTTTTAAAGCAAAATAACCTCTCCACACAGATACTGGGGGGAGGCTCTCTCCCACATCTCCATTTTTTCTCTGGTTTTAGCCGATGGGTGATTTGAAATGTTTCTTCTGGAGGAGATTAAGCACAGTCCTCTTAATCCTGTGCTGAGTGAAATGTCATCCTTCCCCAGGAAAGCAGTTATGAAATACATGGAAAAGAACACAGGAGAAAGCTCCTGGGGGTCGAAGATGCCCCTGCCCATTGCAGGGGATGTACTCGGTGACCTTTAGCAGGTTCCTCCAACCCAACCCACTCCGTGATTCTCTGCTCACTTCCCCTTTTCTGTGGCACACACCTCTGAGGAGATGCCACACCGTGCTAAGGATCTCTCCTGTAATTAAGCAAAGATGATGGTCAGACTTTGGACACAGCTCCCACAGGCCCCACGGCTCTGCTGCTCAGTTTTCACTCCCAGATCTGCACTGGGCTCAGATTCCCTTTTACACTGCACAATTAAATCCCAGAATGGGTCAGAAAATGTTGTGTGGTCCTTATGTGCAAGAGCTACCAATACCTCAGGGCTGGGAATTTTATCAACTGCATACACACCATAAAAGCTGCAATTGAAAGCAGAAGGTTTCTTTGCAAAGGTTTTTGGGGTTTTTTTAAGGCATGAATTAGGAATGAGGCAGGTTGAAAACAACTCGTGTGGTTTACTCAGCAAGGTTTAGAAATTTGATGTCAACAACTGAGCTCAATGGATGCCCAATAACATCGTTATGTTTTTCCTAAGTGCAGAAAGGATGGTGAAAGCTGATGGAAATAAATTAAAATAAAAAATTAAAAAGGAAAATGTGATTGCAGTGGGATCAGGTACCATAAGACAAATAGGGCTGAATCATCATCATGACTACATCTGATTTTTTTTAGACCATCTAAAGATTAGCCTTTTATCTTTCACACATTTCCAAAGCTTATTTTTATTTTGCTTAATCATTTTAACAAATTTACTTAAGAACACAGCTGAAAAATTTTGGTCACTTACAACATGGTACATTTGCAAAAGAAACAAAAATTATTTTGCAAAAACTGAAAGTTACTGTTAAGGTCTTTTTGTCACAAATAAATGCTTTAGATATTGCACAGATACTGGTTTTCCATGTATGACAGATCAAAGGTAACATCACAGTTGAAGTTTTTTGTAAAGGCAGCTGTGTAATGCACGATTTCCAGCCCCAAAAATCAGCCTGAATGGAGTAAAAGCAACCTTGATGCACCAAATTTCTTTCTTTAAATGGAACAACCCTTTAATGGCTCTTCCAGTTTATATGAGCTACAAATGAGGTTTCTCTACAAAAACTTGGTAATGTTTCTTTCTAAATATTGAGAAAGCAAAATCAGCTACAATGTCAGTTGAGGTGTAATACAAACTTGTGGTGTCAGAGACCTGTTGCAGTTGCAGGCATGAGTGGGAGTAGTAAAATGGAGCAACTTCCTATAAACACTTTTAACAGTGCTCTAGGGTAAAGCTGGTGTGGTCCTATTGTGTTTTGGAAGTGTTGGAATACAATTTGAGTCCATAAAATCAACCCACACCTATCAATCAGCAGCGTGGATCAAACGTGGTATCTTTGCTGGAACACACCTGCAGCTGCCAGGACAGCCTTGGGTTAACGGTGACACGAGCAGCCCTGGCACAGGGATGAACCCCAGGCCAGGGAACGAGAGCTCCCGAGGCCTGAGCCCTGCTCTGCCAAGGGTGGCTCTGCCTGCTGCACCTCACAGTCCTGCTGTGATTTCCCCAAATCCACTCCTGCTCAGCAATAACAGCTCGCAGGGCTTTTACATCACAAGCCAGGCAAAGGATTACCCTGCAGAGGAACCATTAATGAACACCTGCCAATGAACAGATCACTTTACTGGCTTCTCTGAAGAAAAGAATTCTATTTGGAGATGATCCATCAGCACTTAAATGCTGTGATCTAAAAAATAACAGAAAAAATATTCAGATCTTCATTAGGGCTGAAAACAGCAATGGATTCACTTCTAAGTGGATTCACTTCTGAAACAAACAAACAAACACACATTTGCTGATTACAGAGTACAATTAAATGATAAACTAACTCTATGGATTTATATATGTATATATACAGGAAGGGTTTCACACTGGAAGTGCATGGGGCCATGCAGCCCCAGCTGTGCCATGATTCGAGCCTGTTCTGAGGTGGAGCTGAAGCCCAGCCACAGCCCTGCCAACCAACGGCAGCACTGTGTGGACAGATGGACAGGCAGACAGGCAGACAGACAGATGGACGGGCTTGCTGCTGCCTGAGGCAGCTCCACACTGCTGTATCCTGCAGCCACCTGCCCCAGGCTCTGCAGCTGAGCTATAGAGCGGAAGATGCTGACATGAGAAATGTATTTCAGACCCCGCTTCTCTCTCCTTTATGGAGTTCTTCACATTTTGAATCAAACAAATGAGTTAGACACACCATGGAGGACTGCCCAGTAATAAACTGGGATTTAAATTCAAATCTCACTTACCCAAGGTACTCTCAAAGGGCACAGATGACCCATGCCCTCTCATACCTCTAAAAATTCACTAATGACAGCTACATTTTTTGCTGAGTAGACTTCAATGCAGCTCACTCTCAAGAGAGGATGGTCAATTCTCCAAATGCAGCAGATGCCAGGCAAGGTACAAAACTGAGCTGTGCTACTGATTCTCATAATTCATCCCCATTCCTCAGATTTCTGAGTACCCCCATGGCACTGCAGGGAGAGGGTGCCATGCTGCAGAGCCTCTCTGTGAAACTTCATGGGATAGAAAGCAATCACCTTCTCAGATTTCATGGCAGAGAGCCACTTGACAGCCAAACCTTCCAAGCAAAATGTAAGCCAGCAGCAAAGGCTGCTGATACACCCAGGATGATTTGCTATCTTAATTCAGAAACTTGAAGCACTGAGTCCATATTCATTGATCAGGGAACACTGGAAACTACAATCAAATTTTTTAAAATCCAGGGTCAACAGAAAGGCTTTGGCAATTTATTGCTTCTTTTATAAATCAGATGAGGTGGAATAAATTGATTTTAAGCAGAGTATTATTTTTAAGTGTTTCTAACCACAAGCTTCAAGGAATCTGGCTAAGACATGAATTTAACCTGAGTATCAGTTCTAGCTAAAAGGAATTCAAGCTGCAAAAAATGATACTGAGGTTTGAGTCCCTGTAAATGAGTAATAAGTGTTATTACAAACAGATTGCTGCTTCATGAGAAATGCATTCTCTTCTTGTGATTAGGAAACTTCAGTCTCTACAGCAGTTTGGCTCTCTCAAGCTTGTACCTAATCCTGAATAGTTAAAACCCACAACTCAAAAATTTAGTTCTTCAAAATCAGAATAATGTTGAAAAAGCCATCTTATTGCTGCCTATGGTTTTATTTGGTTAAGAAATATGACATGAATTTGGACAAATATGTAACACTGTTAGTCTGATGAAAAGATTGTCTTGCTTGTCCCAGTAATCCACATCTGGAGCAGCACAGGATCAGCCAGCTCAGTATCCAGCTTAACTGGAACTTTTAAAGGAGCACGAGGTGAACCCCGTTCCTGGCAGGTCACTTTTCTGTGAGCTCAGTGTCTGTGTCTGTACACACAGGTATTTTCCATAGGCTGCTTCATGCACTCACCCACAGACAGCAGGTGTGAACGAGCTGATTGGAGCTCTGAGCAAACCTCATAACTGAATTCTTCCAACCCATTTTCTTATAGCAACCTCTTTCTTTTACAGAGAACAGAAATCCTTAAATCCAAGGATCAGCTGGGAGGGACACAGGGAAGGACTGCTCTGGGTTCCCACCTAACTGTAAGAAACACTAAGTGAAAAGAACAAAACGGTGACTATTTCCCTGAACTCATCATTAAATTTCCATGGACATATCTGACTCCAGACTAAGGACCTTAGACTGCATTCTGGTATTAGTATGGAAAAAACATTAAACACTCAACACCTTACCCAGGCAGCCTGGAAGTAGAATAAAATACATGAAGAGAATCACCACTGTTAGAGAAAACCTGGTTTTGCCTGTCTGCTTCTGGGTACTCAGGATTTGCCAGGCCACACCTGCTCCTTCAGGACTGACCCACAAGCTACAGAGCCCACATGTTCCAGATACAAAAGACAAATAAACTTTCCCAAGCTTTGGGACTGCAATCGTCATTGACAGCTTGACATATCAATATTTCAAGAAGAATAAATGACTTTCATATCCAGGGGTTTGGGTTTCTTGGTTTGGTTTGTTTGTTTGTGTGTTTTTTTTATTTTTATTGTTCATTACTGGATACTTTGGCAAGATGCTGCACTTAATACCTGAAGCTGCTTAAAATATTTGGAAATATTTTAATGAAGTATTTTGAGAGATCACCTAACACAACTTTAAAAGAAATTTTACTATTTTTATAAATATTTTCTCTTTATCCCTTGCCAGAGGAAAACTATAAATCTTGTCTCAGCTGAATGAACACCATTTATCATATTCATTTTCTTGTCAATACAATTATGAAAAGCCTTTGGCCTTTTTCCAAGGAACCTGATTTGCTGGAGAAACTCAATTAGTATAAGCAAGGCTGCTACAGAGCAGCCCCGTTTGGCAGCCCAGCACAGCCCTGGCGTTCCTGCAATGCACCTCTGAACCAGGAGCCTGACAACTCCATCCTGGTGCTAAAATACAGCACTGCCCTGCCTTCCCTCTCTCCTCCCCGGACCAAAAGGGCTTCGAAGAAATGATTTCTGCTCATTTTTGCCATCTACTGGACAAAGCTTAAATCCTAAACCCTGTGATCAGGTGAGAGATTACCCAGTGTAGTTTGTTTTCTTACAGACAGGCCTTAGACCCGAAGTATTTCCTACAATCACTTGAAAAGTTTATCAAGACATTCTTCTAACAATGATTTATAAGTGAGTTTTTCTGCTAGTATTCAATACAGAATAAATATCACCTTAGGATATATTAACAGTTTAGTCTTTTATCTCTTGCCTCTTTGTATTGTTTATTTATTGAACAAATGTAAGTAAACCGACATTGTTTTAGATAATATTCTATATTTTCCATCTTCAGTATTGAAATACTGGGGTCTCAAACATAACAGAATAAAATCTCTTTGTAAAACAGCTTTTCTTCACTATTAAGCCATTTTCTGATGGTATATTTGAAACTAAAAAAGAAACGTGCTAATCAAAGCATATTTGAACTTGATACAATAAAATTGTATCCTGACCCTCCCTTCTTTCCCCATTTACCTTTTTGTTTTACCTGCAGTAAATAAGAGTTGTGATCATAGCAGCTCATTGTGCTGTAATGCTTGGGATCAATACCTGGATGCAGCTGGACTTGTCTGAATGAGGAGAAATCCACTGAACAGAAGCATGCACTTCTGTACAGCTGAAGGGGAGGAAGAAAAACATTTTCAACCTGTGCAAGGGAAAAGAAACTGGGGAGGCCTGAGCCTTGAATTCCATACAAAGCTACATTTCCAAGGTATTTTTACTGAGAATATGGAATACTGAAATCCAAAAGTTGGATGCTGTTTTTGTTTAAAATTAATTTCATCCATGAAGTGGTAGGAATAAATTAATTTTAAAAAATCAAGAAAGGGTCCTGAGGACTGTATATCCTGGATCCTCCCACAAAAAGCCATCTCCGTGGATTCATCCCTTTCCTTCCAGAGGAGCAGAGGTCAGATGCTGTTACCCCTCCCACAGCTGAAGGGCTGCAGTTCTGCACAGGAACACGACACTCATGGCACACGAGGCAAAACAAAGTCAAACCAGTCTGGAATGGAAGCAATGAACCAATCTGGATCTGCTTTTACGCATCTTGCTGATTTTATGAAGTTTTAGGGTAACACAAGCACAAACAGTACTAACGAAGATAAATGTACCCAGGGGTGCCCACTAGAAAATGAGATGCTAATTCACACTGGCTTCAGGAGTTGAGTGGTTTGTTGTTGTTGTTGTTGTTGTTGTGGGTTTTTTTTCCCCTCTAGCCCTGTAAAACTGAAAATAAGGGATTCTTTCCACTGATTTTAGGAGAAATAAAGATGTCACTGCTTTTGTCCTGGATTTACTTTCTCACTACTGAGCCTGCACAGACAAAATCCCTGCAGGCTTGCAAGGGTCTTAAACAGTGATTTTCTGAGTGCTCCTCAGGATCCTACTCCCCAGCCCCTAGGGTTGGCCCTCAGATCATCAGGGGCTTCTGTACAGCCTGGCACTCCTGAAAAGATAATTTCCTACTTCTTAACCAAGAAGATTGTTAGTGAAGAGTAGAGCTTCACAACTGACTTAAAATAAAAATATTTTCTAAAGCTTGCTTTCTTGTAGATGATATAATTGTTCTTAAATGTTTTTTTTTTCTGTCCATGAACCAAACACATAATTAATTTTCATAGTTTTGTGACATCTAAATTATAAACCAAGTATTTTCAGAATCCCTCACTACTTATTTCAGCAGTTTATTTCCAACATGAGTGTGTGTCTGAGAAAGAGCTACAGCTTCTGTATTTACAAAAACACAAAACGTTTCTCTGTAGGGTTAAAAAAATACCCGGGGGCATTACTGTATGTGCTGGTTTAAAAATGTACACAATATTTAAAACAAGCAGACTTCATTATCATTACTTATTGAAGAAAATGACAATGTAAAGATTTTGATTTTGTTTGCAGAAGTCCATTGTCTTCTAGATCAAGACGACTGCAGGTGTTGTGATATTAATAGACTTGACATAAATAGAAAGTAACTGACTAAATTAAAGACATGGTTCATACCAGGGAAAGAAATCTCCCCAGATAGCACTTGGATGGTGTTTTTAAGCACTTTTGATGTTAAACCAACTGTCGGTACATTGTGTTTGGAATTAAAGGCACGGGTTTGTGTTTGTTCCTGACAACATTAGGGATGTGCGAAGGGAAAGAGGGCCCTGGGATGTTTGCTGGCTCGGCAGTGTGACAGACAGAAGTGCCCTGTGTCCCCGTGTTTGCCCTGTGCGCTGTTCCAGGGCTCCCAGCGCTCCCTGCCGCCCTCCTGTCCCCATGTGCCACTGCAGGGCTGGCACGGCCGGGGGGCTCTGCCCCAGCCCAGCGCCGCTGCCAGCGGGACCACACTCCCTAATTGATTTTCACCTTAGTGCCGAGCAGATGGAGCAATAATCAGCCAATAATGGGCACATATCTGATTTTGATTCATTAGTTTAAATGTCTTGCTCAAACCGCCCCCTCCCCTCCCCCCCCCTTTTTTTTTTCCTCACAAAAAACCACAAAGATCCTCTGATAAAAAAATACTTCCACAAGTTTTCTAGTGCTGACATTAGGAAAATTCTTAGGAAATATTTTGGATTATTTGATATGTTCTGATAATGAAAAATGCAAATTAAAACATTATTTATGAATACTATGCATTAATGTTTAAAAGTGCTTCCTGTATTAATATATTTAAAGTGATAGTAACAATAAAATGTTAATTTAAGCCGGTAATATTTTGAATGGTGTAAGACTAACTGATACTCATAACAAGCTCCAATTAAGGCAGCACTGAGACTCCCACTGTAATGTTAACACATCTTTTGTTGTTTTGCTGGGGTTTTTAAAAGTAATTTTCTAAGTAAGTTTTCTTCAGAAAATGATTTTTAGAGGAAACTGTGCAAATCTCTGCCTGTGTTAACATTAGTTCTGAGATGCATTTTTCCCCTTTGTGACTGAAGTGTGGCTGCAGAACCATTCCTGCTCCCATGCAGACCACACTGTATGCAGAAGATCAGCCCCTTCTGAAGGGATGCTTTCAGGAAAATTAATAGACATCAATAAGGAACACCAGTGAAGGAAAAATATTTTAACAACATAAACCAACTTTTCGATTTACTCACACATAAGTATTCTTTTTTAAATTGCAGGTGGGATTTGTACTTTTTTTCTTCTTACAAAAAAAGGTCACAGTTCTGCAGACTCTGGGAAAAAAACAATAATAGAACCATGGCCAAAAAAATCCAGTAAGGACTTCCCTCTTTAAACCCAGGTTTGTCAGTGATGTGCCACTTGGTGCTGCCACTGCAATATTTATATTGTTGACAAATACAAAAGTCACACATTCATTTTACTTGATCACATAAAGAACAAGTTATGGCTGATGGCTTGTAAACTGCTCCATGTGAGCTCAGATCAGGGCTAATTTCTACTTTTCATACACAGACTCATCAGCCTGGCTGGCCTGGGTGGCACAAACATAGATTTATCCCAGGACAAATGGAGCTCTTTACCAAAGACTACTGAGGTTGCTGGGAGTATTTTAATATTTGCATTTCCTTTCTGTTGTGCATTGAAATGGCCTGAACTTGCAAAGATGCTCAGAGGTCTCCACTCTCATTAACTTTAATGGGACTCTGAAATCACTAGAGAGGAAGTGTTCAATACTGAGAAGATGCAATATAAAATTGTAACTTTATACTCATCTGTATTTTCATACTTGGTATGCTGCTTTGTCTGTGCAGAAAAGCACTGTTCAGCAGACAAGGTGGCCAAAACATCAAGAATTAAAAGAGCTTGGCAGCAGTACTTTATATTTCTCTCTGAAGGCAGCCAGGGATGCAGCAATAGATTCAAGGGATGGAAATATTCCACTCTGATTTTGGTTCCCTTGCCCGTACCAGCCACAAAAAAAGAGATAAAGAGTCTGCACAAAGCAAGTCTGGGGCAAGGGAGGAGCCACGGGCCCTGGTAAAAGACAGGACCTTGCCTTTGTTCAGACCCTGCTGGGGACAAAGAGCTCCCCTTGTGTGGCTTTGTAGGACAACCCAACCCACAGGCCTCCAGTGGGCTGACTCTGTCTCTGCAGAAAATGGTTAAGAAAACACTCTTTTGCAAATCTATTTAAGAAACACCTTGGCTGTGAGACTTTAAAAACTATTAATAAAAGTAGGTGTCCAAGTTTCTTTGAACTGCAGTCCCAGGTTTCTGGGAACCTAGAAAAACACTGGGCAGCTTCAGACATCTCGACTTCCAATGAAAGAAGAACAACTACTACATAAACCACAGGTTTTGGTTATCTATTATTTAAATTGAGATATTGTTATTAAAAAGCCCATAACCACACTTCTTAATAAATGGCCTCAATCTGCAAGACCTAAGATTTAGATTTAACATTCTTGTTGTATAAAACCCCAGCAAAGCAGTGGTTCAGACAGGAGCCATCAGAACCGAGCTGTGTAAGATCACACTGCCACAGCCAGCACGGATGAACAGCCCATGGAATAGCCTCCAGAACCCCGAGATTAATCCTGAGCCATTTAAACCACTGGTACAAAATACCCTTGAACTCTAATAGGAGCAAAAATCACCCTTGATTCCAGGTTTGCTTACCTGACATTTAGTAAGGACCTTCCCCCCAGACTCCTAAAATCCCAAGAGAATCTAGTTTTATCCACTGTAATCAAAAAAGCACTTATGTGCATAAAATTTATGAATGTAAATAATAAATGTAATATATTAATAAATACATTTGCATTATTAATAAATAACAATGTAAATTTATTAATCTTGAACAAGATTACACACTTTTACATCTGCTTTCCGTGTGCCATCCTGCGGGATCCAGAGTGCCCTGCAAACTTCACGGCGATGGCAGGAACACCTGAGGCTGCTCCTCCTTTCCCAGCCCTGCCTGGGGCAACAGGACAGCAAATGGCACCAGCAGCAGTGGCCAAAGAGTGAGAGGAGGAGTGAAGAACCAGCAAATCCAGGAAACACAGCTAGAGGAGCTTGTCAGCATTCTGGGGGTTTACACAGCCCTCTTGTCACTAATGAAGAAATTTTGCTCAGACTTTGGTTTCAGAATATCCTTCCCTGAATGGCAGTGACAGGTTTCCCTAAGATTTAATTATAACAAAGCCGCTTTAAAAATAAATTCAGGTATTTTGTTTCAGAGTCCTGACGCACATTTTTCAATGGATTTTTTTTTCAAGGGAAAGGAGCTGGAGGTGTAAATGTTCCCAGAAAAGCCCCTCTGAGTTGCCAACATGTGCCAAGTTTCTGACTGAGGCCATCTAAAACAGATGAGTCTGCTCACACCCACCACCCCCAAAACAGGGCTGGTAATGGAAAGTCTGACAGACCCTTAACTGTAGTGGCACTACTGGGTGCAGCTATAATATTACCCTCATAATTCTACTATATAATAACAACAAAGGAAAAAAAAGGTGAAGGGTCATTGTGCTTTGTCTTTAGAATTAAGATGGCTGTCTTCATCCTTACAGCATACTCTTAATTCTGGAGACACATCTTAATAACCTCTAAATAGTTCCAACAAAAGAGCCGTGTCAGAGGAATGAGCAGGCCCCAAGGTGTTTCAACTGGAGTGTTTTCATCTGCCTTTATTGCTCTATCCCTCTCCAGAATTAAGGCAATAACCTGTGATAAATTATTCAGGAACTGCTACAGGGATCAAAGCAAAATCATTCTGTTAAAGTGCTGTTTGCAACATTTGGCACTTAGTGTGAAAACTTTTAATGTGTGCAAGCTGAAAATCAACGATTTTAAATAATTTAACAGCATGGAGTTTCTACAAACCAGCTAAAGATAGCATGTTGCTATTTAACTGCTTTTTCTTCAGATCCCTTTTCCATGCCTTTCTAGCAAATCTGATGATGTCACAACTATAAACTACTACTGAGATTCCAGGCAGTAGATTACTTACCCACATTGTCAGGAGAAATCTTGACATTCTTAGGAGAAAATTAGGCACTGTTCTAATACTGGAAAATTTTCCTATTCATATAAAAACACGAAGAGGAAAGTAGAAAAAAAGAAAAAGGAAGAAGAAAAAAGGGACGCAACACATATAATGATTTCAGCCATCTTCAATTACATTTGATATCCCTGAAAAAGAAACCTAACCATATGCTTAGTACACAGATATAATGGTTACAAATGTATTTTTAAAAGAAAGATCTCTCTTGTTACAACTGTTTTTCAGTGGTGTATTTCAGAAATATTAAAAACCTAAAAAAACCCCTAGCCAGTTAGAAAGTCCTGGTAAAACCCACAAATTAAATGAATTTGGCAGTCCTGGCCCATTTTCATAGTGATATTTTAACAGTGTCATCTCCCTGTGGATTGCAATACCGAGCATTTTATTGAAGAACTGAACTGTTTTTGTTTTCAGTACTTGCAAAATGAAGTACCTGAAAGCACTTTTGCATGTATTATTTATTCATTGTGATAGAAAAATAGCTTTAACCTAATAAATTGTGTTTAAGATAATTTAGAGCAAAAGTTTTGTTTATGATAAAGCATTTAGTTCTTTATCAGTAGCTTAAAGCACCAAGTTTTCTTTATACAAATTAGACAGATGGTGCTTACAGTAGAATTTACTAAAGGTCTGTCACAACAAATGCAGCCAAGCTGCATATTTAATCACTGCAGAACCTTGTCTACCTGCAGCTGCCAACTGCTAATCCAATTTCCCTGATAAATGTGGCAAGAGACACGATCAGCAATAAAGAGCATCTAACTCCATTTTCCTGCAGGGCGTCTTTTGATGAACATTTAGGACGGAAGCAGGAGTGCACTGTGTGGCCCTGGCTGGTGGCAGCTGCATGCATTTTGAAGACACAGTTCTCAGGTTACTCACTTAATTCTGCCACTATCATTATGTTGCTATTGATCTCAGTAGCTCTTGTCTACACAGCATTACTCTAGATGAAGCTGAATCAGGCAGTTATTATGCATCAAACTTGCTCAAAAGCCTGGAGATTTCCCCTTAATTACTTGTGATTTTATTTGCAAATACCGTTAAAGTGTAATCAAGCAGTCACTTTCCAGGGTTGTTATGAACTTGCTAGATTAGGAATATGTCACTGGCACTCCATTAAAATTTCTCTACTAAAACAGTTTCAAGCAATCCTGACAGGACAATGGCAAAATTATTTTCATAAATTGAATCCTCACACAAGAGGAATCCAGTTTCCTACAGAAATTGTTATGCCACCAAATGACCTCTTTGTTCTAATTTTTCGGATTTATAACGTGGACGTAGGAGAGGTGAATCCAAGACAGGTGAACTGAGTCCATTTTACACGTGAAAAGTGATTACAATTAAGTACATAAAGCAACAACAAAGGAGGAAACCAGAGTTAAGTAATTGTCAAAATAACTCTTAGTACAATTTTAAAAAAATATTGTCTTAATTCAAGCAATGACTGTGAACTGCACATCTTCAGATAATGTCTGCCATGAACCGCAGTCAATTATTTACTGAATACTTCCAGCACATCTGTTTATTTCTTTATGAAAAAAGCAGATAAATAGGATGAAGCAGTATTTAAGTTGCCACCATATTTTAAAATAGCAAATTAAAAATTACTGTTAGTATTTCTTCAAGATGACCCTGTTCAGCTGAAGCGAGCACTCCAGTGTTAACTACTGATTCAGTGATGGCAGAAGATCTCTTTAATGCAGGAGTGCTCTAATATATTATCATTCCTTATGATGCACCTTCTATCCAGTAAGTCTTTTTCTTCCCTAAAATATACTGTTGTTTTGACACAAACAGCTTGCTACACTTAAGGATTTTACTAATAAAACATAATGTTGTGTTAGATATTATGACTGTTGCCACAGCTGAACTGCCTTGTCAAATCAATCCTAATATGGCTCCCACAGGCACATAAAAACCTTATTTAGCTATCAGTTATCCTAATCACTTTGTTCAGTTTAAGGGTGCAATACTTCAAGACCCATTCCAATTTATACATATATGCCCAGCCATTTAATAAAGTCTTGATTTATATAATAAATTCTTGTTTGGAAAAAAAAATACTTTAAAGCAGCAGTGTTTTATCAAGTGTGTTACATGTCTCCTCATACCCTCAAATAAATATGTTAATGTACACAAACAGGATACTTGCATGGAAAAGAGAATATGGAACAAATAAGTTGTCGCTGAAGAAAAATCTGTCTCTTTGATTATAAATGAGCTTAAGTGGGGTCCCTTGGTCTGCAAAACACTGGAGAAATCCCAGTGCCTTTGAAAATCTTTGTACAAAGTTGATCTAGGATAGTATTTGCAGCCTTTGTACCTCTACCATCTGAATTCCCAACTAAATAGATGTATCCAGGTATAAACAGGTGAATAGAGGCACAGAGGTGTCAAGGGACACTGAGAGCAGAGGTGCCAAGCTCGCTGCTGAATGCTTCCCCATTATCAGCCCCATCGTCAGCTCTTCCCACACGTGGCTTCTTCCCCTGCAGCAGAAATAAACCTGCCTTGGATCCTTCTTGTTCAACGCTACTGTTGAGCATCAGGGCCATACCTTCAATCAAACTGTGAGGGGGAGCAGGAAATTCTCAAACTCATCCTCATCTTCACCTACAGGAAAAGAAACCAGAACAAACCAGCAAAGGCCTCCTCATCTTTGCACGTGTTCAGAAGGGTTGGGCTCTGAGGCGTTCACAGAGAAATCTCACATCCTGGGAACTTCAAGGGACTTACAGGTACAAAAACCTGAGCTAGGACACATTTTTACTGAGCTATAGAGACCACACATCATTGATTCCATATTACTTGTATCTAAGACTGGCTCATATCCACATTTCACATCTTTCTCCTTTTGATATTTTCTCTGTTAACCTGCAGCGTTTGTTCACTGCCCTACCAGGGCATTCACATAAGAAAATCAAGATTCAACAGTTAGGAAATGGTAAATTTAAAACTACAATAATAAAATAGATCTTTTTACAGGTGTAGTTTGTGATGTTTAAACTGTGAATCCTTTATGTTCATGTTCTGTTTTTCCTGCCTCCACCTATTTGGGGTAAAGAACGAAGCTGCCCTGCAAATGAAGCTGGGCTGTGCTGGGGCTGTTCGTGTGACACTGCCCCACTTGTTTCAGAAGATGTGAGTTTAGGAGACACAAGATGCTGTGAGGAGGGAAAGAGATCGACAGCTGGAAGGTGTCCTGGAAGTCTGGATGGATTTTGTTTTGTTGTGATCCTGAACAAGTAACTGTGGACAACTCTTCAGAAATACAAACCTGCAGGAGGATCAGCCCTCACCCACTCGTCTTTAGACCCTAATGAGGGGAGCAGGCTTCTCCCATGCTCATTCCCTTTGAGACTAATTCAGATAGACATCTAATTTATGTTCTTCAAAGAGCTCTTGGCTATAGGGCTTCTCTCCCTGCTCTCTTCATGGGCAGACTCTGGGGAACTGAGTGACAAGTGGAGTTAGGAGGAGTTCTTCGTATGTTGAGGTGGTTTTGCAGAGTTAGTGTGAGCTTTACAGTTCAGTTTCCACACCTCACACACCCATCTGTAACACAGGACTAATTCCAGCCCCTGACCATTAGGGATACTGCCAAGACCACATCACTCACCCCAGTGTAACAGTAAGAATGACAGAAAAGGACAAAAAGCAAAAATGCCGGGAAGAGCAGTCACCAGGGACTGACAAATTCAGATGACACTCCAGGGAAACAAACAAACAAACAAACAAAAACCAACATGGTAGGTAGTAGCTCTTCTTGAAGCTAGGATGACACATCTTCTTAACTGAAAGAGTCAAATATCCTCTGAGAGAAATAATTGTGATCCTGCAATTAAAACTCCTCTGTAAAAATGTCAATATTTGTAGTTGCAGTGGTAATCCAAGCTCTGCCATTTCCTCAGTCCCAAATACCTGCACTGCTCTGCTCTAACACAGGCTTTTCCAAACTTTTTTTAAAAGCAAGGAAATACATTCAATAATTTACTGCTGCTTGCTGCTTACTGCTCAGCTCAGTTACAGATCCTTCAAAGTGCAATCCATGCTCAAGGACTTTCCTAACCTTCTGAAGAGTCTGCCCAAATCCGTGAGCTGCATCCTCACCTGCATCAAACCTGAGAGGGAGAAGGGCTTTTGTGCTGGATTCCAAAGCTGCTGCTGGCAGCAAAGGGTCTGATGGACTTTGGGCAAACCCAATCTGAATTTCATCATGAAATATATGCAATAGAGATATACCTTAGAACATTAGAGACTGTCATCTGTTATTAATTATAGCAATTACTTTTCGTGGCATATATTCTAGTCACAAAAGAGATACATGAACTAAATTACTTTTATTTCACTTGTTTAAGTTACAAGAGATAAAAATACATCCCATCTGTATGAAGCCATGTCAAACACTTCTCCAAAGTTGAAACAGAGCCGTGGAGGTTGATTACTCCAGCTTCAGCAAGGTGTTTGGCAGCGTGTCCCAGAGCACCCTGAACTCACAGGCACTCCTCAAACACCCAGCACACTCACTGCTCTCACTGCTTGACTCACTCTGCCATCCCTGCACATCACTGACCAAAGAGCTCAACAACTTTTATAAGAATAAACAAATTTCCTCTTCATTTTAATTAGGTTAAATTCTTTTTGAAACAGGTAACATTGTAAGAATAGGTTTTACAGCTGCCTGCTATTGGAAAATCTCCTAATTTCGTTTACGGGTTGTTTCTCTGTCGATCTGTAACACCTAACATGAGATTACCTGGTTTTATTCTGCAAAGCTTCAGAGTTGGTTCCCCTCAATTATAGGACAGAGCCTTTAATAACATGAGGCTAACAAAGACAAGGACTGAGAGTGCTCGAGAGGCTGAAATTATTTTACCCCAAATTACCATACAAAATCATACTAAAACTGCAGCTATTTTGCTACAAAAACATAGAGTGGAAAAGTTAGTTATCAGAAAGAATTAAACACGTATGAGAGAGCTTCACAAACATAAAGGAATGACTAACATATTCCATTATGCAAATGAATTCAAAGATATTTCACAACTGATCAGCTAGGAGGGACATAATGATTTATAATTCAAATAACTGAGCTTTGAAATCAAATTGGACTAATATATTTCAAAATATGCAAACCTGGAATAATTGTGAAAGTAATGGAAATCCTGATACCAACTCCAATCATTTGTTGCCTTTTTTTGATATACCTTCTTATGGTTTTTCTTCTTTTTTTCCTATTACGTAGGGCAGTTGCTGAAATTATGGTTTGCTTTTAATTCTACATTATCCTTTAGAAAAAGATTATAAAACACATTAAAAGAAGAAAAATATCGATTTCTGAGACTGTGTAAAACCTGATTGGTGTACAGGAAAGTACTGAAATGAAATAAATTATTATTTTAACCTTTCTGGCAAGACACAATTTAATATATTTCAAATACTGAAAATTGATCCATTGCATCTAGCATCTTAACAATACACTATTTCTTTCAAAGCAATATATATTTAAAGCCTTTAAAAAAACCCCTAATATAACGTGAAAAGGCCAAAGTTTGCAATGCCAGGAAGTAGTTATAAACTACTTCATATGTTTGAAATAAAAAGTACTTCAGCATTATTATTTAAAAAAAAAAAACCCTATTGGTAGAGTTTTTTAATAGGAAAAAAATACATATCTTTAAAAGCCAAAATGACCAGTGAAATTACGTTGTACATCATTTTCTGGGAAAAAGGAAAAACAGCCTCGACAGGTGTAATTTATCATTTTTCTGATTTAATACCAAAGAAATATATTAAAATAATAAAAAGAATCCTGAAATCCTCAAAATTTGTAGTGATAAATAGCTCTCCCTGTCTTTATTGCATTATGCCTACTAACAGAAATATTGCATGGTGGATTTCGCCAGACAAGGACGATTATTTTCCAATAAAAAGTTGCATATTAAATTCCAGCACAAAAGTGGGTGTCTAATACTTTTGAAATCTTTTATGGTTTGCCAGGGAACACAATTTTAAACTTAACTAATACAAGCTCAGGGTGAAGTGAAGCAGCACTGAAGCTGCCTGGGCACAACCCCACCCCTCCAAGCAGCACAGCACCGTTCTCAGGGTTCCTCTTGGAATAATTCTAATGGAAGGCATTTGGGGTATTTGCTTTTTCAGATGATCTCTCTTTCTGCTGGTCTTTCAACGCTTTGCATTGCTGGGAAATAAGTTTATTTATTTCAAAGTAGGGGACAGTGCTGCTGGACATTCTGAGCATGCAGAGGGGTCTGAACCCACTCTGGTGACACTGAGCAAGTTTCTGCAGAGAAGAACTCCACAGCTTCATCACAGCGCTAATCTTCAAGAGAACTTAGGGTATTAAATATCTAATTTTTCATCCTTTCTAGGTCCTGATATTATTACATCTATTTCACGAGCAGAAACTCATTTATTGCAAATATAACGTGAGTAATCTGAAAGCTATCCAGACTTTTCAGCCTCGGAAAGCATTATTTGCACCAACCCTACTTTTGGGGAGCTCCACTGAGAATCCATTCCTTTTCAAGCCTCCAGAAGACAGGAGGAAATGCTGAATGCTTGCTGGCTTTAGCGGCAATGCGAGGTGATTCTGTCAGAAAACACAGAAATAACCAGGCAAGCACTCACAGTCAGGGGCCCTGTGCTACATTTCACGGGGATTTGGAAAGTCTTCCGAATCCTACAGAAGCAGGAAGTATCCAGTAGGAAGGAGGAGAGAGCTCATTAGTTCCTTCATCAATCTTGTTAATGAAATAAATGTGTTTCATTCTGGTTTTGTTGAATTCCTTAGCAATGTTTCAAGTCCTTTCTAGTCTGATTTCTGTGATGCCACGAGAAAATAAACACATGCATATTTAAAATATCAAGTTAGCTGCTTAATGGTATTTCAAGTCAGCATATAGAAGTACACCTTGTACGGTTTTCATTAAACAAAATTCACTTATGGAATGTGAAAAGCTGCACTCATCTTTCAACCCAAGGAAATACATTAAAATTATTCTTACAGTATTAGAGTTCTATAGAGAAATAAAATTGTAGCAATTGTCATATTCCAGGTGCTTTCCCCTCTGTTTGTGTAACAACCCCCTCTAGAAAATTACTGAAAAGTTGCTTTGGTGAGCCCTGGTGGTTTATTATCTGTCATATACCTTTAAATATTGTGTCATATCAAACATTGCTACTAGGGGTTGTTTTATTTCTATCTTCTTGCTCGACTGACTGAACATTCCAAAAATAAACGTTCTTCTACCACTTATGGTAAGTGAATATTAATCAGAATAAGCTACAAAAGGTTCCAACAGAGAGCAATTTAGCATCCATGACTGGGTAAGAATTTCACAAAAATATCTGAACCCAGACGAAAATCAGCCTGAAAAGTCATGGTTGTTTTATCAGTGACACATTGAGGAACTCCAAATCAGACAATGACGAGGTACCTGAAGAGCCTTTTGGTGAAACCCTGCAGCTCCTGCAGGTGAAGGGTGAGAGGTGGGGCAGAGGCAGGACCCTGCAGAGCTGAGGTGCTGTGTGAGCAGTGCAGACCCCCAGGGATCCCCTGGGACCCTGCAGAGCTGAGATGCTGTGTGAGCAGTGCAGACCCCCAGGGACCCCCTGGGACCCTGCAGAGCTGAGGTGCTGTGTGACCCCCAGGGACCCCCTGGGACCCTGCAGAGCTGAGGTGCTGTGTGAGCAGTGCAGACCCCCAGGGACTCCCTGGGACCCTGCAGAGCTGAGGTGCTGTGTGAGCAGTGCAGACCCCCAGGGACCCCCCTGGGACCCTGCTGTGCTCACCTGCTCCACTCAACAGGAGGAGAAGAGCTGGCATTGGCCTTGGGGTGAAAGGGGTGAACTGACACCAGGGAAGTGTAGGAATGTAACTTTGCAAGGGAGGTCACAGAATCCCCGAGTGGGTCAGGCTATGTCACCTGGTGTCCCCTCCCTGCTCCAGCAGGGCCATCCCAG
>VZSR01003410.1:351748-364076 GCA_013398615.1 Brachypodius melanocephalos | reverse complement strand
CACCCAGAGGCACACAGCTCCTGCCATCCCCCCCCTGCCCTGCTCCCAGCATGAGCCCACGCCTGGCACTCGTGCTGCCCTCGGACCCTGCCCTGAGGAGCAGGGGATCCAGCTCCTGCAGGAAAGCCTTTGGTCAAGACTCCTGGGAAACAGTGACACCATGAGTCCCAAATCCTTACAACTGCAGGATTTACAGCTTCAAAGAGCGCTCCGTGTCAATCCAGTGCAGTGCAACTAAAACACGTGTGGCCAGCAATGCCAGCTGACAGGAGAACAGCATCCCCAGCTCATCCTTACACACCTGTGACCCTGAGGGACACACCTACGCAGGTGACACCCTCAGGATACCATGTTCCAGGAGCTCCAGAGCTCCAGGAACCCACCCAGGGGTTTTGATTCAGGCTGGAGCTGGTGGCACCTCTGCCCTCAACCCCAGTGGGACTGCTGTGGCCAGAGGTGACAGCAGTGGCTGTGGCAGTGCAGAGAAAGAACAGACCAGTAAAACACCTTCAATACTGATCCCTAACAATTCCAAACATACTGAGCCAAGTGTGAAAGCAAAGGATTCAGGGATCCTTTTTTTTTTTTCTGTTTGTAACTTTATAACCACCTGAGTGGCATCAGGACCTTGAAGGAAGACAGATTCACAAGCTCTGGTGCCAGGGAATTTTTTAACTATCCAGGAAATTTATAGAATCATAGAAAGATTACATTTGAAAGGGACTTTAAAGCCCATCCAGTGTCACCCCCTGCCATGGCAGGGACACCTCCCACTGTCCCAGGCTGCTCCAAGCCCCAATGTCCAACCTGGCCTTGGGCACTGCCAGGGATCCAGGGGCAGCCACGGCTGCTCTGGGCAATCAATCGTTCAAGTCACATAAACATGCACTTCCCAAACTCCCTGAACTGTCCCAAAAGGACAAGAAAATAAAACTGTGGAAGCAATTTTTTATAAAGCAAAATATTTGCACGTAAATACAGACCAAGAAAACAGAAACAATTCAGTAATCACACCAAAAGTTTATTTCCTTGTCTTCCCTACTCTTTGGCCTTAGATATGTTTAATTTTGCTTTGCCTTTGGAGGTCTTCTCTTTTTGGCACTATCATTATAACTCTGAAGAAGCTAATTATATCAATTCTTAAATGTGAAGAAGATTACAGAACTGGGAAGCTCAGAATATGAGTTCCTAAAGGTTGTATGGCTCTGTAATGACAGTCACAGAAATTCAATAACAGCACTGTATGGAATGTACTCAAACACACCCCATGAAACAAATTAAAACAGAGCAATGAATCTCTCACACTGTGCAAATAAGAAAACACAAGAAAATGTTAGTTTCTACAGTTTTCATAAGGGCTATTATAATGAATTAAGATTTTGGATAATGAATCTTCAGAAAATTACAGTAAAGTTATTACCCCTAGGCACAGTGTAAACGCTGAAGATATTAGAACTTCCTTGAAGCTCTCCAGGCCTCGCTGCAGAGAACTGTCACAGCAACATTAAAGCATTTTGTCATGAGCAGTGAGGGCAAAAGCAGACCTGCACCACATTTACCCCAGCCTGGCAGAACTGAAGCACATGGAGCACGTGGAGGGGAGCCTGTCTATCCCTGTGGTGTTTTTGGAAATCCAAACAAAGCAGGAGCAACTGCCTTGGGGTTCTACCTCCCACCTCCCTGACCAACACCCCTGCAGCACCCACCACACCTCCAAACTGACTGCAAATGGCATTCTTGGTGTTGAGCACCACCACGTGTTTTGTGATTTCCCCAACTTTTTAAATCACACTCAGGTATTTGAATTTTCAGCACTTAAAAGCTCCATTATAACACAGCAGAAATCCAGCTTCACATCCCACAGACAGCTTCAGGAAATGGGAACTGAATCCCCTAATTGGACTATCAGGGTGTCAGATCGTTCATCTTTATCTCCTGATCAAACTGAGAGCTTCAAAAGCCCTGGCTTTTGAATCTCCTCTTCTTAGTAGAGGAAAACCTTGGGCACTTCCACTCCCTGCCAGCTGTCTTAAAAATATATCATCTCAAAACACTCTTAGCTCAGAGCCTAAACCAAGAGAATGAGCTAATATGTTCGATCAAACTCTCTAAATGAGGAAACTCTCCACACAGGCCATAAGGAAATGCCTCAGTTGGTTCAGACAGGAGCTCTGCAGACTCAGGTGAGCTTTCAGCTGCTTTGTGCGTGGGCTCCTTTCCCATCCACTGCTGCCTGTGCTTGTAACAGCCTGAGCACCCACACCAATTCCATAAATGATACAGACTATTTAGACTTACCTCTAAACCTAACTTAAAATACTGCCTAAAGTTATCCTCAACTGAAAGAGACCTACTACAAGATAACATTTAAAAATGAGGAGATTGTTATTCTCACCAAGTGCTCTGTTTTAGGGGAAGGGGTAAATGTGCCGTGTGGCTCGTTGTTATGGATGCTCTTTCCCTCCCAGTCTGTTGAAATTCTCTGCCATCACAAGCTCAGACAGTAAGAGGTATTAACAATTCCCACAAAGGCTGTTTTGCAGGCCCTGTTCCCCAGTCCTTCCCCATTAGTTGGAGGATTCAGAGGAGTCTGGGGTGCCAGAGTGATTAACTCCCTGCTTCCTGCTCTATAAAATGCCCATACAGTGCCAGCAATAAACCTTCTCTTACATGGAAATTGATCTCTATTTCAATTACTATCTCTCAGTTTTTATTTACTTATTTATTTTCTTCTCCTTTTCTTAATCCATGTTTTCTGAAAATCTTGAAAGAAAGATGTACAGTTCCACTGAACTTACACAGGAGACCTACTATGAACTAACTGCTCTTATTACTGATGCAGCCTGAGAAGCATTCTCTGTGAAAAACAAAGAAGAAAAAAAAAATAAATAGTTTTATCTGCTAGGTTTTCACTTAGCCATTAGTTAAAAGGATGCTCAGCTTAAATAGTCTTGTT
This sequence comes from Brachypodius melanocephalos, assembly GCA_013398615.1. NCBI lineage: Eukaryota > Metazoa > Chordata > Aves > Passeriformes > Pycnonotidae > Brachypodius > Brachypodius melanocephalos. The sequence goes on along the minus strand of VZSR01003410.1, from coordinate 361,120 downwards.
TAGACTTTCATTTTCGTTAAGCACTGTTAGAGTTTTAATTCCACTGTCTCCTGTGCTCCTCTTCAAGACTTAAAGAACAGATATTATAGTGAAAACAGAAATACCATTAACAGCCATTACTTTTTGAATATCTTCCAGAAGATTTTTAGCTTTCAAAGCACAGTTGTGGGCTGTGTTTCTGATCAGAGCTACACACTGCACTGCAGAAATTCAGGCCAAGGATGCTGTCAAGGATTTGCTTAACAATAAGCCAAAATGCTGGTTTAGAATCCTTGGTGATTGAAACGAAGCACTGCTGTGCAGTTACAAGGGTAAATTTGTGCCAGTCAGAACATTCAAAAAGATCCAGAATTACAGGTACTTGAAGAGCACTAATCCACACTCTGACTTGCCCCACAACTATTACAACTGTGCAGGTTAATTTTATTCAGATGCTGAATTGTAGCTAAATGAGTGGCCCACTCAGCACACTTCTATGGAATAAACACCAATGCTCAAGAATCAACATCACTTTGGCACTTAAAAACAAGGAATAAAAATCAGAGCTGCTTATTAAAGCTCTAAAACCTCTACACCCAAAACTGTTGCACTGTACTGATAACAGCACTGCAGGTGTTATGCATCTCCAGACCAAGCCTTAAGCACATGAAATTTAGCAGGATCACATCTTTTGAAGAGGTTTTGCACCAGGGTTATACATGACAGTGCTTTTGCACATTTATCTCAGGGCATAAGGAGAGGTGTTAGCCACCACAGCTAATACCAGCAATTTGAACAACCTCTTTGGCAAGCCAGAAATAAGATAATTGTTCAACATAGGCCGACTCCTCTGAAATACTGGCAGCATTGCCTCTAATTATAGACATCTGTCATTGCTAGCCACTCAGTAGTAACCCTGACATCAATATACAACTATAACACCACAGTGCCTGCAGGCACAGCAATGGGAGCCAGATCCGAGAGGCGGGCAATCATCTGCCTCAGCCAAACTATCTGTCAAGGGCTCCTAGCCACAAATAGCTCTTACGTTTTGTATCCTTAGGATAATACGTTGATTTATTTTAGATCCTCTAATATTTACAGTCTAGGCCATCTACTAAAATACAGGAACAAACCTGATGGCTGATGGAGGCAGTTGTTGCTCAAAACCACCATGGAAGGCCGTAGCTCACGGCCAACACCGCGCCCACCCCGCGGCTCCCAGAGCGGGCACCCGTGCCCAAACCGCCCTCCCCAAAATCACACCTGCCCATTTCCAGCTGTGCTGGGCACAGGTATGGCTGTGCCCACATGTTACCCACCAACCTGAAGGAATATTTTCAGTCTTAACCCAGAGAATATCCGTGCCAAAGCGAGCACACTGAGTTCAGCATCCCAGAGTTCCCCGTGTCGGTACGGAAGAGAGAAGCTTTGCAGAATGATCTTCAACGTGCAGTTTTGAAACAGAAATTGAGTTAACGCTATCAACTATGGTTACAGATTAAATACTTCACCACGGCTTAAAGGCAAGCTGACATATGCTGCTAACCAAGAAATGCGTTTTCTTGAAACGTACAGGTAAACATGCATAATTCCTTTTTAATTCTAGGGTAAAAATCATGCTGAAACCCTCGGTCTTGTTTTTTTTTTTCCATCTTCATTTGAAAATCCATCTCAGAAAGGGGCAGAAAAGATTGTAAGTTTAAACTAATTAGGAATTAACTTCCTTACAATTATCTTAATTTGTTATTAACAAAACCAAGATTTCTTAGTATGATTCACAACAGCCTGCGCTGAAGAGAAACTATTAATTACTCGATAGACAGTTAGCTTTCAAGTGAGCTGCATTTTAAAAACCTCCTTTAAAATACAATTGCTAAATGCCTTACAGTGCTGTAATGTGAGACAGGTTCAAATCTTATTACTTCACTGAAATTAAAACCTAAGTTTTAATACTGTTCAAGTCGAACAATGATTCCACACTTTATTGCTTTTGAAATCCCTTGATGATCATAGGAAAAAATGCCCTCGAGAAAAAGAGACTCTGTTTTCGATAAACAGAAAATACAGTTTGCACTCTTAGCCTCTTTGTCATCACAAAAAAGGATTTAATGCCAATTCTTTAAAAAAAGACTTTTTTCACAAAATGTGCACCTTGTGTGCCATTTGTAAAATCAGCTCACTTTCTTTTATTTATTACTGCAGCGCGGCAAGGCAATAAAGCAGCTACTGATAGCTAATAAATTACATGCCTTTTAAAACAATTCTCCAGCTACGAAAACTTGTAACTACAAAGGCTTACATTTACATGGTACATCGTGTGAAGTGTCTACATTTATGTTCTACTTAACCACATAAATAAAATCTGACCTTTATTAAACAGACAAGCACGAAGCAGGAGCTCCACACAGGATTAAACAAAAGGTAACTTTTTAAGGCTTTCCTACAGATTTACATAACCAAACATAAAATTTGCACCAGCAGTTCAGGTGGAAGCTTTTTTTAAATAAATTGCATTTTTAATTAGTGCCCTTCAAGATACCTTCAGGAAAAAAAAAGGTGAGCACCATTTTTCAATTACAGCATGATAACACCGGTTTACACCTTGAATCTAAAAATTAAATAAGGTTTTCAATAATAATTGCAACATATTACTGTAATATAAAACAATAATTCTCCAGCAGATACCATGCAAACCACGATTTGTATTTTTAATTAAACAAAGTAGCAGAATTTTGGGAAAGCATTTCTTTGTTAAAACAGATTTAAAACAAAAAAAAAACACCCCTGCAGTTTTATTTCATCACGCATCTCTCCGAGAAATGCTTTCAATTAGACATATCTGTTGAGCTCGTTGAACTGCTCTTAAATAGTTCTGCTCCATGGCCAGCCCAGCCCTCACTGCTGATGGCACAGAGCACTGAGGTGCACTGTTTTTGCTTTTCCATCTGCATTATTTTTTAGGCTGACGTGCTCAACTATTTTCATAAATTTGTTCCTTAGAATTTGATTGTCTCATAAATCATTAAGCTAAGCATTATATTCCTTTTATTTGTCTCTGTATTAACATGCAGCTAAAATTCAGATCGAATTGTTGAATAGTTGAAACATTATTTCCTCCACTCACAGTGATTTTTACAGCTCCTGAAGCTCTGGTGTTGCTTTGCTCACACAACTTTCCCTCTGTAGCTCCAAAATGGCAGTTAATTGAGCATGGGAACAGCTCTTAACTCCCTGCTCATAGAACTGCTTGGCATTGCTGTTCCCTGTCAGGATGACACCCCTGACATGTCAGTGTGGTCTGGCAGGACCAGGAATTCCTCCCACAGCCCAGCACCCCACAGCCATCCATTACCCTGAACTGGGATGCTGTGGGGCACGTCTCTCACTCTGGCCAAGCGCTGCTTGATGCAAAATGAGGTGGGAAATAGTTTTCAGACACTTTCCCACACCTTTAATCCTAGGTTTACCTTGGTAATATGTGTTCTCTCGTATTTTGCATCAGTGGTTAAAACACCGAGACAAAGTCATTACTTATCTAAAGCAGACAAAAACGAGGTTTAACAAACCAGGTGGCCAGGACAACAAACAAAGCAGAGCCTCTGCTTTCCTAACCCAGGTTAGCTTGTCTATTTGTGGGGATGAAATATTGGTGCAATTTTAAGGTGGTCGAGGATAATGAGTGAATGAAGCCTGGTGTGTCTGTACCAGGAGGGTCCTTTGAGGAGCAGGAGTCCTCAAAGCACTGCAGAGTGGAGGGAGAATTCAATAGAACAGACCCTCTAAAAACTACAGTTGGGTTCAAGAGGAGTTACAGATATTTTTAAATATAAAAACACAGTAATATTTTCACACACTGAAAATTCGTCAACTCTGAATCCAAACGAAAACACAGGACACTGAAATCAAGCAAGAGCTCAGGAAAAAGGAATGATCTGGTCTGACCTGTGAGCACACAAAGTATTTGAGAGGTATAATTTAAAATGAGAGTTGTCAATCTTTAACTTTTGCTGAAATTAGGCAACCGAAAATATAGCCAAAATTTGACAGATCCTACTATTAGTCAAGAAATTCCAAACAAAAATCTGCTGTACAGATAACACAGCCATAGATCCAACTCTGGATCACCAGCAGGGAGCAGAATTATAGTTACATGTGTATTTATGGAAAAGCTTACAAAAGTAATAAAAACTAATGAAACCAATCAATCAAAATTGGTCAAGAACCTTGATCAGTGATTATTCTCAGTAACACACGAGGAGCTTCAGACCGCAGCCTTTGAGGTTGGAGTCGGAAACAAAGGGGTGACACCTTGAAGTTGTGCACAGAAAAAAACAAGCTTGTCTTGGCTCTGGCAGGAGAAACACAGACTGTCACCAGGGTAAGAGAGAAAAATGTGGGGCAAAGTAAAAAAAAAACCTTTCAGCCCAGAGCTGAGTGAGGCACACAGCAGCGAACACAGTGAAGGACAGAGTGGCTGATGCTGAGCAGCCAAAGACGAGCTGCAGGTACCCATGGCAGCACCCATGGCAGCACCCATGGCAGCACAGCACCCTCCACACCCCTGGGCTCCCCCAGGACTCGTGTGGCAGCCAGGCCACAGCATCTGCAGGTGCAGCCAGGCCTCCTGTGCTGCCCCTTTTCACAGTCTGACTGACAGCAGCAGTCTCTAATGATGTAAATCGTTCGTTTTGCTGACCCCTTTAGCAAACACGATGATCTCATCTGTGCAAAGACAACAGATGCCATCAGGCACAGCTGCTCTCAGCTGGAGAATCTGAACACCTCAGAAGCCCAGTGGAAAGGTGCTGCTGACTCACCCTTATCTTATGAGATACTGCAAAACTAAATTTTTAGTTTTCGTATAGTTTTCATATAGTTTATGTAATCATACATTGAGATGATTACATTAATATCTAAATAACAATCTAAATGTTACTGTTATTCAGCAGAAATTGGTTATTTAAGAAAATGCATAAACTAGAATGGGCTTGTGCTGTTAAGAGCTCAAAGATAGTCTGTCCTATTAATGTTACTTAAATCATCAGATTCTGTGATATTCTTATAAAATCTAAAGTAATGTGATTTTATATTGACTTCACACACTAAAGTTTTCATGGGTCTTGTGATCAGCCACTTTATTGTGTAGATGACATCCATACAAATAATTTCATATTTAAATTGATATAAAACCCTGCTTCCCAAATAAAACTTTTTTTGCTGTTGGGGGTTAGATTTCTTCCTTTTTTACTTAGAGAATTTTCTCCCATAAGTTGCCAGGAAACTAACTACTGCTAAAACTTGAGCAAAACAAAAGAAGTGGCCAAGGAAAGGTGTGTAGCACCTGGCTACACCTCTTTTGGTCTCTGGGATCTTCTCTCAGAGGGGTCTGGGTCTTTTGCTGTGCTGTAGCCCTGCACCCCCTGCCCTACCAGGACATCCCACGCTTCCAGCTGCCACCACAGAACTTCTGATCCATCTCATCCACCAGCTCGGGATTTCTGCTCATTTCCTGCCCTTCCAGCCTGGTGCTTCTCAGGGTCCTGCAGGGGCACTGGGATCAGGCTGCCCCGGGGTTTTGTGAAGCAAAGCCTCTCCTCCACCCCTTCCCATCTTGGCTGAGAAGGCTGTCTGAGGTTCCTGGTTTCTTTTTTGTTGTTAATACCATAGTTATGGTTGGTTGTTTGCCTTGTTTTACATATTAGTAAAGAACTGTTATTCCTTCCCTCACATCCTTGCCTGAGAGCCCCTTAATTTCAAAATGATAATAATTTGGAGGGAGGGGGTTTACATTCTCCTTCCATAGCAGACACCTGTCTTTCAAACTGAGACAGTTCCCAGAAGACATCTTTCTCAATAGAGCTGCATGCCTCAAGAAACAACTCGTCAGTAGTGAGAATGCTCTGGAGAAATAATATGGAACCTTTCTCATGGCCTTCCTAACTGCAGTTCTTTTGATCCAAATTGATGCCAACTACCAGCTCTTCCAACAAAGATGATACAGATGAAACCTGTGTGAAATACAACACTGGAACACTTGGAGTATTTTTTCCTCTCCTTGCTTTAGAAGAAGTGCAAGTGGAAGAAGACAGAAAACTGTTTTTAAAAAGCTCATTTAAGTTTGAAAAGTGGACTTCAAAAATATATTCCTGTATGTGAAACAGACCCATATCAGGACATTACTAACATTTTTGGTTACTCTATAAGCACACAAAAACAAATGTAAGAAAGATCTCTGCATTGTCTAATAAAAATAATTCTGCGAGGATGCACGTATCTAATGAAATATGAAGCGTAGCCCAACTGCTGTTTGTTCTGCAAATTTGATTTCAGGATATGGAAAATGGTTATAGACAAGATAACAGCCTCGACTGGCCCAGCCTGCACACTGCCTGGGTGAGACAGCTTATCACTGCTCCTTCCTGTGCAGATGCACAGAGATACACCAGTGGCTCTGCCTTCTACTAATGCAATTAGGTATGAAAATCACACCCTGCTACACCACACACTGACAAAGTCTAACCACACCAACCTGAACCAGATGCTCTGGATAAAATGTTTGTTTTCATTTTTGTTTTAATTAAAATATTCCTTTTTACTAAGTGGAAAAAAGCCCCACGCCTTTGTAAGTTCAAGTACTCCATAGATGAACCTAAGTCATACTGCTTCAATCATTGAGGTTGTGACTCTATCATTTTTTGGACACAGAAGAAGCCAAGGAAGCCATGTGGCTCCTGGGGCATCTCTGGATACTATAACAAGGAGCATTCAACAATTAACAATAAATTAGCTCGTGGCTTTGTTGTGTGAGTGAAACAGGGTGTGACAGCTTTAGAACACCTGTGAACAAAAGCAACAATTGGCTGCGAGCTGTTCTACTGAGTCATCATAAAGTGTGGCAGTCATACCAGAGAATGCTTCTCCCTTCTCTCACCCAACTTCATATTCAGTGCTTTTGGCAAAATATGTTCAAACAAGAAGACTTTTCATACTATTATTTATTACCCATCTTCACTCATCTGTTATCAACTCGAAGACAGCTACAGATATTTTTCTGGGGTGAAAGTGCTGCTGTGATCAGTTGTATTCCTGAAGACTGCTGAAGGAAATTTATTAAATATCTTCATTCAGCTACAGAATTTTAGATTTAAATTGAGAGGCGGATATTGTTCTTCGTTGGCCCAAAGTAGACGAGCACAGACTTTTCTCATCTCCGCCTCAAATCTATTCCCAGAGCCATCCCCGTGTTAGGAATGAGGCGCTCTGTGTGGACGGGCAGCTCCTCGAGGGCATCCTGCTCCCTGCCAGGCTCGGAATGCCACCAGAGGGCTCACACATTGCTGTGAAATCACACACATGGCTAGGCACCACTGAGGTTTAGGGAATCTGCATTATTCCTTCAGTAAAATTCTCTTACACACAGAAAACATTGCTGCTAAATATGTTATTGGGCTATAGTTTAACTAAAATAAAGACTGAAAATGCTCAACAATCGGCTGTGCAGCTGAAGAGCTAAGTTAGCAAAGGATTTTCCTTGAAAAACAAACATCTGCAGCCCTTGCTCTGTGTACACCGGATTCACTATCAATGCAGGGCAGTCAGTGCCATGCTATGCCTTGTCATACCACAATGGTATATTTTTAACTGTAGATTTTACTGGGATTATTCTATTCAGTAATTGCAGAAGTGACAGAGCTGCAGTCTCTGAATGGCTTCATTAAGTGAGGAGCAGAACCGGTTCCCTCCTGCTCCATCTGATCCATCCGTGCTGTGCCCCCAGCAGGAGGGAGGAGGTGGCAGCAAACCCTGCCCCAGTCAAACCTCAGCTGCCCAGGGCCACTGCAGCACCAGGGCAGCTCCAGGACTGACACCAGCCTCCTCCTGCAGAGGGGACAGCAGAGCAGGTCTGCCTAAACTGCGGGGAAAAGAAATATATTATGTATGCACCAGATACCTACAGCGTATTTTTATTCCTGTCCACATTAAGCTGTGCTCCAAGACAGCAAACCCAATGGGAGAGAAATATATCCATCAATTATTAAAGGAATTAAATGGAAAATATTTTGATGGCAAGTGATAGACTCTAAACATGTTTAATTTTAGAGCTAAAAGGCAATACTACATATTTTAGCTAAAATATTAGTTGACAACGCATCCCATTTGACTTAAAAAATCAACTAAATAAAAATTAACACATCAGCGCGAGAACAAAATTAACAGTCTATGGCAGATGAATCCTCTATTGCACCTGTCCTCCACTGTGCAAAAGAACATCAGCCTGCCGCTGATTATTTCTTTTTGACATGATTTATCACCTACTATTCTTTAAACTTGATAAAGCAAATTAATCTTTGATTGCAGGAGCCACTGGAGGTTGTCATTAGTCATGTAGTTTGGTGAGGCTGCATGTGTTTCATTTAGCAGTCACAAAGAAATGAAAGCCCAGCAGCCATCACTGCCTGCTTCCACTGCCTCCCTGACCCACCCAAGAGAAAAGACAACTGAATTCCAGACGTGGGATATTAAACAGCTACTCCAGGACTGACTCACATAGACAGAACAGAGTATTTGCTTTTCCAGAAGGAATGCTGATGCCCTAAAACTGATGTTCTCAGGAAGCAAATAAATTCTAATGAGCAACAATTTGATCTGATTAACACCTATTTCAAGCTAGAAGTCTACTGAGTTGTATCGATAATGCGATTTTGTGTATTAAAAAATGAAAATCGAACCTTAAATAATTGTGTAGTCATCTAGAAGACATATCAGAAAAATCTCAGCCAATCTCAGCCAGCAAATGTGCACAAACTGAAAATCCCTTCAATCTGTGGGCTGTGGCTGGGCCATGCCCATCAGCCCCCAGCCCTCCTGCCCAGCACTTTCCAGCTGCCTTTACCACACCTCGCTCCATCTCCCTGCAGCTTTCCCTGTCCAAGAGCCCCTGGACCCCCTGCTCGCCCCTGCTCCAACCCACCGTCCTTCCCTTCATCTGGAGAGGGTGGGAGCACCCGAAATAGGGACAAGTGGCAAACCTCATTGATTTCATTGCCCGTTCTTCACAGCATGGCAGAGTCCTTCTGGACCAAGCCCAGCCCCAGGATTCACCTCCAGCAGAGGTGGCTGGGGCTGGGGGACGCTGGCCACGGGCTGGGCACCCAAGGGGACCCAGGCAGCCGGGGGCTTTTGGGGTGCCCAGAGCTTGAGGAACCACAGCGAGACTGCACAGGGATCCCAGGGAGATACCCCAGAGAGGGCCCAGAGCTCTGCAGGGAAACACAGCCAGGCAGAACCAGAGCTCCAAAAGAGAGGAACTGTTCCACAGCAAGGAGAGTGGGGAATCTCACTGTAATCCAGCCCCAGTGACCGGAGCAGCTGCAGGACACTCAGGGGACA
>VZSR01003410.1:326352-339213 GCA_013398615.1 Brachypodius melanocephalos | reverse complement strand
GGACAGGACACCCCTGCAGAGGCGGGGCTCTGTTGGCCTGACAGAGGGGAGATAATGAAACCAAAGCGCCCGAGTCCCAGAGAGAACATCTGAGAACACCCTGAGGGTCCCAGAGCCTGTGCTCCATGCTCTTGAGGGTCCCAGAGCCTGTGCTCGATGCTGTTTCTGCCCCAAAGCTGTGCTCTGTGTGCTCCTGTCACTCTCACAGGTGCCCAGGACAGGCTCAGGACACCAATCCGTGCTCAGAAGGCTCCAGGTCCCCAGGTCTGTGCACACCTACCTGCAGGGACTGTACAGACAAAACTAAAAGATGTTCCTCAACACCTCCCTGCATTTTCCCTCATCTGTAGCTTCCTGCACTAAGGAAAACTAAAGTAACAAACTGTCAAAATGAAAACTTTGTGTGTGAGAAGAAACAATAAACCAGATTAATTTCTGGGTTTGTAAGCCCAAGATTAATCATGAATGAATATAATTAAGAACACCTAAATTACTCCTCGCTAATGTCTTGCTTTCCACACTTACTCAGCTTCAAACAACAATCCTCCCATGTACACTTTATATTAAAATCTTGTAAAGCTTCTACAGATGTTTTTAAAATTCTTTGTTTTTCAAAGAAAAGAGAAAATCATTTACCTTAAATTAACTGGACGCCTTTAAGAGCAACCCTTTGTAGTCTGAATGTGCAGATTCATACCTACTAACACTGTTAATTGTGTGCTTAATCTTTGAAAGGGTGAAGGGTGAAATGTGACTGTGTCTGTGGTTTGTGTTATCCATGGACAACCTCACAGTCTGGAATCCCACTAAGTTATGTTACTCACTGATTTATGTTTTGCTTGACTCCATCTCTGAGGAAAAGAAAGGTTTTTTCCTTCATATATTTCCTTCAAATATTCCAGAGTGTCAAACCATATGAACGTCTCTGAAGCTGTATTTTTGAGAAAAAGGTATTCTTGCTCACATAAAAAAACCTTTCTACGTCAAAAATTTCTTCACTGTTTGAACATTTCTATAATAGAATTGTATTTTTAAGAGAAGAGTGTATTATGAGCATTACAAAACTGTTGAAACTGTTGAAGTTATATATTCTAATTAGTTTGGCAGAGCTAATACAAATTATGTTTACAGACTAACAATAATAAAATTGAAGTACTAGTTAAATATGTAAAATAATTAAAGGAATCATTTTTAGCCTGGCATAATTAGCTAATCCACTTTACAAGCACTTATTAAAATGAATTTACATGTTATATTCCATAGGTAGTTACACAATAGTGTTTATACAGGAAAAATATAATGAACCAAACTCTTTGTATCCAGCTCTCCACAATTAAAACGAAGACTCCCCAAGTAATATCAATCTAGGAGAGACTAATTAAGTTTGGTTTGATAACCATTCATTTCTTCTATTGCCTCTGAGCAAATTGTTTATTAGAGAAAGTTATTTTACACAAATCAAATCAAACTGGGTAAACCATTATATTTCAGAGAAACCTTAGCCATCAGTCAATTAATCCATCATTTTCTCTAGACACTTTTGTTTAACGAGCAGATCATATTATCAACAATTTAGATATCCTATGATTCAATTATGACAGAAAATTTATTGACAACTTCTCTAATACTTTTCTTATGAATAAATATTAAATGTTCTCTACTTTTGATGAGGAAACCAAATGCAATTGTGTTAAACGTAATAGTCAAAACCTGAGTGATATTTCTAGATGAGATGTTTTAAAAATATTTTAAACCAAAATAATTCACATTATTAAAAAGAGCGATCAAACACACCTCATAATTTCTGAGAAATTAACAAATTATCTGATTTCTTCTGATTAAATGAGAACATATCTATATAAGTATTACCAAATATGCATGAAGAGATTTAACCCAAATAAAAATGAGTGGCTTCGTGCAGCACTCTAGAATACCTAAGGCATTATTATGTAAAAATGGCATCAACAGATCATAAAGTTAGAGACACTTTTTGCAACTACATGAAAGATCTGCCTAAAAGTTAATAGAAATATATTTTTCAAACCTTACAGCTGAACACATTTGCTGTGGTAATCATGTCTATTAAAAACCCAGCTGGTGAGAGGTTTATAATTACACCCGTCAAACTCAAGAAAAGAACATTGCCCAACAATGATTACTCCAGAACAGTCAGACTCTCTGACAGACATCTCTCTTTGAGGAGGTCAGGACTGACCCACTGAGCACTGAACAAGCCCAGTTCCTGATGGAAGGACAAAGGGGCAGCTCTCTCCAAACCAACACCCATTGATAATGGATAATGGAATCACACCATTTTCTACAGGTGCATTACTGCATCGCTACCACTTCAAAGAGTTTCTCCTTGAGCCAAGGAAGTTCCTTGTCTAATGAGGGGAGCTGCAGGAGGGTTCCCAGTGAGCAGGACTGGCTGCAGAGCCCTGAGCCTACAGGGAAGTACTCACAGCAAACTCAGACAAAAGCTCTGCCAGTTTTCCAGATCTGACGCATTCTGCTCATAAGAAGCAGCATTTTGTGTCTAGATCGCATATCACCAATATGTTCTGATCATTTCTCAACCTGGAATGCTCTTATTGCATCTATCTTACTTAAAAATATTATAATACATGTGTATTGTCAAACATCTATAAAATACAGCAAAACCATCATTTCCTTCCCTGTCCTTACCTCCTGTTTGGACTGGTGCATAATGACGTGTTGTGGTTTACAGACATTGCCTCTACTTTCAGAACTGAAATGAAATGTGAATTCATGCCAAATGGAAGCCAAAGAAAGGTCAAATATACTTTATTAAAAAGCATGTGTTTGCAAAATCCCTGGCAAAAGTGAATGCACATCAAGTTGCTCTCTGCCTCTCAGTAATTGAGTACTCTACCCTGATGGTTTCACCAGTCCCCATTAAGAACTCCAGAAGCTTTCATGCAAAAAAATACAGAATATCACTATTAGTAAAACTGGAATTTCAGGTACATAGCAGCACATCACATTACAGAAATTTTTAACAACTTACAGAAATTTTAACACTGTCTGTTACATTTTTCAGCAATCTCTGCCTGCAGATAGCCAAGCCCTAAGGAGTCTGCTCTCCCAACACATCAGCATCCAAAGCATGCTTGTTCATGCAAAAATTCAGCTATGCATAACTTGCAGAAACATGTTCCTACCTTACTAAAATATGGAAGTTACCACATTTTGCTGTAATATTCTAAAAACTCTAGAAGAGAAGCATCAAATATTGATGAAGAATGGCACAGACAGCACAGATTTAGAAGAGTGTGAACTTTTGGATCCTTCTGTGGAGGCAAGTAAAAAGGATGAAGGATGTTGACACCTCTTTGTCACCATAAGAGACTGTTACATCTTTTTCTCTTTCAGAACCATCTCTGAAATCTCACAGGAGTATGAAGAGATGCTTCCCTCTCTGAATGTCTCATGGTCAGAAGCCCTTGACCAAGTGTATTTTCTAAAATACACTTTTTTTTTCTGTGGCTGGAGAAAGTAACACCTTGAATATACCCTGTGCATATTGGTGCTGTACTGTACAGTCCCTGGTTCTGTCACAAGAGCTTGCTAAATTCCCCAAGTCGAAATTCAGCATGTCCTCTCATCTTTTAAAACGAAGGTATCACAAATCCTTTCATTATAGCTCCCCAAAAATGCTAACATCCACTTTGCCTCTTTGTGTTTGGAGAGCTCATATCACATTTCACAGCTGACATCTGTTGAAGTTTTCCTTCCCTGCCCCTGTCCAGCACCAAACCAAGGTGTGCAGAGCTGTGGCTGCGCTCTCCCCATCCCAGCACCTCGACAACCACACCACCCCCCAGAGCTGTAAATCCACATCTGGAGCTGAAAGGTGCTGCGCAGTTCCTGTGTTTTAAATGCTTAAATAGAAAACAAGGCCTAATGGGAACACAGAAAGTGTATGATTCATGAAATAAGAAAACAGCAACTCGATCATAACAAATATATTTGACCTTTAAAGCAGTAACAACAAACATTAAAAACACTCAAGGCTTTCCTTTGCTGCCAAGTTTATTTTCCTCATAAGTTGTGCCCCATTATGCTACAATAATCCTTCATTACTCCAAGCCAATAATGCACAGTCTATCGTCTACCTATAGTTGTCTGGTGTCTATTTAGTTTTATAGCAAGCAAGCAATTTGAGAATATGGTAATAAAGCCTCAATCACAGTAATGATGTATGATGGGCTGTAATTTCTGTGTGCTAATGGTTTACAAACAGTATCCCAATGATGACGGGAATCTCATTGATTCATTACAGGAGTGCAATAATACCAAAATAACTTACTATAGATCACTATTTACTCATGCACATACTGATAACAACCTCTATATATTTCTATATACAGACATATAGAAATAAAATTAGTATTAGTCTTTCCACATAAAAGTTCACACGGCACAAAACATTTTGTGTGGAGTTCCCTAAATCAATGTTTAAAGTTGAAATTACTGCATTGAACAGGTTCTTTGAAAAGCAACCCATTGATTTTAATCTGCTTGAAGCAATCAATTACTCCCTGTCCTCTTTATTCCAAACTGTAATGAAAACTAAACTGCATTGTCTTGAAAACTAAATGTGAAGATGATCATAAACAGAATTTAAACTCCATGGATTATTCATATCTACCCATTTAGATTTGCCATTTCCATTATGAGTACATTTGCCATGAGCATTTAATGGACATCTAAAAGGGAATTCATTAAAGCAGGAGCTGTTGGCAGCACTTATGGGCTTCAGACTGCTTTATGTTTGCCTTTAATAGCTCACTATTATAAAAGTGATATATTGTGTTCGTCCCATTAGTAGTTTGCAGAAAGGTCTGTAAGACATAACAAATCCTTTTGAGTATTGTCAGAATCAAAACTAAATCACGGGGTACTTTTTTTCAAGCAGCATATTATGACCCCAACAAGATACCATTTTAGGTCATCTAAATTTTGATGATGTTAGCCAAGTAAGAATTTAATGGCCTTATAGAGAGTTTGTTCTTTTTCTTAATGAAACACACGTGAATTATTAATGCCATCTCAAATGCATATATTTAAAAAATTTGTCGTAACTATCAAGGTTAACCATGCTTAAAAATGAAACATATTTCTCCCTTGTTTTGGGCCAAAGTAGCATCAAGGCAAGCAGGAAGCCTAATGCCACCAATGTGTGTGCAGAAACTGCAGCACCAGCAGCCCCCACCCACCTCTTCCCCTCCCCTTGGCTCTCCAGAGGTGAGCAGCTGGGATGCCTTTGCACAGGCATTCACTTACTGGCACAGCAGGAGAGCAAAAGGCAAACTAAAACAAAGTTCAACTGCAGAAAGTAACCCAGGGTTGGGGACAGACACATCTCCCCACATCACAGATCAGTCCCACCTGACAGATTTATGCACCTCTAGAAATAACTTTGCACCGTTCATCATCTAAGTATTCGTGCTGGCAGCCTGGAAGTGTTCCTGTGATTGAATCTTTGTACAATACCAAACAAATAGGTATTTGATTATTGACTGCATGTTCAGCAGAAGCAGGGAAGCACTCCCACCCCAGCCCATCACACCCAGTTCTGCACACATCCTCCTTCTGCTGAGCCTCTGCCTCTCACACAGCCCATGCTTCCCAACAGATGGGACCCGTGGATTTACTTGTAAAGCAAACAAATAAGGGATTTCACAGTGTGTACATCTAAAACTATTTTTGAAAGGATAACCACAATTACTAATAAATACTAATCATTAGATTTACTTTGCAAAGTATCAATTTCCTTAAAATCCCTGTAGTTCAGGAGATCACCTGAGCTTCCAAGGGTAGTGGCAGCTTTACAGAGCAGTCCTGGTACTGCACTGAATGCATTCACGGTGCCACGACACTCAGAAATATCTTATTCAGGGGGCTGTGTAAACTGAAGGCAGCTGCAAAGCCTGCACAGTTAGAACAAGTCTCTAACACCCTGAGGTCCTTCTAGCCTATGCAGTTTGGCCTTGAAAAAATAAACTAATGTCAGCAGCTTGAGAGCTTCTGAAGAATCAGACTTCTTCAAAGCATCTGTACCACCCTACTGGAGATTCCTAAAGGGAAGCTGCTCATCTCTCACCTTACCTGGATGGAAAGCTCCTAACAGCACTGACTTCTCCCCTGGGCCTTTATGAGTGCTCCTAGAATTGCAGGTGACAAACCAAGTTATCTCCTGAGAAGGAGAACAACCCAGGGTAGTTTGGTTTGATGCAAGATCTCACAGAAATTGCTAATTTCTAGTGCAGAGGATGAAAAAAGGAAACAATAGAGAGGCAATGGGTTCATTTTCCTTTTCCTGGAGAAAAAACACTGTCTGGTACCCTCTAACACCATATCTATGTGCTCTTTGGCTTTTCAACACCAAAGCAAATCACACAAGCAGAGGTGATTGGCTCTGTATTGTTTCATTTTTTAAGCATTTTCCCAGTTAAACTTGACATTTGAAAATGCTTTACTGCTTTTCCTAAGGGTACAATCAAATGAGATGAAAAATGCAAAATTGTTCAAATATTTAGTAGAAAAGTGAAAAAAATATCAGTGCAAGTATTATCAAAATGTTCAGATGAGCCACAAGCTGCCACCCAAATAGAAAGAAGAGTGCTTGCTGGAAGCTCTGTTCTTGACTGAGCGAAATGCAGTTTCTGCAGAGATTTCTGGTACAGTTATTGTCACACAAGTCCAAGAGGAAGGAAGTAGGTGTGACATCTCACCTGCCTCAGAGGAGTCTTTTCCCTTTATTCGTCATGAAGCATTTCACGGTGATGTGGAGGTTTTCTCCATCTGACACTCCCAGGCAGTGTCTACATAAGTCATGTGAGGGCAAGGGTAGGCCAAATAAAAAATTATAACATTTGATTGTGAAATCTGATGACTTCACGCATCTGGAAAGACTCCAAATCAAAGGAACTGCAAAACAGAGGAAGTAGCTGAAGCCTCCTTTGTATGTCAAAGCCCAGAAGGTTTCTCATGCTGTATACTGGATATGACTGCTGCTTTGAAGGAAAGAGTCCTCAGGAGCTCAGCTCCACTGGCTCTCTCTCTTCTGGAGTGGAAGTGACAAATTGCTGCTCAGGTGAAAACAGCCTGACAAAAGAGACAAAGGTTTCTGTACATGCTGCTCCATGAACATTTGATCAGGCCAACACTGCTCTTTCCACACAAATACTTGAAAATAACTCCAAGAAGCATGAAAAAACCCCAATTAGTAGACCATAATAGGAATGCAAACTGTCCAATCCTATTTAATTAAAAAACCAGGAGCAGTGATATGAGAGTAAAAGGTAAAAGGAGGAACAGCATGTCCTTTGCAATTCTGGATTAACCCAGAACTTACAACTATAACAAAGTGCCCCAAGTGATGGACAGTTTTCATACTGTGTTTAACACTCACTTTTTTGTAAGGTCAACACCAACCGACCTTGAGGTCACAAAGGTCCGCACTTTATTATCATTATTATTACTCAATGTCACCTTTGTTTCACATGTAAGAATAGAAATCATCAGTGCATAAAGCTACTTGGAAAGATTGCTGCTTGGGTTAAGCATTTTCTCAGGGGAAAAAAAAATTCAGTGGACTGAAGTTAGTGCTGTGGAACAATTCCTGTTTAAGAACAGTGCCAGACAAATATATATTCCCCTTTATAAATCTAAACGGACAACACTGTTCTAAAGGAAAATCTAGAAGATCACCCAGAGGACTGGTTTTGCAATACATTAACTGCTGGTAACTAAATTCAAGTCATAAGTAATTTTGAAGGAGAGGTTAACAACTGATCAGGTGAAATCATCCAACACCCCTTTCAGCAGCACTGGCCATCGCACTCCGTGATCCCAGGACCCAAACAGGGGGGTGGATAACTCACCCAGTATCAACAGGCATTTTCTGACCTCCTGGGATTTTACTGGATTGTTCTGGTTTTGATAGATGTCGCCCTTGGTTTTCCATGTTTTTACTTTGCCTTCATGTTTTCATTTTGCCTTCTGATGTTTACAGAACTTGGAGCGCAGATTCTCACGGATTTTATGTAAAAAAAGAGATGTTTTCATAGTTTCTCCTCTAGGAGGAGTTTTTTGAGTGATGGTGATGTTCACCAATGAGATTGAAGAGGTGGCGACACCTTGGACCAATCTCTTGTCCTTTAGTTGGATATAAGTTGGAATCAAAATTTTTAAAAAGGAGAGCATTCCTGCTGACCTCAGACCTCATCCCTGCCTCGTCCTTCGTGTCCTATTGCCACAGACAGATGTACTTATGACGTGTTATTTTGCATATTTTTTCTCTTTGAATTACACAAATATGCAATAAGCAATTTCATAATTAAGTTTAACTTGAATCATAAAAATTGCTGTAGTCTAATATTAAAGAATTATTCACTCTGCTCTGAACTCTGATGGTTAATTTACTTACTGCAAGGTCTGTTAAATTAATCCATTAAGCTACTTAAATAATAAGGATACAAGACCAACATAGAGCAACAAAACCAGTATATTTTAGATAAGTAATCATAATTTAGCCTGGCTTGCTGGAGTTGTTTTCCCCCAAGATGCCCTATTTGCTACTTATTCCGTCTTGTTAAGTTGGTTTGGGAAATGCAGCACCAGTGAAAAGGTCAAGCAGTTGGAGGTTACTCAGAGAATCTCCTTGAGGTGAAATACATGAATTTTGAAACAAAGAATGTAACATAAAAATTACAAAGAATCCAATAAATACAAAGTCATATTTAGTGATCTGGGCAGCAAACATAAACAGTGTCAGAACAACCAGATCTGGCCATCAAAGACAGAGCAGAGGCTGGAAAGCCACAAAGCACACACCTGTGAAGGCTGAATCCAAAACTACAGTTGTAAACAGAAAGAGGAATGCCATCAGGTATCTGTTAGGTACGTCTGTACCAGAAAAAAAATTATTAAACAATGTAATAGTTCCTCTGTCCTAGAAAAATCTGAAACACACTCAAAATAAGATGTAAAATGATGAAAGACTAATTCTCTTAACATTTTCTGCCAAACAGCATTCCCTAACTATCCATTACTGAGACAGGTAACCAAATTAACCAAAGGGGTGGCTATCACCCACGTGCCAAGGAAATACGACAGAAAATTAATTTACACAAGCACTTAAAAGTCAATTACTGCTATGCATATTTTGCATATAAAACAAAATGGAGCAAAAGATCACTTCATTACCGATGCAAACATCTCCACATGGGTGGAATTACTGACAGGTGACTTAGACTGGTTTTGCGAATGAACTATTCACCTAATTTCACAGGCATTTTCATGTTCTGTCAGCAGAAACACTGGATTTTTTCTGAAAGCAAATCAACGCACAAACTCAGCCTTATTCCTCTTCAAAACACACTTGTGATACTGTTAGCAAAGTATTTTCCTTCTTGTCCTTTAAGCATGCAACAGGTTTTGTGCAGTTAAATTGCTGTAGTAAATTGTCTGAAGTGTAACTGAGAAAAATTCATCATGTTTGCAGCATTTTGTGACACACTGTACCAGTATTTTATCAGCATTTTGTTGTCACCACAGTTTCTCTCTCCTCTTGCCACCAGCTCAGTTCATTCTGGCCACTTGCTATTAGAAAGACAGTATCCTCTCTCACATCACAAACTGTACTCACATCCAAATAACTCAATAATGTATTTGCCAAACACTTAAATCATCAATAATTTGGAGTGGAAGTAGGATTAGATTTTAAGTCCACGAGTGATGGAATCAATTCTGAAATGTTTAAATATTAGTTTACAAATATTGCTTATAGCTTAATAGCATCATAGACGTAACTTCACACAGATATTGGCTCTAGACAGTAATTATACCCTCAGCCTAATGTTGCAGTTAATGGACATACACATTTCAGTGATAATTGCAATCCCTGAACACGATAATGTGCCTTTATTAGCAGCTACAAAATAAAGCTCAGCTACAGCCAAGTGAAGAACTGAACTGTGCTTATATTTATTTTTAGTATTGCCTGATCTGTGTTATAAAATTCTAAAATAAAATAGCATGGCACTTAAATCAGTGCTTTAATCCCAAACATGTGAGTAAAGCATATTTCTATAATGATTCATGCAGGTTTAGTGGTCATGAGCAAGGAGTCCAAAGGTAACAAGTGAGAGAGACAAAGGTGTTAAGTGAAAGAACAGCAAATACACTGCACTTTAGGGGGGGCAGGAAGAAAAGGAGGTTTTCAAGGACTAAAATGTTTTAAATTTCATTGTAAGAGAAGGAGGAAGGCAGGAGTATATTATGTAAAATCTAAGAAAAGAGAAAGCAGAATAAAAATTCCCCAAGCAAATGCAGAAGGGAAGGTGCTGTTCGGCCCAGGAAGAAAAGCATCAATTCCCACATGAAACAACCACATAAAAAATTATGGAATTGAGGACATGTAAAATGAAGAATACTTTACAACTCAACCTAATGAGGAACTCAGGGTTTATGATTCCACAAAGTTCTGAATGTTTGTCTCTAGGTCCTGATGGTGTGTTTGCTGTACAGGATTTCCAGGTAGTGAAGAATAAAGAAATTTTCCAAAGCAGTTAAAGGACAGACATTGTGATTTAAAGTTTGCCAAGGTTTTGTTACTAAGAACTACCTATTTTGACTTCTGTACTAGCCCTTACTTTCTATTGAATTCAGCATGAGCTGCTAAGTGAATTTAGATTTTTCATGACCAGCACTTCTCAGTGCTTGCCTGCCACTCTGTAGCTGGAAAAGCACAAACCTGCTGTGTCTGATAAACCACAGGCAGTCGTGCTGGGCTTTTCCTTCCTGCACACAGGGGAAGGCTCTGGGTGCCTCACCAGGAGAGGAACTGTGCAACATCTGCTCGAGCTTTCCATCAGCACCAGAGGATCCCAAACCCACCAAAGCCAATCCTGACTTTCTTTTCTTACGTAAACTGCAGGGAGATCGGGTGAAAACAGCGTGGGAGCTATGAAACAGAGTAAAAATGAGATTTGGCCCAGTGAAGGGAAAAATATCCTTCAGTGACAATATTTTTCTTCTGAAACAACCGTTTTTTATTCTTCCTAGAATATGCCACAGAAATAAGTTGTATCCAATTCTCACTGTGATATATACTTAACAAACTCTAAATGTTAAGCTTAAATGAGAGGCATTTCATGCAATCTGAAATATATTCAGTTCAATTAAAAATAATTGATGCATAGTGAAATAATTCTTCCCAAAGCTGCTGTAAGATCTTCAAAAAATAAAGCTACTTAATAATTTTCATCTCCTACAGGCTAGAGAGAAGCATTATTGCATATTAAAAATTGGAGTGTGGTTTTCCCAGAGGTGAAAGAAAGTTATTAAAACAACCTATTTATTGTTGATATAACTATCCATTTGTGCTACACAAAAAGTAACAATTTCAGTACATTAAAAGAAAAGCTAATTAAGGCATAATTAGTATTTTCTATGTTTTGATAATTAAGGGTTAGTTGGCTATTTCTTTTCAAATTTCTATTTGCGGTAACCCCAACCATGTCTTTAATGAGCAGCTAACACTATTGAATCCCTGATGGCTGAGGAGTTTAGTGACCACTACTACATTACATTCATTTATCACTGCCTCTTTACGTACAAATTAAAGTAGCCCTGTAGCTATGTTGATCTACTTTATATCAATTTCTTCATCCATATCAGCTGAATATGTATGGCATTAACCTCATTTACCAGTTTGGAAAAGCTGAATTAAAATGAGATCTAATTTCTTGTGCACAGAACAATTTCAAAACTGCCTGCTAATTCCCAGCACCTGTCAGTGTTGGATCTTCACCTCTTGGTAATGAAATAAAACAGAGTATGTATTTTATAGCCAGGAAAGGATAATCATTCATAACTGTGAAGATATCATTAATCATGGAGATGCCAGGGCCCAGAGATTTTGCTGAGCCACTCACAGCTCAACCCCTCCATCTGCAAGGATCCCACTGAAGGCAGTGGGACTGCTGCAGATCTCTGCTCTCCCATTGCACAGGGGAAAAGCGGGCACACGCTGCACAAGAAGTGTATTTCTCTTTTTTGGTAGATCATGCTTTGTGTCTGCAGGTGATGTAATCACAGAGATACACACATACTGAAGAAATCTCAAAATAACGAGTCAAGTGAATGCCCCGTCCAGGTGAGAGGACAAGCCTGTGCTCAATGCTTAGGTGACACCTGGCTATACACACATCTGGCTTTCAGCTGCTGCAAACACAATCCAGCAGGAAAACTATTCTTTTCCTCCCCTCTAAATGCACCGTAGTCTAAATTCTAAACCCTTGAGATATTTTTTGATGATAATGCAGATCTGCCCAGTCTAAAAGCCCAGGTTCCCAGACTGTGTGACGGACACCCCTCTGGCGGCAGCTGGTGGCTGCATCTCTCCGTGCGCACATGAGGCTGTTCCCCAGGAACCCTGCAGCCAGGGTTTTAACTGCTGCTCTCCCACCCTGGGTCCCCATCATTGCTATTTAAAACTGGGGCAAAATGAAAGCACGGCTTGCTGGAACATCCCGTTGCCAGGGAATCTTCACTTCTAGAGGGTTCCCTCAAACTTCAGCACGGATTAACGATCCCGGGACTTCTCCGAATCCATTCAGGGCTCCCGCTGAATGGAAAGATCCGAGCAGGGAGCCGTCGATCGTTTCCCAGTAAAGAGCTTCCCTAAGCGCATTTTAATAACCCCCCTCCTTTGAACGGGCAAAGCGAGCCCCGCCCTCGCACACGCCGCTCTCCGGGAGGCTTTGGGTGACACTCACAGCCCGCAGTGCCCGGCCCGCCGAGCTCCGGGACGGGCTGGGCTCGGCACCG
>VZSR01003410.1:316244-326252 GCA_013398615.1 Brachypodius melanocephalos | reverse complement strand
CCACAGCCACCGCCTGATGGGCTCCTTCCTCACTGCACTGCCCACGCAATGATTCTGTTTGCAATCACAAAATATCTCACCACGAAAAGCATTCCTCCAGAAAAATGAGAGGCAAAAGAACTAAAAATAAAAGGAACTTTCTGTCTCTACGCCTATATTTTTCAAGAACTAGAAATATTTTTCACTTCCAGAATAACTCTTAGTGCAACCTCAAGAGAAAAGTCTTCACGCAAAGCAACCTCTTTTTTACAATCACTGTGACAGGGCACAGGTGGAAACGGAACTGTTACAAGTGTCAGAACTCCCTCCTATGCAGCTGCTTTAATGTTAAACTTGTTTCAAGTTAACAAGTCTAAGTGAACTGAAGAAATTTCAGTAACTTCCTTCGCTCAGTTGCATTTCCTTTGATACATTAATCAGCAAGACTTACCAGTTTTCTTGGCAGTATCTGGTAGCCAGTTGGGGCAAACCCTGCCCATCCCACGGGCTGCTGATCCAGCCTGTCCCAGCACAATCAGGAATAGCTGCCCCATGGACTGCTCCAGGGAAGGCTACAAACCCCTCCTGCTGCCTTTTCCCCCTCCAAGGGCAAATGTCTGCTGTGCTTGGCAGCACTGCTTTTCCAGACAACTTCCTTCCTCCTACCCTGCCAGCATCCAAACCAGCAATACACCACAAAAACGTGGCACTATGAAAACTAAGTCATGCCACCATTAAAACAAGATATGTACTGATAGACAATTGATAGACCAGCATTAACAGTCCTGTACAGTTCCAGAGAGTCCAGTCCAGTATTCAAGAGATATTTATTATGTATATACTCATTCAAAGGTCTGCCCATTCCAAGGACAGTGTCTTTGTGCATTATTTTTGTACTGGAATGGCATCACGGAAGAAATCTCCAAGGTTTTGCTCTCTTTCCTCAGACAGCAAGCCCCAGTGGGGTTATTAATAAGAATGCATTCATTTACCTAGCTACTTCTCTTTTTCTATAATGAGTTTTCTTTTATTATATGTTCATGCTTAAGAATATGAATTAATTAATGAACAAAATTTGTATATTTATATAGAAGACTGGTTCTACATATTCATTAGACTCTTCACTGTTCTCTAACTATTTTCTGTTTGTCTGTATGCAAGCATATAGCAAACAAAATCATTACAACATGGCTGAAGCAGGCACAATTCAATTATCTGTTCTGTAAATAAAGCAATCCAAGCAATCCTGAATATTTATATAAATGTGTATTAACTTAGTCATCTTAGTCATTTGATTGATGTCTGACTTTTCTGCTTCCAAGTGTGAGGCTGTTTATTGCCAGAGCTGCCAGCAGGACCCGTATGTGCGGATTTACAGCCGTGGGGGCAGCGTGCCATCTGCTGCTCTCTGAGCTGCTACAGCAGCCGCCCAGTGCTGCCTTCTGCTGTGTACAGAGCACAGCCTGCCTGATTGAAAATGTTTATAAAAGCACCAAAAAGGGACTTCAGATGCCTTCACACACAGCTTTTGTTAGACGAGCTGGCAAATGCTGTGCTCCGGACCATGGGAATCTATCCACGCAGGGGAGAGGCTGCTGTACAGGGCCTGCAAACTAAAGGATACTGCTAGATAGTGTAACCAAACCACTGGAAAAAAAGATCACTATGAAAGTGCATTTGCAATGAACGTGGGGGGGTCAAGAGTGGGGCTGGAATTTGGGAATGTCACTTGAGTGGTTACGCACCAGGAGAGCCTTGCAGAACTCCTCTTGTCCCAGCCTGGCTCCATAGGAGCACATGCCATGGGCAAAGGCAGTGTATGAAACATGATTTATCACCAGTTCCACTCATGTCCACTGATGGAGTGGGGGAAAACCAGAAACAACAAATCAACACAAAACTGTTTTCTTAAATTCACCCTCCAGTGTTTCACCATGTCCTTTCAGTACAGGGCATTTCCTTCTGTTCCAAGTGCTCTCCAATAAATCAGTTGGAAATATTAGCTAGCATTTTCCTCGGTAATTAACCATTTAACCCTCCCCATGCAGTGACCAGGCCTGTGGTCACTCACAGCACACTGCAGAGCTGTCAAAGGGTCAGCTTGGACATTTTTCCTGATGTTGATGATGATGACAGAGCTCTGGGTGATTAAAAATAAATACTGCACTGCCCAGTTTTGTCTGCTGCTCCACCCACACACTAATGCTTCCTCCAGCTCTCTCTAAGGATAGATATAAGAAGCTTAGGGTACCTAAGAAGCTTAGGGTACCTGATCTCCTACCCAACCCCTCACAGCACACTGTACATTAATGGGGCTTCTCCAGGCAGTCACATCCCCATCAGGCAGGATAACAGGAAAAACCCTAAACATCAGATAAAGGGAAAAGAGTAACTATAATGGTATAATAAAAAATACTAATGAAATAATAACAATGATGATATTATTATAATAATAAAGAGAAATTGCAGATCAGAATGACAACCACTGTAGAGCCACACTGCCTTGAAGTGTCATCAGTAGGAATTTTGCTGGTGAAACTACCTGGAGCACCAGTACACTTTTACTGGGTACCTCCTGTTCCTTAGCACTAGAGAAGTCCACCAGATTTTAAAATAACAGGTCAGCTTTGACAATTGAAAGGAACATATTGCTTTAATGGAAAAGTAATTCAGTATTCTGTAAAACTTTCTTTTAAATAGTAAGTGAGAAAGTTGAAGTATATTTCAAACCCGAGGAGGAAAAAATATTCTGGAGCCTGGGGACTGTCCACCAGAAAGCAAGGAAGGAGTGCTAGACAAGTGAAGCCAAACCTCAGTCACTGTCACAATTCTTGCTAAAGATTTGCTTGAGGCTCCAACAGAATTCTTTCACAAGATCAATTGATATCATCTTACTGACATTCTCTTTATAACATCTACATTATGACTGTCCCCTACAGTTAAGGTGAATTAACTGCTGGTTCTTCAAAAATGCATCTTACTTTTCCCTCTTCTGTATTTAAAATGCAGAAAAGCCAAGTAATGTGAGAAATACAGTGGAAACCACATAAATGAATAACTGTCAAAAGAATAGAACTATTAAAAGAATAAATCTTGTGTACCCAGCTGTGAAATATAACACAATATAGCAGAACCCAGCTAAATGTGTGAAATAAAAAATTGAAATGCAAAGTAACCTAAAATTGTTTAATGAACATAGCTGTTAAAATATTAACTACTTGCATGCCAAAACTCCAAAGTATACATGGTAGGAAGTGTAGCCCTGGTCTCTTGCCTGAAACATGTTTTGGTTTCTGAAACTCCTTTGCCAGGGAATTTTCTGTAAACAGGACAAATGTTTACATGTATTGTGCATTCTTTTCCCAAGGAGGGACTTTCCTTGACGTCCCTCTGGTTTGACCAGTGTGATTAAAGAAGTTTGCCTTTGTTTCACCAATCCACTTGGTCTGTGTAAAGTAGGATAACTGGGAGCCAAACCCTGGAAATAAGAGAGTCAAATTTCCAGCCTTCTGATCTCAGAGTCCGTGTGGCTGTGGTGTAAATTAGCGACAAGGAAGCCTGATCAGATGAACATCACATTTAGTGGTTCTCTCTCTCTCTCTCCATTCAGTCATTTTCCCCCAGCTGAGCTTGAGAGCTTTTATTGGTGAGACATATTGGCAGGTTCATTTCTGCACAGGCTGTTTGAGTTCAAATGTTGTGGTTTACAACAAGGATTTACCTTTGAGCTGTGCTGGAGCTGGGCTCTCACACTCTGATCCAAGAACCACAGCACTGCCAGTTCTACGTCTTCATTTTTATACTGGGGTAACTGGGCATCCATCAGCGAGATCATCTGGAAAACTCTCAATGACACAAACAAATATTTTCAGGAAGAATTCTCAAATGAAAGTATATTGCCACAGGCAATTTCTTAAGGAACCCATCAGCTATTTTTGTTTACCCAGGTTTAAGGATCTTCTAAGATTTTGTTTTGTTTAGATGCTAGTTAGACTAATTGACCGTGATTAAACATAAACATCAACATAATGTTTTTCTAATTGCTTTGTCATTTGAAATTTCCTCAGATGTGTGTGTTATACTGTGGTGAATTCATAAAAATGTTTGGTTTTTTTTGCTTAGAGCATCCCTTCCATATTGAAAGAAACAGAAATTTGGGAAATTTGGTCTCAAATTGCAGGTGCAGAAGAGCAGTTTGGGTTCCCTGGACACTGAAGCTCTTGTGCTTAGAAACAAATTTACATATGCACCATATAATGCAGTGTCAGCCTCACTCCTCCTCCACTTCTGTCTGCCCTAAAACACCCAAACCAACGCTTTTTCTGACCTAAATCCTTACCTGGTAAATATCTCCATATTACCAGGATCGAGTTCAAAGAATCAATTTCAGTCTGTGTCAGCCAAGAAAATTTAATTAATTTTTTAAAGGAATATTCCTTTGTTTAACCTCATGAGTTCTTCTGTTATCTATTCCTTGAAATCTGAATTCCCTAGCAATTAAAAAATTAATTCTCACTTTTTGTCAGCTCTGATACACACAGTCACTCGATTAGAAGTCAGTAGCTACTTCATCTGTAAAGCTGTATATTAAAACCTTTCACTTTTAATAAAAACATAGTGGAAGATTGCTAACACCACAGAGCTCCAGGGTAGATTAGGAAGGCAAGAAACAAAGGAGAAAATGTAAAGCTTTTTTCTCCACTCCTAAGTTCCACATCCTTTTTCATATATTAGCTAGTGGATGGAAAAGAACAGGATGAAACATGCACAAGGATTAAGAAAGTTTTTGCCACAAGAAATTGGTCATTCACAATAATCCCCAGCTCACTGCAAAAGGAGGACTCTAGCATGCACATTTTTAAATCTAGAGCCTTCTTTTTTGTTCGAAGCTCTAGTCTAAAAATAAGGCTAAATTTCCAGTTGTTGACCAGCAGCTCCTCTGTACTTCTTCACCCACAATAATTAATGTAAAAGAAGTGCTGCAGAAAACAGCAACCAGAATTCACAAGTAATAAAATTTACACTTGTGGAACACACAAATGAAAGCCCTTCACCCCCTCCTGCCAAGGCTCTAGAGAGATTACAGACTGAATCACTCCAAAATGCTACAGAGAGGATGAGGGAGCTGCTCAAGGAGAACAAACACCTTGGCCTGATTTGACGATGCTGCCTTACCACAAGGATTTGTCTTTCTTCTTGGTTGCTCCTTGTTCAATACAATAATTCTTTTAGCAAATACTGAGATGGTAGGGCCCAGCAAAACTGAGATACAATTAAACTAAGAAAAACATCAAAAAAGAAGACAAGCTCAGAATTTAGACAGTCTAACCTTTATGGCAAGACATAGAGAGATCACAGAGAAATCATGAGACAGCAAGAGAGATGTGGAAGAAAGAAAAATGGACTTTTGTCTTTGAACCATATCTGGTCACTGGAGCTTAACTGGGAACCATGTAATCCATTTAAGCACAGAATTCATCAAGTCAGAAAAAATTAAGGAGCGATTATGTGAGCAATCCAGGTTCAATAATGAAAAGCCTCACCTCCTTCAAAAGAGCACACAAGGAGCAGTGTGTCCCTCAGAGAGGTGGCACCAAGTGAGGCAGGTCTTGTACAAGGCTTTTCTGGAGGTCTTGAATAACCAACCTAAGAAAAGTAAGGACAGAATAAACAATGTTCCTTCCTTGCTGAAACTAGATGGTTATTTGGAAGATTAATTATTTGACACCAGAAATGAAAATTATGACCCCCTAAATTCAGGTCTCATCAGGTTCCTGACTCACCTCGCTTTTTTCCTTCAAGGTTGTTCCTTTTTCTGGATGGACAGGTCTGAGCAGCTCCTCTGCTTAAGATGTAGGCAAAAGAAAGTCCCAATACAACTGATTGTTCACTTTGCCATGTGAGTTCTGGTGACTGTGAAGAGAGAACTGATGTGTACAGCACTGGATGGGTCCCTGCACTAAGAGTTTCCTGTGCCTATATGTATTTTTGCCAGAGAAGAAAGGAATTTTAATCCCTTCATGGCTAAGAAATATTTCTCATGAAAGGCTTTACAAGCATCCCTTGCAGAAGGAAAAAACAAACCATGCTTACCAGATCCATTTCCTTGTTCTGGGAGAACCATTCCTGTTACATAATAATCCACAATGCCCTAGGGGGGAAAAAAAGATTGCTTAAGCATCAGGCCTTGTAGATACCATTTTCCAGCCTTACTAGAATCAGGTCATATTTAATATGTTCCAACATTTCTAGAATGAAGAGGAATTTTTAGGCTGAGACTTGTTAGGCTGTTTAGAAGGCCTTCATGCCAAATTCTATCAACACTAATGGAACTAGACCTTCACACTCCCTAATTATCTCAAAAAAAAAAACCAAACCAAAACGAAAAACCTCTCATCATAAATTTTAAGAATGGTACAGTAACAAAACCCCATCTGAAAACAGACTCCAAGGAATTACAGTCTAGAAATTCACTCCTGCACTTTTCCCAGAGCTCTCAGAGGTTCAGTATTCTGAAAGGCAAGCTGCATAAAATCCAAGCCATTAGAAAAAATTAAGCTGTGCATGGGTGAAAAAGATCAGAGGGCCCTCTCAAAAATACATCCCACCTGTCAAAAATCTTGAGTCTCTTCCCTCCACAGTAGTTTACATTGTTTTGAACTGAATGGTACATCACATCACGGAGAAGCTGTGTCTAAAGAGCGATGCAGGGGGTGTTCAATATTCCATGTGAGGATACAATCTCATCATCAGGGCTTAAGATCCTTGGAATGTTTCAAAATGAGATGCAATGCAGAAATGTGCAATTAATTAATAAAATGTAATTGTTTTCATTCAGCTACGCCAAAGCTTTTAGGAAAAGATTAAATCTGCTCCTTCTTAAAACAACAAAAATCAACTGCCTCAAAAATCAATTAGGCCTTGCCATTTAATCCAGGGAAGATTTCTGTGCACTTTTACAGCTGCAGTTTGCAGCCTCAGCTCCCCTGCTGTCCAAAACACCAAGTCATCTTTGTCAATATTTTCCTGCTATTTGTTGCATTCACGCTCCTTTTTACAACTCTGAGGATCACCTGGAGTTCAACTAAAGAAAAATCTATTTTTTTCTATTTACCAAGGGGCCTGACTTCTCACCATCCTCTATTTTGTCCTATCACTTGCACCAAAGCACGTGAGGAGAGACAATTTAGGGGAGCTCTCAGGGTAAGGTTACATTGCTGCCCTATCTGCCTTTTACATTTCATGTTCTGTGAACAGTCCATTGCAAGGTTCCTTCGATCACACAAGCATGCAAAAAAGGAAAATGCACCCTCTCTTCACCAGGTGTGAAACGCTGGGTGCTGAATTATGAAGGAGCTGAGAAAGGAACTGCATACCTGGTTGCCAATCCCTTTCCTAACAATAAATCACACTCAAATTCACACTGGATGAACTTCAATCCAGAATGAGAACATACATGTATTTGAAACTACCATACGCTAATTATTACATATATTAGTATTGTTTAGGGATTATTTCTTCAATTTTTGTATAAAATTTAATTCACTAGATCTATGGCTTAATTTTCTTTTCTGCAGAAATTCTCAATTTAACTAAAGAAATCTCTTAAGAAACGATATTTTGTATTTAAACCACTGTTTTTAATGAGCTGCACACCGAAGAGTCACACTGCAATCATTTTAATAATAAATGCAAACTCCAATTACAGTACATTCATAAAAATAACTGCAAAATGGTGGAGAAGTGTACATGAGTTTGTTTTTAATAAACAGATTATTGCAACTTATCTTTTATTAGACATTCCTAAAGTAACTCAAAGAGTACATTAACTTGAACAATATTACAAACAAAGGCTGAAAAGCAAATGAGAACCTCAGTGGCAGGAAACAAAACCTGTTCACTTTGTACTTCCTTGCTGAGTTACCAGCATCACCAACACGTTCACACATATGGGTCATCCTCCTAGTAAACTGCCAAAGAGCATAAATTTTCCCATTGCTTTTTCTCATCAGAAGATGAGAAAGGCTGAACCTTCACACAGATGTATCAGAAATGTGTTTCTATAGGAGCTGAAGAAAAATGGAGGCATTGAACAGAATGGTTTGACAACAAGGGTTGCTATCTTACAGCCACACTACAAAGGAGTGATCTGAAAAAGAAAACCAGGAAAAAGCCATGACAGCACTATGGATTCTGTGAGCCATCAAACCCCACAGCCTCACCCAGGCAGCAAACCCACCTGGGTCCTTCCCCATGTGACAATCTGTTTCAAGCAAGGCACTTCACACTTTTTCCACCTCAGTATCAAACCAAGGAACATAACATGCCAAGAACAATTGCCTTTCTACGTTTGATTTCTGCCAGCTATAAATTAAGAAGTCCAAACAAGAAACCAAAAAAATGGCAGAAGTGAACAATTGTTTCTTACCTCCAAAACTTTTTTTTTTTTTTACATCAGCAATAAGGTCTCTGAAGACAAGCTGATTTTTCAGTACACCAAGCTATCCTAATTTTGTAATTTTAGAAATGACATGAATAAGAGCTTGATGACAAAAAGAGCCAGTTTGCATCGAGAAGTTACATGGTTCAGAACGTAATTTCCTGTAATGAAGCATTTTAACATTAGTGACACAAGTTTTCTATAATCTAAGATAAACAGTTCTCATAGAAACTTAAGCCATGGATTTTTTTTAAAGAATTCTTATGGATGGTACAATAATTAACATTAAGTCATTAAATAGAGGTAAACATTTGATAACACAAAGTACATTATGTAAACAGTCATTATTCTAGGACACATGCTAGCAGTTTTTGAATTCATAGAACAACAGCAGACAAAATAGTAATTATTCATTCTTGTCCCATACAGTGGGCACTGATTATTTCACTATGGGACAGCAGTTCTCACAGCCAACTATATTTAAGTTTCTATAGGCATGAATCCCTATGAATGTTCTCAATTCCATCTTCACCATCCCATCAAGGTAAGGGGCTTGGCAGTGGAAGAAATTCTGCTCTAAGACACCTCCTTTGCTCAAATCCTTATTAACAGCTAAAAGGTGACTCCTAAGAACACAATTGTGTCACCAGAGGTGGTCCAGCAGATGCTTTAACTGATTTGAGAGTAGAAACAGACATGAACAAGAAGTGGCATTTTTAAATTCACAAAGAATGGCAACTTTTTCTAAGAAACAGATTTACGTTCTAATGGACAATATTAGATACTATTATTTTTTCCCACACTTGTCACATTTTCATAACACTCAAGAATGAGCTGAATAAAATTCTGTGGGTAGTTCTAGTCCCACCTCTTCAGGTCCCTGAAGCCCCAGGCATCTCTCCTAGTAGCCTGTCAAAATACCAAGAACCAGAAATGCTGGAGGCCCAGCTCTGCAGCAGCCCACCAGGCAGGCAGCCATGGAGCCAAGCAAACTGGCAAGAAACCAGGGAGATTCCTAACTGAAACTTTGCTGACACAGAAAAAAAATCCTACAAACATTTTGATTTTAATCAACACTTGCTGACTGAAAACACTCTATTAAGAAAGTTCAACCAGCTCTACCCAAGAGCATCTTGACAGGCATAACTCCAGAATTGTCACAGTTGAGGGGGGAAAATTTAAAATTTAGTGATCCTTTTATGTGCCTTGTACTGAACTATTTAAATAAATGCCAAAAATGGCCTCTCTCATGCTGCAGCAGTGGAGCGAAGCCACAAGGGATGCCAGACACATGCCTGACACCCCGGCGCTGTCTCCCGAAGCCCTTTCCCACCCCGGTTCCTTCTCTCCTCGTTCGAGGACGTTTCAGTGACTGATCGTCTCAGACAAGTTCTGCAGCGCGGCTGCCTCTGGTTTTCGGGGAAGAAGCGGCGCAGGAGCCCAGCAGGAGCCTCCCCGAGTCCCCGCAGGAGCCCAGCACCGCCTTCAGAGAGCAGCGGCCCCGAGGAGCAGGTGCGGCTGCTTTCCCCCGGCGCGGAGCCGCTGCGGGCCCGGCGTGGGTGCCGGGAGAGCGGGGCGATGGGAGCGGG
>VZSR01003410.1:299837-316144 GCA_013398615.1 Brachypodius melanocephalos | reverse complement strand
CCGCACAGCCCGCACGGCTCTGCAGCACAGCCGAGGCCGCCAGCTTGGCTCCGCTGGCCTCGGCCCCGCCGCAGCTCCTGGAGCAGGGCGGCACCCGGGCACCTTTGGCCTCTCTCTTTGGCCCGCACATCCCAGGGCCCCCGCCCCGCACCCCCTGAGCGCTGCACCGCGGACCTCAGCACCGCCCTCCCTCCTCCTCCGAGCTCCGGCCCGTCCCCACCAGCCGAGCTCCCGCCGGGCACACCCACCTGGACGCGCAGAGCATCTCTCCGAGCGGGCGGGGCCTGCGGGGGCAGCGGCAGCGCCGGGGCTGCGGGGGGGCGGGGGTGCGGGCCAGGCGGCGCGGAGCAGGGGCGGACACGGGCGGACACGGGCGGAGGAGGCGCGGAGCAGGGGCGGACACGGGCGGAGGCGGTGCGGACCAGGGGCGGACACGGGCGGTGCCAGCTCCGCCCGGAGCGGCGCCGCGGCCGCCTCGCAGTCATAAAGGGTCCGAGCAGTTGAGGTAAAACTATCAATGATTCCCTGATGGTTTATTGGCCACATTGCAAAGATTCCCCTGTGAAGCCCGGTAGCCCCAAAGAAGGGGCCCATACTGGTAGGATGCCTCTGGAAATGGAAATTGCTTTAGACCTGGAAGGAAAACATGAGCTGTATTTGCTGGATGAATCTTCAGCGACCAGGTCGAGAAACAATTATTATTGCAATTTAATAAAGGTAGAAAGAGTGGTTTCTTTGTACATGAACTATATGCTTTTATAGAAAATACCTTCACTAATTGTTTGTCTGAAGCAAAATTATGGAAATTGAGTTAACAAATAAATACTTCACAAGCAGAATCTGTGGATAACATACGTACCTAAGTGTGATTGACAGCAGGGCTTTCTGCAGGTGAGCCAATTTCCAGCTTGTCTGGAGTGTGTTTGTTCCTGGCCAGAAACATCTGCTCACCTGGCCTGGGTCTTCTGCCTGAAGTGGCGGCTGAGCACGGCCAGAAGGGGAGAGCACAAAGCTATTGCAGGGGGCAGGCAGGGAATCCACACTGTGCTCAGCTGACACCCCCTTTAACCATCACCTGAATCATTTGAATCTCTGGAACACAGACATTTGCCTTTCTATATCTGATTTCTGTCAGCTACATCCTGATTATTTTAAGGTGAAAAAAATTGCTCCAGTTAAAGAATTAGTGGATTCCTGGACTAATAGCTGACAAAACTTGAACACAGCAAGTAATAATGTTAGATTGTAAAGGTATCCCAGGGTGTGTCAGGGTCCTGCCCAAAGGACCTTCTGCATTAAGCAGTATAATTTCTTTAGCAACTTCTATACAATCCCTTTACCTTCAAGGGAGAGGGGGAAATGACACAGTGAAGATGCTTGTGCGGAAGGAGGAAGCTGTGCCATGAAGTTCAGACTTGCATGGAACAAAGTCTAACAGTCTTCTGTGGAAGCTCAATTAAAGAAGGCTTTAGGTCTGCCTTGTAAAATACAGGACTAATACACGATTTTCAGCTCAAAAATGGGCTCATTTCCACTGGGTGGAATAAATCTCATTTCTTGAACTTGCTGTTCCTTTGGGTTATGTGAACAGATATGTTGCTACAGGCAGTGCATTTACAATGAAAGCCATCCCAGTATACTGCTTAGAGAGGACTGAACCTTCTCCATGCTTTTTAAAATTTAACACTAAATTACTTGATTAAAGCTTACAAATAAAACCAGCCATCTGTGTCCCCTCCCACAAAAAACAAACAAAAAACAAACAAACAAACAAACAAAAAACCCCCACCAAAACCAAAAAAAACCACAAACAAACAAACAAAAACCCCAGGAATTTTTCAAGGTATCAGTGTTGGGGTTTTTTTGTTTTTTTTTTTTTTTTTCATCACACTGGGATTTTTTCTAAAATGCAATTATCTTACTGAAAGGAATGGCTGATAATTTACAAGAACTTACTAAATATATATAAAAAATACATAGAGGGAAAAATGCAATAGATTTAATTTAACATTCTTTGTTCAGGGACTGTTAACTTCTTTTAAGTCAACATACTCCATGAGGCCAAACTCTTGCAGACCTGTATTTGCTAGAGTTCTGCTGCACATTTTCTCAGTCTAACATTCTTTTCTTTCCATTTTTCATTTTCCATTAACAACAGCAAAAGGCCCTGAAGAATTTTAATTTCTTTCTACGGCTAACGATTTCAAGATTATTTTCTGTGCCACATACTATACTATACTGATACATATTGCCACCATTTAGTGATTACTTTAGTAATCTAATCCATTAATTTGCAATGCAGATCACAATTGATCTTGAGTATGTCTTCATATTAAATAGTTCCATAAAAACTAATCAGTAATTTCTCTCAGATAATGCTATGTTTAAGTTAATATATAGTGGATAAGCAAAAAAAAGTTATTAACATATCACTAAGAAGACCAGGAAGAGTCCATAAAAACAAGATCAGTAGTTAAACATGAAGCCACCTCCTATTTCTAATTAAAACTAATTAATCTTTTTCAATAACACAATGACACACTTTCTTCTCATAAGCTGACAATACCCCATGAAGCCTGAAATGAAATAAATTATTCTTTGTTTGTTCACTGGATGGAGGTCAATAATA
Source organism: Brachypodius melanocephalos (assembly GCA_013398615.1). Taxonomy (NCBI): domain Eukaryota; kingdom Metazoa; phylum Chordata; class Aves; order Passeriformes; family Pycnonotidae; genus Brachypodius; species Brachypodius melanocephalos. Next base: position 313,515 of record VZSR01003410.1, on the reverse strand, counting down.
CCTCAAGGCAAACACAGTCTATAGCCAATTTCTTAAAGAATTTGAAAAGAAAAATCTTTCCAAAAGAAAAAAAAAAAAAAGGGCACAAATACCACATTTAAAAAAGAATTCGTGAGGCAGTGTATATGCATTAAAAATCCTATACAGTGTGTGTGTGCAGTGCCTTCAAAGCCTCCTTGTCACCGTGGGTCCAGCTATGGGTCACTCAGTGTGTGCAGGGATCACAGCACTGGGCTGTGCCTCAGCCCCAGGAACCTGCAGATGATGCCAAGGCTTTCCCTGCAGACGCCTGAGCTTCTGCTGCTTTAGCCCTGAATGTGTTCAGTAATTTACTGCTGTTCATCTGCCTCAGCCAGTGGGAACCAAAGGTGTAAGTGCAGGGCTGGTGTTTTCCATTACCAATTAACTCAGAGCCAGCCTCCACGCAATTAGTTAACAAAAGCAATTGGAGAAATTTCTCAGGGTGCTCACTCAGCCCTTGGAAATGCTGTGGGTTTAACCCCGTCCCCTTTGTTGTCTGGTTCATGGATCAGTTGGGACAATATTCCCGTGTTCCTGTGGTTTGCTGCCCTTCCAGCAGCCTGGCAGTGCTGATGGCTCGGGAATGGGGGCTCCTTGTTCACAGCCCCAAAGGACAGATCCTGACCCTGGGGTGCAATCCCTGTGCCTTTGAAAGGGAGCTCCAGAGCAGCTGCTGCCTTTAAACTGCAGGAATGCCCACCAGCAGGCATCCTGTCCAGGGGGAAGACCGTGATCCTGAACCCTGACCTTCTCCCAGGCTGCAGGGAGGGAGCTGTGCCTGGGGGTGGGGGAATGCAGGAGCTGCTGCAAGAAGGAGCACCAAGGTTTGCTCACAGGTTTGGATGCACAAGGAACTTTTCCTGGCTATGTTTGAGTATTGACTCTAAAACAGCAGTCACTGGCTTTAGACCATGATTTCTTCATGTAGCTATTAACAGTACACAAAATCATCCCCCAAAAGGTGGATAGCTTTGATGAGACATGGAAAATTTCAAATGAGAAGGAAAATCCTGCTGAGACTGATGAGAAAACCTGAACTATGGAGATTAAAGACTGTTTTGCAACCTCCATATACTTACTTAGGCATGTTGCCATGTGAAAAATCTCTTGATATTTCTCAGTAAGTACTTTACAAAAAAAAGAATAAAATAGATACAAAGTAAAAATTTTGTTTAACTTGGCATTTTTGCTAGACAAATTAGAATGTGTGAAAGAAATGAGAAGATAATTTAAAAAATAGTATAAAATCGAATCCCTTTCACATACTTAGTAGAAAGGTGCATTGTGAAGCATGTTATTTAATAGTCTAAATATTTGGTGTTATAACTGTTCTTTTTTCGAGTGAGTAGCATGATACTCTTCATCCAAAGCTGCATTTCAGGAAGGTGGATACACAAGTGAGTATGTGTTATCAGAGGAGGCATTTACAGAACAGATACTACTGGTAAATATAACTATGTGAAAGGATTTGGACAACAGATGTATAAAAAATATTATTCAGAGTTGTTTTCATTATCGTAGTTCCCAGATTCATATTCTTCATCATCGTCCTCATCAGAATTGTCATAATACTCCTCGTATTCAACGCTGTAGCTTGCACTTCTACTGCCAGCAGTAAATGCAAATGCAGGAGATGGGTCTGCAAGATGAAATTGAATCCAGATTAAATTAGTTGAAGATAGAAACACAGAGAAAGTATGGGTTTGGATTTGTACAGCAAGCTCAGAGTTTCTCAATCCTTGTTATCTGTGAAAAGGACAGGGGTTTTAGCTGATGGCTTGAGCTCATACCACTGAAGGTCATGAGCAAATTTCTGTACAGAATCATGGAATCCCAGAATAGATTGGTTTGAAATGGATCTTAGAGCTCATCTTGTTCCACCGCCTGCCATGGTCAGGGACACTTCCACTATCCCAGGGTGCTCCAAGCCCCATCCAGCCTGGCCCTGGACACTGCCAGGGATGGTGCAGCCACAGCTTCTTTGAAAAACCTGTGTCAGCACTTCACCATGCTCTGAGTAAAGAATTTCTTCCTAACATCTAATCTAAATCTCTCCTATTTTGCTTTAAAAGTATTCTCCCTTGTCCAGCCACTATCTGCCTGTATAAAAAGTCCATCTCCCTCCTTCTAGTACTCCCTCTTTGGGGATTGGAAAGGCCCCAGGGTCTCCCCAGAGCCTTCTCTTCCCAAGGTTATTACCAGCAGCTTCCTCAGCCTGTCTCCAGAGCAGAGGTGCTCCATTACTTGGACCCACTCTAACAGTCCAACACCTTTCCTGTGCTGAGGACATGTTGAAATGCGTGTAATTCCTCATACTAGTAAACTATGATATCAGTCCTCTGCAGCTCCTGTGCATCTGCAAATACCCCCAGACAAAATAAAGTTTTGAAAGCCACTTTGAAAACCACTGGACAAGAGACAAAGTCCCCTAGACCAGGAGGTAAATATGACATCCTTATCCTGAATTTGCCAGGAAAAACAGTTCTCCATGGAGGAAGAAGGTTATTATTTTGCAGGGCTGAGCCCAAGGCAATTTCTTACATCTTTCAAACCACTCTCATTAAGGAACAACAACTGTTTCCTTCCTAATTTTATGAAAAATAAACAGCTAAGCAGACCTGCCATGATTCAAAGACTCTCTCAGTTACACCAGCTGTTGTTCTGGGTCCTGCTAGCATCAAAGGACTTCTCTGGGGTATGAGGACAGTGGAATAATGTGTCTCAGCTGTATGGTTCCAATCCACAGCTTTCTGTTTTCTGGAAGCTGGTATAATTTGTAGCAAAATATTACAATATACACCCATTAGGGATAAGTAAAAGAAAAGCACATAGAAAAGTGAATATATGGGCAGCTTTGGGTAGTTTCTCCTATGCTTCATTTGCATCCCAACAACCTCATCCTTTGCATCTTGTTTGTATGCATTTTTATATTTTTTACATCTAAATAAAAACAAATATTACCATCAATGACTTTCAATCTTGCAGAGGCATATGTTGCACCATGCTTATTTCTGGTGTGGCAGATATAAATGCCTTCATCTGATTTTTTGAGGCCTTGAATCTGCAGCCAGCCTGTCACACCGTACCTCTGAGGCCCACCTCTTGCCTTTGAGAAGGAGAGAAATGGTTGAAATTAAGTAGCTAGGAGACACCAGGACATTTCTCAAAATAATTGTGAATGATTTAAATATCATTACAATTTTTGCTTTTTTTTAAATGTCATCACACTTTGATTCTGCTTATTCCTGCTGCCCTGTGTTTTACATTTTGCTGCTCTGCACCTCTGTGTTGCTGCTTTCCCATCTCTGCCCTGCACAGTGCTCACATTCCTGCTCACATTCACACCACTCCTCCCCATGTCCTCCTGTCCCTTGTCCCAGCACCTTTACTGCTCCTTCAAGGCATCCCACCTATGCTCAAAGCTCAGGATGAGATGGGGAGTGACTCTGGGGGAGTTGTGAGGGCCATGGGGGATAACCAAGGTGACACTCAGCAGCCAGGATTATGGATTGGCATGACATTCCATGGGAACTCTCACACTTCATGACACTTTCAACTGGTTTGGACTAAAGCCTCCTAAAGAAGCATAAGTGGTACCCTGGCTATCGTTCCTTCTGCTGGGACTGCTGAAGCACTGACAGGAGTCATCACAGGGTCCCTATTGGGAATCAATTTATCTCAACAGTGTTGTGTTCTGTAGGAGGAATTCACAGATTAACCACCTTGCTCCTGTTCCCAAGCTGAATTCAATGGTAAATTCTATTTTTACCTGAACTGAGAGGTGGGTGTCATCTCCTGGCAGAAACATTTTATTCCCCTTCTTTTTCCATTCAAGCTGTGGCATAGGATAGGCTGAGACCTCACAGCCAAAAATGACATCATTGCCAGTGTAATTCTGGGCATCCTGAGGTGGCACAGAGATAACAGGAGCTGCAAAGAACCAACAGGATGCTTTAGGAGACACTCGTGCACAAAGAACACGAACACAAACGTTTTGTTAACATTAATCCTTGCTCCACAGGACACCATCAGATTGTGTTTGCCTTTTGGCTCTCACACACTGTGAAGAACTACGTGATTCCAAGCATCCTTTAAAGCTCAGAAAACCTCGTGCCTGTGCTTTCTGAAAACACTTATTGAGGTCTGTTCTTCCCCTGGCAGATGATCATGGGAGCCAAGCTGAAGTTGAGGGGTTCATTTTGCCCCATGAGCTCCACTGTGGGCCAGGCTCGGGTCCCCCAGCAGAGCCTCCAGTGCCTGAGCTGGGCTTCAGAGGAGAGCTCAGGAAATTCTGCTGCACACCAGCCCCAGAGGGATCTGATTGTGTGATAGCTCTGAATGTATCACATCTTGGTTAGCTAAAAGCCAAAAGGCAGAGCAGCAATGCATTTTGCTGGCTTCTTCTGAGTACATCATTGCTTTGAAGTTGCTAAACATTGTTGAGCACTGTTACCCATGGACATCACAAGTTACAACGGCATTAATGCGTTTTACATTTATCCTCCATTGCTATGGATGTCATCCAATATTCGTGTTAGGAATGAAAGGGATTGAAATTCAATTATTTCTGGAAGGTTTCGTGTTCTGATTATTATACCTGTTATATTTCCACTTACACGTTTCCTCATGTTCTCATACTGTCACCCCCTGCAGTGTTTATTGATCGCCTCGGAATTCTCATTTTTCGCTTTTCCCGGAGCAGAAGCTGCCGGCAGCCAGGAGAGGGAGCCAGCCCGGGGCCATCCCCGGCTCCTCCGCCCCTGACTGCGGGCACATCCATCCCTCTGTGCGGGAGCACCTGCTCATCTCCCGTGTCAGCAGGGATGGGCGTGTCCGGCGGCAGAGACAAAACAGGGGATTTACTGTTAGCAGAGATCTCCTGAGCTGGAGATGTCTGTTTCTTTTTTTTTTTTTTCTTTTTTTCTTCCCCCCCCCCCAATCTATTGTACAACAACAAGAAATGTTTTGCATTCTAAAACCTGTTTTCTATCTATTCCCAGACAAGCGCTCAAAATGAATGCATTTTCTGGGTGAATGCACTTGTATTGATTTTTTTTTCCCCGCATCCCAGATTCTTGGAAATAGAAACTTAAAGTTTCTATTAATAATACAATAATAAATGAAATTAAATTAATAAAAATATTATTAATAAAATGATTAGTATATTTTACTTGCAATATTTGAATCAATATCTAGGAGCAGCATTTTTTCTTTGGCATTTGAAAGTGTAACAACCTATTCCATGCTTTCAAGCAATAATTTATAACAAATTTGTCAATTTTTCAGGATTAGTGTCTCTGCAGAAAATATTAAATGCATATTGATTAAAATTAATTGCAAACAAATTATACTGAAAACTACCAAATTTCCCACTTATAAATGCTTCATTAAACAACCTTGCTACAGTTCAAAAGTAAAGTTTTTCAAACTAGGAAACTTAAATCCTCAAATGCTTGTTCTTTCATGAGAACTGTACATTCAAAATCTATTGTTTCAAAAATATTAACTCATATCAGCATTAATTGAATATCTTGGATGCGATTTTTTTTGCCTATGAACTGATCACAGAGGGTCTGATATTAAAATATACTTTTAAATCTTAAAATTAACTGAAACCTCACTCCTTTTAATGATACATCCACTGTAGTCAAGCCTAAAATGTACAAAAAGCCCAAAAGTCTACATTGACTCACAACAGTTCTTTAAATTGTTCCCACACGGAGACAGTGTAAAAAGCTTTTCAAACAGGCAGGTGTTGCCTGGTGAGTATCTTTGCTGTGCTGTTAACTCAGGTGTCCTGTGGATCCCCTGCCAACACCGAGTTGTGGCCGAGGGCTGGGTCCTGCCCTTGTCACTGTCCCCAGCTGTGGCTCAGCCACCCACGGGAGCACATCTGGAGTCTGGAGGACACAAAGGTCTGAATTATAAATCCACATTACAGCTGGCCAGCGCTGCATGCCATGCACCGGGATCATTCCACTCTGGGAAGAGCCCTCTTGTCGTTAACTGTGAGCAGAATCCAGCTGGGAAATGCCTGGCTGCTCCCAGTGCTGCAGCTGAGTCCAGGGCTGACCTGACATCTCAGGCATCACCTGAGACCAAACTCACAGCAAGCAGCAGTTCTGACCTAACCAAACTGCCCTTTCTGGATATCAACACACCACCTGTACTCTCATTGTCCACCCAAATTTGAAGTGCCTTCAGAAATAAAATACTACAACCTCACAACATCATTTTGCTGTGTTTTGTGGAAGAAAATCAGTGTTCCTAAACTTAAACAGAAATTTATAAACTTTGAGTGTTTTGGGTTTTGTGTTCAGACAAATTCTCCCATGCACAGCTGTGTGTACTTTGGTTGCATAACTGATTAGAAACAGAGCTGTACTCTTACAATAACCTGTCATTTTGATTACTGGAGTAGATAATTTTTTGTTGATAGCTATGGAAACTGTTCTGATGTCCTGGCATCCAGAGCTGAATGGGCAGGAGCTGCTTCTTTCTTTTTACAGTCCCAGTCACTCACGAATTATCCCTATGTGCTATAGAAGACATAAACCAGAAGAAAAGTCAAAATACTGTTTTACCTTTCACGATCAACTCTGTATCCCTCCAAACCAATTAATTACATAATTAATAGGTTTTTGTCTCATATTGTACATTAATAATTTTTGCTAATCTATGTCTGATTAGATGGAACTGGTGGAAATTTTCGTGGCTTGCTTTTTTTTTTTAACTCCAAAATTTACATTTAAAATAAATCATATGACACAAGTAATTATAAAAAGAATCACTGCTAGATTGTTTTGTTAGTTCATTAAATTATCAACAAGAATTGTTTGAATGTGAATGAGGATGGTTTAAGTGTGGAGAATCTGTATATAACCAAGGTACTTAGTAACCTTGGTAAATTATTAGATAAACTGATCAAAACTAGCTTTCAGGAAAAGAAAGGATTTTTCCATGTTTCTTTACCAAGCTAGGCCTTTTTTTTTTTCCCCTTTTTCTGGCAAGAGAAGAAAGATGAAAGGCTGTAGTCCTCTGATGAAAGGAGTTTATTGTTATTTATTTATTCATCGGTTGCCGTATACAATTATCCATTTGGCATCATGAGGAAACAGCAGATGCTTTGAAGGAGAGAAAAACAAAACAAAGTATTTTGAGCTGAGTGAAAGTTTTATTCATAGCTTGGTACCAAAATCCCCCAGTGCTCAGTGTTTGTTTCGCATGCAAATTGCAACCAGGACAGATCGTGCTGCAGCGTTGGCTGCTCTCAGAGCCGGGTCCCTGCTGCCTTTTGTCACCAGCTGTCCCCGGAGCGGAGCGCGGTGCCGTCCCGGCCCCTTTTGGGCTGGGGGCTCCCAGCACAGCCGCGCCCGTGGCGGCGCCCCCGAGCCCCCCTGTGCCTTTGCTGCGGCCCCTCCGAGCCCCCCTGTGCCTTTACTGCAGCCCCTCTGAGCCCCTCTGCAGCCCCTGCGAGCCCCTCTGCAGCCCCTGCGAGCCCCGGGCTCCAAAGCCTCCGAGCCCGCTGTAGAGCTGCAGCTCGGGGACAAGAGAAGTGCCCGACTTGTGACCCCGTCACTGCCAGCCCAGCACCGTGCCCAAGCTCCAGCGCTCTGTCCAGCCCGGGCATGCTTCCTCCTCCACCGGCTCCCTCTTAACCAAACTCTTCTCAACAGGGACAAGGCTGTGAACTTTCCCCAGGCTCCTGTGCAATTCAGTAAGCTGAGCGGTTAGGATGATTCCCTGCATTCCTGGAGGGAGGCTCCAGCCTTTCTGGGGAGCCGGGGAAGCAGTGGGAAAGCGCTGCTGGTGATGCCCGCATGGAGAGCAGCCAGGGTCCTTCTCCTGCTGGAGAACAACAGTGCGATGAGCCCCGGGGGCGACTGGGAGCTGCTGGATGACACCAGCAATTAGAAGTGGTAGTACTTCCAAATTAAAAAGCCTCTTGCACGCGGCTAGTTCTATTAAATTAATTAGAGGGATCACTGCTTTAAGCCTGTGTGCCTGAGCAGCTGCCGCTGCTGCCAAGTTACCGGCACTTACTAAGGGAGTGGCACTTCTGGCCGAAATCTTCTGGAGGGGTTATGCCACAAAAACTACTGCTACTCGATCCCAAAGACTCATTCCCAACCTAAGGGGCTTTCTCTTGTGCTGCAGGCTGGCGTGAATGTCACACAAGCCTCGTTTCACAGCTTAATATTCTGATAGCAAATAAAGGATTCTCTAATGCATTATTCTCTTGCAGCTAGAGAAAGAGGAAATTAGCTGTTCAGCACTTTTTCTAAGTGTCCAATATCCCTTGTTCATTCTATATAAAACCACAGCACACAGTCTAAGACTGCTAGAGAGGAGTGGGTGAAATATGCCCGAGTTTCTCCCATGTGTAGTCCTTTGCCAGAGCTGCAATTTCAGATTCCCAGAACTGTGACCCATTTGTGACCCACAGACCTACTTAGTTCATTTGGGAAAATATTTTATTAACTTAAAAACCCACAGTAATTTCTCATTTAGAAACCAACAAAATGTCTTCACATTTTCATTTTATAGTCGTGTCTTAAGTGAAAGATGCCCAGGAGTAATGACTTGTAGTAATGCAAAGAATGGGGACAGCATATGAGCAGGGAGCAGGAGTCCCCTTATGCCCACCTAAGAATCCTTCCACTAACAATCATCAGAGACCACTGTGCACTTTAAGACTCTTTTAGGGAAATTGTTTCAGCTTGATTCTGTTCTACTATTTGGATTTCTCTTTCATGGGTTAGCTAGATTATATGATGATTCTGAATTGGATTATTTTTGACTTTTTTGGTTAAAAAAGCAGAGCTATTAATTAAACCCTATCTTCTTCTGTTGCTTCTGCTTCACTGCTTACCATGTATCCTCACAGGTGAATACACGCATGCACACCTATATACACACATGCATACATGTACCTCTGTGTGTGTATGTATACACAGGAGATATAGATATATATATACACACACACATACTATATATAATGTATATATATATATACACACACACATACATATATATATAATGTATATAATAATCATTTGCCCATTCCTCCCAGACTATCCCATCTGTTTATCAATTCCCAACTACACATACAACTTCTGTAAAAAACCCAAACATACTTTGATTATAGTAATCAAACTCTGATTATTCAGAACAGACTCAGTTTGTAGATTGAAGCCTTATCAATCACCATGAGATTTAATCCACTAGTCTAATATAGAGGCTTATAACAGACAAGATTAAGTACCAGATGCTGAAACACGTTTAACACAAAGTAGTATTATAACAGAATAATGATAATTGTAACAAAAACACAGTATTAGTTTAATAAAGTTAAGCTAAAGTAGCTAGTAACATATCTGAAGATAAGAATCAGCTCTTTTTTCAGTTTGTAAGTGCCACTGCACACATTACCTGATTCACATGGCCCTTTATGTTTCATGCTGATGTTTCTTTTCGCAGCAAAAGCCTTCTTGAATTGACAGATGTTTTCGTAGGTTTTCCCATCAGGTCCACAGATGCTCTCTTGAGATTTACACACACACTGGGGTTCAGGGACTTCCCCAAACCTTGCTTCATCAGCATCCAACCTGCACTCAAGGTGATCCCCACACTGCCCATAAAAATGATTTCCCTGGTCCAAGTCGCAGATCTGACCTTCCATGTTCCCACATTCCTGACAGCAGCTGCAGCGATCCAGCACAGTCCCGGCTGGACAGTCCTTGGGCTCAGAGCAGAGTGCCAAATCACATTTTCCACAACCATCTCCTTCCCTTAGCAGCCTCCACCAGCCTCGGTGGTACAAGGCAGGGAAACTCTGTGAAACCTGTACCAGTGCTACCAGCACTGCTGTAACCATCCAGTGCTTCATCTCGAGAGTGTAACAAAAAGCAGAAAAGGTCTTTGGAATAAAGCCAGGGAGAGGACAAAAAAGCAAACCAAAAAAAGAACAAGCTAGGGAGAGAAAAACATCACAATCCTGGTTTTGTTTTAGAATATAAGCTGTACTCCAAACACAGGTTTTAAGAAAAAATTAGTATCAGATTCCTCATCTGGAACTGATAATAAAAATGCATAAAAACCAGCAGTTTTTCTCTAATGCAGTTTGGAATGTGAGTACTGCTTGCACAGAGACCAAACTGCCCCCTCTGACAGCTGATTTGAAGCTCTCTGAAAAGCTTTTTGCTCTGTGTCTTATTGAGCCAAATTTGCAAAGCCTTGCTCTGCTGAAACGTTACAGTGCAGCTATTGTAGAAAGGGGAACAGGATAAAGCAGTGTAAAATGGAAAAAGTCACTGCTACGAGTGCCCCTCCCCTTCATCAGGTGAAACAGATCTTCACAAAATGATAAATACATGTACAAAGCAGCACCCCAGGGCCCTGGGTTTAACCAGTACTCTAGAGACTAGAGCTTGGTGCAATATCAAATGTGATCTATTCCTGATCATAGCGAGGGGCTCTGAATTAACACTTTATTTACAAGCTCTATACAAGCAAGAGGCAATCCAAGACAGCTGGAATTGACTTTAAACTTTCGGGTTTAACATGAAAGATGCCTGTAACCATTAAAGGACCTGTCATTGTCTCTCCATATGTTTTCTTTTCAGTGTTTATGGGTGTCTGTGCTTTGCCACACAAAATAATGTGGTCCATCTTTGGCTCTAAGAACAATGTGCAAAGGTTTAGAGCACAGGCAAACAGGAGCAAAATACTACAACTTCAGAAGGAGATTTTGCTGAAGTATTAGATGCTGTGCTCATCTTTCCAAAGCACTTCTCTGCCTTACTTTCTTAAGATGTGCTTATACTGCAGGTTATGAAGGAAGGTGAAAGAGGTAGCATGGATTTCTTTCCATGCTTTTTCTGTGCGTATATAGCTGCCAGTTCAGGGAGATGGCTTTGCAGGGTCGTTTCTCACCTGGTGTTGTGCTGTTTTTCTCCATCTCAGGGTTTAGACATGCTCCCTGTCTCCTGGGAGAAATCTCTCTACAACTCCCTGAAAGGTGGTGGTAGTCAGGTGGGGGTTGGTCTCTTTCTCCAGGCAGCAAATGACAGAACGAGAGGATACTGTCTTAAGATGCATGAAGAAAAACATAGGTTTGATTCTAGGAAAAAGTTGTTCATGGGAAGGGTTATAAAGAACTGGAATTGTCTGCCCGGGGAGGTGGTGGAGTCACCATCCCTGGATGTGTTTAAGGAAAGCCTGGATGTGGCACTCAGTGCCACGGTTTAGTTGGGGTGTTGGGGCTGGGTTGGACCGGATGATCTTGAAGGGCTCTTCCAACCTTGTGATTCTGTGATCTCCCTTCCCTTGCCCTGCTGCTGATATTTTGTGTCTGTAGCCCACAGGCTGCTGTTACTATTGTTCAAACCACTTGCAGCTCACCTGCAATTTATCTTCCTGGCTGTGGAGATGGAAGTGAAGCATCATCGACCTGCAGCCCTGCAAGCACAGCTCAATGCCATGGGTCAAGGATCACCACTGCCTACAAAGTAAATGTCTCTGGGTGTTAGCTTAAAATAACCCTACGTGCATCACAGTTGGAAGACAAACACATAAAACTGAGACACTGTTAACATGCTGAAATAAAAGAGAAGTCATTCTTGTGCCTACTTTTCCTAAAATCTTCCACAAGCAGCTTTTCCTCCTTTTTTTTTTCTTTATGGTGTGTAACTGCCTGCATAAACTCAGTGAAGGATGCATTTTGTTGTGCCAGCCTTGCATCCTCTGGCTGCATTCACAAAGGCAAATCTTTTGAGGTCACATGTCATTACTTTTCATCCCAAAGATTTCCACGGCTTTCCCCAAATTCAGCTCCATACCTTCTGCACCATTTTAGATTACCTCTTCCTTTGAGTTAAGTAGCATGCTGCTTCAAAATCACTTCCTTCTCATGAACAGCACAAAATGCAATTTCCCTCAGTCTGCACTGATAACACTTCTCAAAGCCAGCCTGGAAACACCTGCAGGACACTGGGTTTTTTCCTCTGATCGCTGGGATAATTCATATTCTGTAGATGAAAGTTTTTGCTTTGAACTCTGAATCAGACTGTAAACAAACAAATCATGTATGTAATTGATGCTTTTAACATTGAGAGTCAGAAAAAAAAACCCATAACCACTTAATTTAATGGGAAATTGATTCTTTTGTCCTGTTTGATGTGTTTTATTTCACAGTTCTTTATCAAGTCCTAATTGGACATCTAGTTTTACATTACAGGGTCTACTCATCACAGTCTATTTCACTATCTGTCTGTACAGCTGTAGGAGATGAGTACCTATAGGACAAGGATTTGCTAAGGCTCAGATGAAGTAAAGGAATGTTTATAGGGGTGAAGCCATACGTGCAAAGTTGAGCCAAAGCAGGAAGTGCCTACAGGCCAGCACCTGGTAAGGGTGAGCTTTGTCTGGCATGTCTCAGGAAACCTGGGATCTTAGAGCTGTAAAACAGTGAGTGTATTGCAAGGAAGTACCTCCTGTGAGCTGACAGAGAGGAAACCCATCACAGACATCCTAGAAAGCATTTTTGGCATTTACCTGACTCATGTAATCTGAATTCTTGGTGGGTTCAGCCTTTAAATTAAGAACTGGAAGTGCCTGCAGTCTCATTTAAACAGCTGACACCTGTGAGATGATCTGCAGCTGAGATCTGTTACTTGGTAACAGATTCCTGAGATCATATGGAACAAATTGAGGTTAAAGGATTGTGGTATGACATGGAGAAATGGCCTGGTAACCCTCTGAATGTTTTTCATTATCAAGCCAACTATGAGAAGCTGAGGAGAGCTCCCCACACTGGATGGATGTGTGGCAGTCAGAGCAGAGGAGGGGGGAGAGAGGAGGATGCACAGCTGGGTTTGAAGAGGCACATTAAAAGCATAGTCCCATCTGCTTCAGGAATAAATATGCATTATTTCAGGATGTCTCTAATCTCTGCAGCTTCCTTTGGTAGGGAAAAATGTTGATTTTCAGTACAAACCTTGAATTAACCCCAAATATCTCCCAGAAGGAAACACAAGCAGCAGTGGATGAATGTCTCTGCTGGAACTGCAGGACAAACAGCAGCGTGCCCTGATCTTTGAGGCAGCAGCCCCCAGGTGTTGCCTGCAGGGCGAGGGCACAGGAGCTCCCAGCCCAGCAAGGGCAGGAGGCTGCAGTGATGGGGAGCCATCGGCTGGGAAATGACACCTTGGAGAACCATGGCCTGAACAGGGAGGTGGAGCAGCATTCACGTGCCCTGGTCTCAGCAGGAAGGGCTGTGCTGGCTGTGCAGCAATTTCCCTGGCTTTTCCCCAATATTTCCATATGGCATGACCAGTTCAAGGAGTTCTGCCGCCTTCCTGTGGAAACACGGGTGGAATGATGGGCCGAGAGGGGACATGGCAAAGCAGCCCTGAGCTGTGTTATTCTGTCTTGGTTTGAAAGACAGGTATCTGGACAATTCAAATCCCCTCCCTCCAAATTATTATAATTTAGAAAAAAATAAATAATTAAAGGAGGCGCTTTTTTTCAGGCAGAGTCACGGGAATAGGAAGTACCAGCTCTTTACTAGCATGTATAACAAAGCAAACAAAAAAGCAACAACTACAGCATTAACAACAAAACAGTGCCAAGAACCTTGAAAGCCTTGCTTCCCAAA
>VZSR01003410.1:286213-299737 GCA_013398615.1 Brachypodius melanocephalos | reverse complement strand
AACATCTGGAGTCAAGTTTAGAAACTGGAGTGCTCTGTCTCTTAAGCTGTACCTATACCTGAGGTTCCTTAGAAACAGATAATCTTGGCTGCCTCAGTGTGTTTTGTGGTGGTTTCTATCCAAGGAATTTTGTACTTGCATTATGTGTCCATAAGAAGAATTAAAGAATATTCAGCCCGTTGTACTGGGTCATAGCAGGCTACAGGTGGCTGTGCCCAGTGGGTACGCGCATTACCTGCTACTGTACCCATCTCCTAGGGAAATTTTCCCCCACGGTATCCAAAACTGAGCTTCAACTGAGGTGCTTAGCTCACTTGAGAGCAGTATTTAATTTTGTTGAAGTGGCAAATGGGGGTGACTGATGCCACGTGCTGGTTCCTCCCAGGAGTGCTGACTGGGGAAGTCCTGGGACCTCCAGACAGAGCCTTTTCTGAGGCCAGTCCTATGTGCTGACACTGCTTTCATAAATCTCATCATTAGTGCTGTAAGCACATGAACTATAAGTTAATCCTACTGTAACATGATTATTAAATCCATTTATCAAAAGCAGGAGATCCATAATCAACTTATTCTCCAGCTTCAAGTAAATGATTCTGCTGTGAGCTTTAAGAAAGCAATTGTTCACTAATATGCAAAATACAGTGGGGCTATTAGACTATAAGACTGTAATTGTATAATTAAATTATAAATTTTGCATATTTTAATAACATTTTTATTATTTTCTTTGTAAGTTAAAATGGAGGTTCATTTTTTAAGGCTTCACATATAATTTTTTAAAAAATCAAAAATTAATGTCCACCCCCTACCTGTAATCTGACTTTTCCAGGAAAGGCTTTGACCAGACTTTTAGTGACTCACCTTGTACCTGTCTCCAACAATGGCTGACTGTAGATTTCTCCTGTTATGTATTTCAGCATATTCATTGCTGGTCACTGCAGACATCCAAATTTTAACTTGAAAAACAAAAGAAGTGCCTGATGTCACTGTGTTGGTACCAAATGCTGGGTCTGTTTCAATAAATGCTTACCAATTCCTTCTCCCTTCTTTCTAAGAAGCCACACATATCAAGTGATTTTTTCAAGTTTGTTCTGTGTCTCTGCTGTCCTTTAAGTAGACCAAATTTCTGAAAACTCTGTAGTCTTATCCAGAAACATCTGAGCCTCCCATCCCAGAACAGAAAGGTGGTGCTGGAAACATCAGCAATTGTTAACCAAGCATTTCCCTGAAGCCATTCTCTTGAGAAGTGAGGGTTGCAGTGAGGAGATTTTCACAGAAAATACCAGGAGGATATTTCACCCATATGCCCTGCCCACATTTCCACTCTGGCAAATCCAGTTTGCTCCTCTTAACCCTTTTTCTGGACTCTTCTATTATGCACTGCAGAGAGAAGCAAGAGCCATCATCATCCTCTTCCTGTTGAGAGGAGGACATGAACTTTTGTCCACCTTCTGCCTTTGTTTTGGGAATGCTTTTCCATCAGCCCTCTTTTTTCCACAGACCATAGTACCCTCAGGAGTCATGTTTTACTGCAGTTTCATGCAGCGTGGAGAATTTTTGTGTCAAAGGCAGTTTCTGTGTACATCACCAGTGTCATGGGAGTGCGACCAGGCACAGCAGGGCTTCAAAGACACCACAAAAACACATCAGACCTTGGCACACAAACCCAGAGAATAAAAGAGCAACACAAGAAAAGGTCTTGCACATGCAGCTAGCTGCAAGCAGCAGGACAGAAATCGAGCAGTGGGCTGGGGGTCCTGCAGGCAGTGGCAGCAAAGGGTGGGAAATACAGTTAGGGCTCTGGGTGGTACCCACTTACCTCTGCCACCAGGGTGTAGCTGGCATGAGTGGGAAAGTGTCCAGCAATGTCCATGTGTGCCTCTTGCTATTCTCAGTCCTTTCTGGGTTCAACATGCAGCAGGAGGTTGGAGAACTGGCCTGCTTCCTACTGCAGACCTGCAAAAAATGTGCTCTAAGCATATGGAGAGCATCCAGAAGAAAACAAAATAGAAAACCCCAAAGCCACACGGTTCTGACTTCGGCAATGTTTCAAGGTGCTTTCAGCTGACAGTCTGAGCAGTGTCAGCTCTGGCTGCTGTGGGTGCCTGTCCATCCCTGCCCTACAGAGGCAGAGACAGGAGGAACATGAGGAGGCTGAAGCCCAAAGCTGACACTGCTGCTGCTACCAACAAAGTTCTTCAGAGTGGCAACCACAGTGTTTCCTGGGAAAGTCTGATGGAAAGGGAGATCTCCAAAACTTGCAGACAATGAATATAGAGATTTTTTTCTCAGCAACCTTAATGCTGATGGATAGGACAGTTTGCCTTGTCCAGTTTATACAGGAGCAGCTGATAAAAATTACTTCATAGCTGGATATTTATAAGAAGTTTCATTTCAAATAATATAGTTTTTGCCTCTGGTGGTGCTGTGGTTTAGCCCTATTATTACTGGCAACTAAATCTTTAGGATATTCCACTTATAACTGCAGGGCCTGTCTGTCTATGGAACAAAGTTAATATTTTCCAAAGCAATGGAAACTTTATAATGGAAAGTCACATTAGCAAAAACTACCTGTCCCTAAAACCAGCCAGGAAATCAGGAACAGAGAGTAAATATGGGGGATGTTCCTTCAGCTGCTCCTACTTTCTCTCACAGCAATACTGAGTGTTCTCCATGACAGTGAATGCAGGGATATTTCTATCTTGGTCTCACTCTGGGAAAGCCACCAGAAACCAAGCTGTGACACAAGCAACATCCTCTCACCTTGTCTCTGCTGCACATGGATCTTACATAAACTGCTCCTGTCTCTTGAGGCAAACAGGATTCACCCCGGTGCCAGACATGAGCCACATCCAAGGATCGAAGCTGCAACAAAAGCTGTGGCTAACGAAAGCAAGGCCTGTGGGCAGCCACCTGCAGAAATCAGGGAATCGTTTGGGTTGGAAAAGGCCTTTCTGGGAAAGGCTCTGTAGTACAAGTCATATGAGGAGGGGCTGAGGGAGCTGGAAAGGGGCTCAGCCTGGAGCAAAGGAGGCTCAGGGGGGACCTTGTGGCTCTGCACAACTCCCTGCCAGGAGGGGACAGCCGGGGGGGTCGGGCTGTGCTCCCAGGGAACAGGGACAGGAGGAGAGGGAACGGCCTCAGGCTGGGCCAGGGGAGGCTCAGGGTGGATATTATTGAAAATTTCATCACTGGAAAGGTGGTGGTATTGCCCAGGGCAGTGGGGGAGTGCCCATTTCTGCAGGGATTTAAAAGCCATGTGGATGTGGCATTTGGGGACAAGGGCTAGCAGTGGCCTTGGCAGGCCTGGAGAAATAGCTGGCCTCGATCATCTTGGAGGGCTTTGTACAAAGAAATTCCGTTTTTTAACATTAATATTTGGCAGCTAGTGTAAAACACATTAGGGCATTTTAGTTGGGTTTTAAAGAAAGAAACCAATACAGAGAAGAGATAATGATTTTTTTTCAAGTAGAGAATCTCTCTGAGGGGTTGTGTTCATATCACAAACATTCACTTTATTACATTTAATGGAATGGACTTCAAATGCCAGTATATACAAGCCAACACTTCATTATTGGAGTTTGTGTTTATCCACTTGCCATTGTCAGCCGGTTCCCTTCTGTCTACTCGTGCTGCCCTTTATAAAAGTGATGATTTATGAACACGTGGGTTAGATCCCTCACAGTACAGCATGGTGAAGTGGTTCAATAAAAAGTTATTAAAGTAAAAAATCTATAGTTTCAAGTGGTCTGCTCACCTTCTCTAGGAACCCCCAAGATCCTTAAGCTAAGCAAACACTACCTGCTGAGGCTGTAACATGAGCTACAAACCGAGAGGCCTCACCCAGCCAGAGCTCTGCTGAATGGAGCCACTGCAGGCAGTTCGAGTCCTGCCCACGTAACTGCCTCCTCTCAGTGATGAAAGCAGCACAGACCAAAAAAAGGGTGCTGGGGGAATCTGCCATAACATGTTCATTTTACAATCAGCAAATAAAGGCTTTCATTACTCTTAAGCTACACAGTACCAAATGGCATTTGGTTTTTAATCTAACTGTGTGCCCACATTTAATTTAGCTTTAAAAGAAAGCTCTAGCTCCTGCTGATTGCAGGATAAACAAAGCTGACTTTGGGAAGTTTCCAGAGCCCACTTAGAATATAATTTTTCTCAAAAAAGTAACAGTGTTTCAGCCTAGAATAGAGAGTGAAAGGGTGATTTTGACTAGCCTACTCCAGCCCATGCGTGTTTTTCACCCAGCATCACTGCTGACTTGCCACAGCTGCACAGCACATAAAGGAGGGGATGACAAATGGGCCACTTGTGCCTATGGCTGGCAAGGAGTAAGAGCTGCTTGTAGCAGTGAAGGCCAAAGGTAACACTCTCCAGGAGTAAAAATAATTCGTGAGGAAGACATGGAAAGCGGTAGAATCTGTTCAACTGCAAAACAGCAGGAAGAGCATAAGAGACGGGTTACAAAATGATTTTGCTGCCTCTATTTTATGTTCCCAAATCTCTGAAAAAATACAGTTCTACAAACAACAACCTTCCATCTGTCTCAGGAATGGAGAACTTCAGCCAGTGAGGGTTACCTCAGTGAGTGACAGATGTTAAAAGCAGTGAGGCACCACTGTGCAGTACCAAATCACCACCCTGGCACTGCAGCACTCGGGACAAAGCAGCACCATGCACGGGAGCACCCCTCTGTGCTGCACTGCACGAGCTAGTGCTGCTGCCTCAGGACTCTCACTGCAACAGAGCAGCTATTGAGGCAGCAATCAGAGTCTCTCTGTTCCCTCTGGCAAACAAAAAGTAACAGTCATCATCCTATACATCTTCTGGGACATCTGACCTTGAAGGTTCCAACCTGCTCCAAGGTGCCAAAATAATTCTGCCACCTGTAGTCCTCTGCAGCTGCCAGTGGAGTCCTGCGCACCCATCTCCAGCCAGGTGAGGTGTGGAATGCAATGCAGGTACAAAGAGAAGAGCCCAGCAGAGCCACTCAGCTGAACAGCTGCTGTCGGAGCCAGCGCTGCTGATGCATGTGCATCTCACACACTTTTGCTGGGTATCTCAGGAAACACAAGGGAGCTTTTTGTCCACATCGAATTCACTGAGGTTAGGTACCTGGATGCCCACTGGCACGATTCCTCTCCTGCTGAAGTAGGAGAATAAAGCAACTAATTTCTACTAAAAATATATTAAAAAATATATCTATACTAAAAATATAGATAATAAGCCCAATAAAACACATTGACCACCATGAAAAACAAAGGGAAAAGCAATTTGGAGTAATGGTCCACATTGCCAGGGTTCTGAATTGTGAAATAACCAATAATCCTGTGCATTTTGTTTCTTAAGACACACTTGATTTTCTCATGACTTTTCATAGTCAAGTCACTGCAGTTAACATTATCACTGGAAATCTCAATGCTTGTGAAGCTGATTTTCTGTTTATAGCTGGTGATGGAATCGTTGAGGATGTTGGTGATGTTAACTTCTTCCATTTCTTCAGACAGTTCATTTGCAGGCCTCTAGGAAACAAGAGCGCACAGTTTTAAGGTCTGTCTTCTCCTGCAGAGGAAGGAGACCATAAGGATAAAGACATAAGAGCATAGTTTCATATATGGTCGCCCCAATATTCAAACATATCTTTCATTTGTTGCCTAATCCTAGGAGGGCCTGAGGTCGCAGAGATGCCTGTTTCCACCACTGTATTTCTAGAGATATCTTTAGATCCTTAAGCAAGTCTTACTCTGGGTAATCCAACATCCATCTCTTACAGGATATCCATCTCCACTCTCTACACAGTCACTGAATGGCTGGGAACTCCATATGGAGATGGGAAGCCTACTTTTCCCCTGACGGGATTTGGGCCCTTGATGACCGCTGGATTACAGTCATACCTGATTATTTCTCACACTAAAGCAAGAGTCCTTGAGCAACTCACTCTCACAATCCCCACAGAACACTGTGGGACAGATGTTTGGAAGCATCTTCTGGAAGGGAGGAAGAAGAGTTCAGCTTTTCTCTGGTAGAAGGAAGCACCTCCCTTATTGGAGTTATTGGATAGAAGAGTGAAGAGCTGTGTGCATCTGAAAGGTGCAGAGGTGCTTCCTGCTCACATGAGCTCAGCTCAGGGATATGGACCCAATTCAGGGCCAGGCCCCAGTGTCTTTCTGGATGTGGTCCTGTGAACCCAACAGGACTGCCAGTTAAGGCTGCTGCTCAGAAGTCTGCCAGAGACACAGCACTCCTGTGCTATCCATGTGTTTGTTACACACAAAAGTTTAGATTTATTGACAACTAGGAGAAGCATTGTTGATGCATCCATAGCAGGAAGACATTTGTCTTGTTCACTTCATGCAGAACTAATTGCTCTCAGTCCAAGAACACTGGCCTTATTAAGGTACCTTGGTCCTTACCTCTTCTGGTACTTTAGCTGCACTCTTCTGTGATGAGCTGTAGTGAGCCACTGCATATTCCACAAGGGCACCAAAGATGAAACTGAAGCAGATGCCAAGATAAACATCAATGGCCTTAATGAAACAGTTGGTTTTTGAAAGTGAACTTCGTGAGCCGATCATCAGAGTTGTCATAGAAAGCACTGTTGTAACTCCTTGGAAAACAGAGAGACTTTTTCTTGTGGACACTTTGGAGGAGTCTTGGCCTACCTTCTGCTCATGTCATTGCCCTCTACTGCTGGCCAGACAAAGCACATAACTTCTTACCAAATCCAAATCATCCATCATAGCAACTGAAATGCTTCTGTAGCATTCACGAGGTTCACACAGACTCTCCCTGCCTTTGGCAGCTTGCCTCCAATAGGGAATTGGCTATCTTCTTTCTCATGCTTTCAGTAAAAAATCCCCCTATCCTCCTCCCTCCAAAGCACACCATAAAGATCACGTGCTCTGTCCTCTACTCGCTGCAGTGGATCTCCCGGGAACTTCAGCCACACACAACCCTACAGGTGGGCATGAGTCCCTTCCACAGCATGTCCTCCACAACAACCCAGCTCTGCCCCAAAGAAGAGCAGAAGGCGAGCAGACCATTTTCCCTGAGCAGGCAGCTCAAGAAAAGTACTGTCTACCCAGCCTTCAAAGGCTCCTCTCTCTGCTTAAGTCTTCTCCATTCCTCAGGCAAGAACTCACCAATGCAGGTTCTTGCAGGCACTGAGTCCAGTGTGATCCAAAAAGAAACCCAAGACAACGTGACGAGCAGAGTGGAGGGCACATAAGTCTCCAAAATAAAGTAAAGGACATTTCTTCTCAGTTCAAACTGTAATATCAGCCGTGGGTAACTGCCTGTTTATGAAACAAAGAGACTTGGTGAATGTGAGATTCCCAAGGACACCTGAAGTCGAATTGGGACAGCCCAGTACCAACCCTTCAGCTGATGCACTCAGCAGAGTTTATGCAGGTAACACACCTGACACAGGAGGACATGCCCAGCACTGAGGCAAAGAGGCATCTCAAAAACACCCTCTGAACAGCATATGCCTTGCAGAGGGGCTCCTGAGGGAGCCTCATTCCCTCCAGTGGGAATGTTACAGCAGGGCTTCAGCTCCAAGCAGAGCAGGGCTGATGCTCTCACCTGTTCTCTCACACTCAGCACAGCACACCTTTCCCAACACATGCTCTGAAGGGTATTGCCAGAGTCAGCCTTACCTGATGGCTGAAAAACAGTCAAAACCTATGTCTCTTGATGTCAGCAGGCTCTGGCTCACATCCCAAAGCATCCCTGTGCCTTATCATCACAGAGAATCAGACTCTCATTTTCATTAGTGATTTGTGATTTTTAACAACGGTATCTTTTTGTATTCAAAAAGATTCAGTCATCTTTTAAAAATCAATTTGTTGTAAATACTGACATTAGGGTTCTGAGGCTGGATCAGTAGTGTTTTCAGGATATAGTTCTGGTCTATAAAAAATAATTCCCTTTGAAGTATAGAAACAAAGTCCATGTTGTTCATGGGCTGTGTATGCAACAAAACAACAAAACATTGTTATTTTTAAAACTTTGTCAATCTAAGGAAGTTAGATTGTTATTCTATCATGATAGAATTGTAATTTACAAAAAAATGTATATTAAAAAATTAATTTTACTCCTAGTTACTGTAAACATAGCTCTCTGCAGTATCTATAGACTGCATACCTGGATAGAAGGAATAGAGTTTCTTCAGGTATGTGTAGAGGAAAATAAGGAGAATGAAAGAAAATTTAAAAATCCATCATATGAATACAGTATATGTTAAACCTCCATATTTCTGTGGATTTCCATCTTACAGAATATCCTGACTACAGGTAATAGGATGTCGTCACCTTTCTGTTCATCTCTTTCTGTGAGACTAAGATCTGCTAAAGGCTTTAAACTGCTTCAGGACTGATTCAAACCATCCTAGCCCACAGGAGGAGAGGAGATGGGATGGGGAATACCCAAGAGCTTTCCCTGCTTTTTTCTCCCTCAGATTTACCTGTCTCCTGCTGTGACTTGGAGACCAGGGTGTGGTAGCGCTGCACCGTGTACTGGGAGAGCCGCAGCTTCTCGATGCCGTGCACGGAGTCATTTCCCCGCAGCCAGGTGAAGGTGACATCGTTCTCATCATAGCCCCCTGAGGACAGCACAGACACTGTGTGACTGCTGTGGCCAGGGAGAGCCCAGCTGTGCCCTGCTCTGTCTCCTGCGGGGAGCAGAACCCTGACCCCAGCACTGTAGGCTGGACAGAGGTCCCTGAGCTGTGTCTGACCACGGGGGGACATGGGCTGTCCTTCCCTCCCTGCTGCTCCAGATGAGGACAGGAGCACACACCTCTGAGAATGACACACAACGTGCAAGGCTGCTGAGAGCCTATTGCAGCTGTTTACATGGGGTATTTATGTTTTCAAAGATAATTTATTGCTGACATACACAGCTTGATTAGATACACTGGGATATTAGTACTGGTGTGGTTGACCCTCAAACACACTCTCTTTCTTCAGTCTGAGAGGAGAGCAAGAGAAACACAGTGGTTGAAAAAGAGAATTCAGATCCCACTGAGCCCCTTACCATGGAGAAGAAGAACATTTCACTGAGTCATCTATTCAAGTGTTTTGAAACATCAAAAAATGCATTTTCAGTAAGTCAGGAGCTTACAGCTGAGGCTGCTACGTGGTTATGAACCAGCCTCCTCTGACTGGGTACACATTGTCCAGAAAACCTGCTCATAAAAACAACCTTTTGTACATGTCATTCCTCCTCTCTTCAAAGGCATTAAGTTACTGAGGACAAATAAATGCACACAACATTTAGGTAACACCAAATTCCAGCCTCAAAGCAGTGGGACTCCATATATGTCATCTGAGTGTGTGCCTCCAGGGATGTAAGTGATGATGTGACCTCAGGTTAGATCAAGGAATATCTCAGCATAAATCTTGTACTGAGTTGCCAGCCTGACATTCCCTTCAAAAATTGACTTAATTTAGGAAACAAGTCCATCAGTTTCACTGATTTAATTCTTTTATTAAGAGCCCTTCTTTGAGACCATGACTAAGGACACTGTGATTCTGATAATAACCCATTTGTCCTGGTAGAAGGAATCAGATGCAGTTGCAGCTCTATTTACATCTAATTGTGTTTTCTTATTAGACACAAATTACCAGAGCTTGGGCGTGATGAACTCCTAAATTAGGTGTCCAGAGCATGAATCCCTGAGCAGAATACTAAACATGTGACTTTTCAAAGTTCCTAAATGGTTTTATAAATCGTTGTTACTCAGGAAAATTTTATAATAAGTGATAGATTGTTGTTAATTCATCTGGCGTATATTTAAATAGCATTATTTCTGGGCACTTATCCTAATGAAATCTCCAGTGGGCAATATATATGTAATTTCACTGGAATTATACAGCAACTGAGCATGATGTAGGACCCAATCAATTTTAAACCGGGCCTAAACATGCTCCGCTTTAGCAGAATAGGCCAATCATTATTATTTTAGGAGCTATTCTTTGTAATAAAGTTAACCATGGTGAAATAATATGATTTTAATGTGAAAATAATATGTGCTTCCCTAGGTGCTTCATGCTGGAACCCCATAAGTTAAAAAGCTGGTATGCATTTCCATGCTGAGATGGTGGAAGTTTGGTTTTGTGCCAAGCAGCATTGCACTGGCTCAGCTTTGAGGTAACACCCCTGCAGTGACCCACGGTGTCCTGGAGCCTTTCTCAGCCAGCATTGCCACAGGTGAGCTTTCAATCTAACTGAGAGCAGAGCTCACTGATAATTCCTCTTCTAGAAACTGCCCAGTCTGAGACTGCTGTTGATGAGGGCCCCCATCCTCTGTACCCCTCTCTGGTTGGGGGGCAGGTACCACAAACCTGGGTTTGGCCCTAATTTCAGCTCATGAGATTAGAGCCATGTTCAATTCTTGTGAGAACCACCCTTCCCAATGTCCTTTTACAGCGGGGATTTTGGGGGTGCAATAGGTAGTAGCTACTTAAAGATGTGAGAATTGTTCCTTGTTGTACTCTATCACATGCACTTAACCCCACAAGTTCATTTAGAAGAAGCTGTGTGTTCAAAAGGACCTCAATTTTGAAAACCAACGAATATTACATCATACTTTCTGTGCAAGATTGAGTTATCTACACCTTAATAAAATATTCTTTATTACCACTTTTTTTTTTTTCATTAACTGCACAGTGATAGGAATTCTCTGGACTGTGGATTACAAGACAAACATTTGAAGATGATGATGCAGAAGTTGTTTTCTTTTGGACATTATAATTTACAGGAATAAAAATCTACTCCAGAAAGCCACTGCACTTGATCCAAATATTCAAGATGTGTAGTTACTTATGAATAAACAAATTTAGACTTTTCTAGAAGGTTATACTTACAGCTTTCTAGCTGCAGTTGGCATGTTTGTGTATCCATAGGATATTTTGACAGGTCCATGTTACAGGCAACAGTAGTAGTGATTCTGTAGAAAGAAAAAGAACTCTGAAAATTGCAATAAAAGTATGTTTTACACAGCAAACTGGATCACAATGCTCTGCTCTATCAGTTAGATTATTTGGACCTATGATACGAATTAACTGAGAACTCTCAAGAAAAAGCACTCTTTGCAGCCACCCTAATGAAAATGTAGCCCAAGGAGGAATTTTGCTTTGATCTGGTGGGTTATAGAGTGTAGATTCCCATTTTTTCCCATTGCTACAATTTGCTCATCTTAAGGAGTCAGCACTTGTGACATGAGGCACAGTGACTAACTGCACACATACCCTGGCTTGCTCTGTCGTGGAGGTAGGTGAGTTTTACCCTGCAGCTGAGGTAACTGGGACCCAGTTACTGCAAGCTAAGGAGAGCACTGTAGGAATTGCTAACTCAAGTGCTGTGCACCTTCCTGCAGTTCATGGACAAATACACCTCTTGGTAAAAAACAGAAGTCATCACTACATGGCACTGGATAAGCAAATGGTTTCTCAGTATCAGTTAAACTTCTACTGTTGTGATGTCCTCCTTCCGTTCCTCCCCTGTCCCTATCTGAGTGGATTTTTCCTCAGTGGCACCTAAGTCGTGAGCTTTCTGAGCAAGCCTCAGGACACAGCATGTACTGTGGTGGGAGATCCTGATTCCTGACTGGCATTTCTGGAGGCCACCACAAGGGGAGATGGATCAGCAGAGAATGGTCACAGCTGCCTTGTTGACTGCCAACTCATGACCCGTGACAGCTGGTGCCTGCTCCTGTCCAGGGTAATTCTGGAAATCTATTCTGAGCCAACAGCAGCAAAGCCAGAGGTCTCTGTACCTTAAGGCATACAAGACAGTGCCATTGGAGAACAGCCTGATGAGGCGGTTGCCCACAGTGACGTCGTGCAGGAAGGACCTTTTTGACTCCACAATGTAGGTGTCTGGCACCCAGAGCAGCTCCACCAGGCGAGCGTCCAGCGTGAAGCTCTTGTTGCCATGGAAGACCAGCCGAGGGTCTGTCCAGCGCTGCCGCAGGGAGATGGTGGCTGTGTAATCCTGGGAAACAGAGCAGAGCCTGGGGATGTGTGTCCAGGCACCTGCATGGCACAGCTGGGGCACACCACGTGTGTGACAAGGGGCAGAACACATCCTTGCTCAACCTGCCACAGCCAAGCTTCAAGCTTCACTTTCATCACAGATTTTCACTCTGTAATATTTCTAATACACTTTCACTCTAAGGTGCGGAGTTTGAGGACTAAAGGTTATACTTACAGCACTTTATGTTTTTATTGAGCAGTTATTGTAACTGATGTTTTTGTGCCCATTTTGCAGGTAAGAGAATAGATGGGAAGCACACACTTGAGGCCATGCCACAAGTCATTGACATTACAGATCAGTCATTGCCAAGCGCTAGGAAATTCCACACGTACTAAAAATCTGGTCATCAAAGAGGCATTGGCACTTTGGAGAAAAAAGGTAAGTGAATCCAACCTGTTATGTCAGGGGCACCTTAAAAATTCCCAAACAGGTGAAAAAAGGAAATTTGTGCCTTCTATTTTAATAGGAATTTTGAATCTAAGAACACTGGGATTAATTTGAGTTTGACCTGCCAAAATCAACATGCAGTGACTGGAGCATTCTTACAGTGCCCCACCAGAAAAGAATAAGCAGCAACCACTCAGCTCTGAAGCTGATGCTTTGCTGAGCCTTCTGGACACCACAGGCACTGCTGGACTATTCAACTTACTTCCTCACAAGGGATGCTACACAGGATTGATTTTCTTCTATTTCCACAAGGTCTGATTTAAAAAAGGTGCTGAGTTTTTGACCAGTAGGACTTTTGGAACCACTTCTATTTACTTGTAAGCTCGTATTACTATGGCATCTACACATTCTGCAGTCATAAATAAGCTACGTTTTCATCCCACCACTGAAAGTGGTCAACAGCCCTTGAACAGCAAAGCAGTTTCAAAATGACCATTTCTGTGCCGGACACACAGGAATACATGTGAAGTCTCTCAGGCATATCCCAATCTTATCTTGTAAAATAAAAAATTCTTTCACTTACCATGTCACTCTCAGATATACTAGAAATACTTGCAATGTCCAGACTCATTGCAATTTGCACAGGTTCTCCTGCAGAGGGAAAGAAATGCTTCAGCAGAGAGAAGTGTGACGGGCACAGTAAAGCCACTCAGGGTGCTGTGCAGGTGGTCACTGTCCTCAGCCTCACTCACTGTCACTAAAACTGCAGAGGCCCAGAGGGTCAGACACAGTTTTGGACCATTAGGCTCACAAATGACATGATCCAAAACCTAGTTGTCACTGTTAAAGAGATGGAGATCTGTGTTTGGTGATGGTAGAAGGGGGCTAAATACTCAGCAGCACTGGCTGCGAAGCTCAGCAGTTTAGATCAGCAGCATTTCAGTGGCATCTGCAGGCAGCCAGGGCCGCTTTGTCCCTCGATCCCAGCCCACACCAGGCACAGAGCGGCCAGGCCAGGAACCTCGGCACAGAGCACTTCCCACAGCTCAAGGAGCGCTGGGCAGCCCCAGATCCTGGGGAGGAATCACCGAGAGG
>VZSR01003410.1:270260-286113 GCA_013398615.1 Brachypodius melanocephalos | reverse complement strand
ACACAGGGTTACGGTAACACAGAGACACGGGGACCCCGCGGCGGGCCGGGCTCCGCCGATGCCGGAGGAACGCGAGGCTCCCAGCGGGGCTCAGCTCTTTCCAGCACGGCCCTCTCTGCCTGGGTGACACCACCGTGGTGCCTTTCCTCGGGGAAGTGCTGAAACTCCCGTTCGTCATCTAAATCACAGTGAGGAACGACCAATGGACACAATTTCCGAAACTCTTCCCAGGTGGTTTTGGCTTCTATTGTTTGTTTTAAACTGTTCATAAGTATTTCATTTGCAGACGATGTGTATTTTTTAAAGCAGCTGTTGTTCACCTCTCTGTCTATTCAGACTGAAGCCCACTGCATTTACTGAGCACAGGACACAACTGTGAGGACTTGGCCTCTGGGGGATGTCACACCAGAGTCCTGGCTGGTTTTCTTTAACATTTGCTGCAGATGCAGTGGATCTCTGTTATGTCATAAAGAAGCTTCTGCTCACTGATGTCACAGGATTTAGAAGAGCTTTTCTAGTCCTGCGTCAGATCAGCCATTCTAGGCACAATAAGATGGTAAATTCTGTATTGTCTCAGACATTTATTACCATGGTCAGGAAAAGGAAGCAGCTCAGGGCTGCCAGTAGCAGCAGGTCAGCCTACAATGGGAAATATCCACGCCTTGTGAAAGCTGATGGGAAATTTTTCTGTCAAACAGAGTTTCATTAATGGTTCAGGCACAAAACCAAAATTAATAGAAATAAAAATGGTCATTGCTGTTTCTTAAACTTTCCATACTCTTCAGGTTCTGACTGCCATTCTGAGAAACCCTTTCCTCTGTGTCATGACAGCACTCACCTACCTGGAAGGTGGGAGACCTGACACCCAAATTGCACAATAGCCTCAGGTAAGTTCCTAAATTCCTGCCTGCTTCCAATTCTCCAGTCTCACCAGGGCCTGGAACAGGTTTGTCTTGGTGTGAGGTGAAAGCATGTGTCAAAAGTCAATAATCCTGGCAAAAAGAATGGGTTTGTTCCTCTGTAGCTGCCTAAATAGCTATAATAGCTGTACATGACCAAAAGTAAAGCAGAAGGGTCAGGCTGTAAACAAAAGCCTGCACAGTTAGAGCAGAATTTAGTTATTTAGTCAGATCTTTCACACAGATGTTTAAGTTTATAAATTCCTGCTCTTTATCACACAGCTGGACGTGTTCCCAAGCCCCACACATATATGCACCAGCTATTCAAGACAACAGTGGATGCACAGAAAGGAAGGCAGCCTGGGACACCAACTAATTTAAAAGAAACACAACCTTTGAAACTGCAGAATCCTAAAGAGCTTAAAGTCTGCTCTCCCCTGCACGTGAGCCTTACAGACTGATTTTAAATGCTCCCTTTTGTGGAGCCAACATACCACCAAAGTAGGGCCGCAGGTATTTGTTGTACCCCATGGTGAGGTTCTCAAATCCAGGAAGGAATGTTCTGCTCCTGTGCAAGCTGGATCCATGGCCCAGAGAGCTCCTGGGGACACAAACACCAACTGTTACATGCTGAGCTGGGCACATCTGGTGTGCAGCTGCAGCTGCTTCCACCTTGTGCTCAAACAAACAAACAAACTGTATAGAACTGTTATTAAAACCAAGTAGATAATTGAAATCATAAGCATTTGCTTGCTTTGCTGTCTTGGCTGAATAATTAGTACCTTCAAGAGGTGGAAAAATGGCAAATTGCCTCAGCTGATAGCTACAGGTTGCACACACAGTATCTTAAGAATGTTCTTAAAATATCACAGAAAAATCAAGCAGGGTCTGTAGATCACAAGCCTGAACAATAAACCCCAATCTCCCCTTCCCACTCCTTCTTGTACAGCTTACAGAAGGAATAGCCATTTCTTTTTTCCTCCCATTTATAACAGCCTGAGACAAATCTAACAGCCCAAAAGCTCCTCCTTTCTAATGTCTAGTCCCCTACTTAAGGTTCATCCTCTTAACATGTGAGTGTCAGCTCCTACAGCTGCTGTCAGGAGTAATACTGGGGGGGAAAGGTGCACTTCACAGACACCCCCTCAGCTCTGGGGGCAGTGCTGCTCCAGCTGCTGGGCATACTGAGGGTCTAACTCCAAATTACAATGTCAAAATTTACGTTTTGTGGCTGGACATTGAAGGCAGGAGCTGTGTTATGAAGTTGACAGATCTGCACCCTCACACAGACAGTGAGAGGGACAGGGTTTGGGCTGTAAAATATGATTGTTATGGTGCAGGGTGGCACAGCCTCACCTGAGAAAAGTAACCCAGTGAAGGGTTAGGAGCGTGTTCTTACTTTGGGCAGGAGGAGGTGGGAGTCCCAGCCTTTGCTGCTCCCAGTGCCAGGACCCTGCTCTGGGCAGGAAGCAGCCATGGAGTTACAGTTCTCACCAAGAATTTTTCTTCTGTTTCCTTCACAGCTGGGTTAACAGGGCCTTGAAGCTGCAGGATTTAGACTAAACAGGACCTTACAGCAGAGCCACGTTTTGCACAGTATGTATGTAAATACTTCAACAAGTTTGGGACTTGTAGGTCCAAGGATGGTAATAACAGAGCTGGGAGCATTGTGGGAGGCATTTCTGGTAAAAAAACCCAACAACCTGTGCTGGTTCTGAACAGGAAATCAGGGGTTGCACTGTTAATGGACATATTGTGGTTTAGGGACTTATGCAGATTGCTCTCTCCTCTTATCACATCCCTGACTGCACTCTGCCTCCTTTGGACGGGCTGGATAACTGGAAGCATAGTTTCCTTTTGACCCACATTATTTATGTGAAACATCATCCAAATATTCCCTTTAAAACCAAACAAACCCTCCACTTACCTTTGGGTTGGAAAGAAAAGACACAGACTGAAGAAGGAAAAATATCTGCAGAACATGTCTGGAGATTGTTTCTGTATTTGCTCTGCTTGTCTGTGAAGAAGAAAAGAAAGACAAAGTTCTCTGGTTTAAGAAAAATTGTTTTAAGGGAAGGAGACAAGGAAAAGAAATGCTGCATGGTCAGAACCATCACAGGGTGATTTTTAAAATTCCTGATACACAGTGGCTCCTGCCCATTTTTTCTGGCTAGTATCACTTTTCAGCATGTTCTATCACTTACCACATAAAAGACCCTGGTGACAATTCAGGTCTTGAAGTCTTCAACAAATTCTAGCTCCTCTCCTATCAGTATGGGATGGCAATTTGCTGATGTGGAGAATGGCACCACAAGAAGGGATTGATTAAACAGGAAAATGTGTGGGTAGTTCCGAGAGCAGTCAGACTCTGAAGATGGCAGTTCCAGCCTCCTTTAGTCCCAGGCTCCCCTGCCCAGCCTCACTGGAGTGGTGTAACTCTGTGCTCCATTGACTGTACCTGGGACAAACACATGCTATTAACAGCAACGCTGGTGAGCCACTCATCGTGCAGCACAGCATGAGGTCATTGCACTTCAAATGGGTTTCGTTGACTTTTCTGGGAGTGGAACCAAGTTTGGCTCGTGCTGGCCTTGGAGCAGGTGCCAGGGTGGCAGCTCTGAGCTGTGCTCTGCTCCACTCTGATCTCCGGCTCCTTGCTGGAAGTGCTGCTCCGGTCACACACCTTTTTTTCAGACCTAGCACCTCTCTCATCATGCATGGCATTTAGGGCCTCAGTTTCCACCTCAGCTGCACCATAATAACCCAAATATCATGAGTTTTCTGCTTGGATTAGATCCTCCTTGTGGTAGCTCCCCACAGCCCAGGGGACACTCTGCCTCCTCAGCCAGATGCACAGCTGTGATGCTGTGCCATGGGACAAGCAGAGCACCAGGAAATAACAACTTTGCCCACACAGAGCCAGTAAAATACCCAAACATTCAAGTACTATGAATGCAGGGCATCCCACTGGAGAAAGGATGGGTTTTTCTCAAAACACAATATGCTCTAATACCGGTTCCACATCTGAATTTCCAACAAGGCTTTGCACTTCTAGCCCATTCTTTGAAATAGTGCTCAGATGTTTCTAGATGCTCTCAAGGGCTTCTCACTATAATGTGAGAATACAGGACCAGAGAGAATCATTTACTCACTTACAGCAATGTTAGAACCCAATTTTGATTGAAAAGAAAGAAAGATTGGTCCAGGTTGCTGAAAAACTTGTAGAAAGAAGTTAATTTTACAAATTAAACTTCAGTTAAAGTATAAGACTTTGTGAACTTCAGCTGAGGAACCTCTCGTGAGCATCCCTGATGAATATCCCATGTTTTGCACAGGATGACTATAAAGACAATAAATATATCAAAGAGTGGGAGGCAGTGAAATGGAAATGTGTAAGTACACCTGAGCAAGAAAAAGGCGGCACTAGTGCCCAGAGCTGAATATAACCACAACATTTGTCCACTGCTCAGTGTGTCAGTTAATACAATGGCAATTCTGCTGTTATAGGCAGGGGCTTTCATCAGAGATCACCAGTACTGGGAAGAACATATTAAAAGGTTGTGTATTTATGTTTCTCTGTCCAGTAAAGGGTTTTATTTTAACAGAAAAATGTAGCCTTAAACACTGTTTGGTGACCAAGGTCATAGTCAATACACCAAGAGGCTACAGCAAACACATGGCCACAAAATCCTCAGTGAACACGTGGGAATTTTTCTTCCAAGCTTCCAGGCAACAGGTAAATGTCAAATAGACCGTGCAGCTGCCCTGGTAAGTCGGGATTACTTTCCTTGGTCATCTCTGAGGGCCATGACAAGGAGAAGAGCTTTCCCCTGCAGCCCGGTGCTGGCAGGCACAGCTGGGGGAGCTCAGCACTCAATCCTGCCATCCAGCAGTCCCTGTGTCCCACCCCTGCAGGGGACAGGCAGCAGGGACTGGCTGACCTCTCCCGGCAGGAAAGGAGTGACGGACAGGATCGTTCATTGTGTCTCCACCCTGGCTGAGCACCTGCTCGGCAGCACCTGCCCAGGACGGGGAAGGAGCCGGCAGGGCTGGGGGGAGGGAGCGAGGCTGAAAGGAGCTGCCAGCCACACATTAATTGGAGGTTTGACAATACGCTGACAGATGAGCACATAGAGAAAAAACAGGAGATGGGGCCTCGAGGAACACAGCTCAGACACAATCATTCATCTCACACGTGTATTAGTCTGCATTTCTGCAGGGCAGTGAAACATTGCTCACCGCAGAAGTTTTAGGGGAAAACCAGCCACCTACTGTCCTGAGTGCCTCCACAGCCCACATTTACCCAACACATTCATTTTGCTCTTGCAGGCAGCACAGTCAAAACTGCACTGCAGCTGCACGTCCTTCCACACCAACATTCAGTTTTCCTCAATAAATACTCAATATCTACATAAGCACAAAGTTATTTCATCTGGATTGGTTTCCACGCTACCTTGTTTTTAATGGCCATTCAGCACCATGTTTCTTGGGGCAGTGTGGAATTTAATACAGTAGTAAAAAGAGCAATAATTTTTAAAATTTGGAACTCTCCTCATTTTAAATCACTCAAGAAATAGCATAAGTGTTCCCCACTTCTAAGAACAGAGAAATTAAAGTACTCAGAGGTCAAGTTCTTTGTCTCAGGTGCCATCAATAACGGACCATCTGTCAAGATGGACACACACCAGCAGCTCCTCTCTCAAATCACACCAGGCTCCCACTCCCCAAGAGATGCTGACGGGAGCAGCCCTGGCAGCCACACGAAGGCACTGCAGCCTTCCAAACCTTGCTGCTGTCTGAGCCCAGCCCTGCGGAGCGGCCGCAGCAGCCGCAGCCACATCTGCCTCCAGATGTGCACTGCCTTATTTTCCTCCTCATTCTCCACATTCCATCCAGATCCACTGCCCCAGACGCCAGGGCAGGGGATTGGCTGGGGGCAGGCACTGGTCTGCCAAGTGCCAGCTTTATTTGAGCTAATCTTTCACACAAGTAACCATCAATACCTGCTAACCTACCTCCTAAAAGACACAGATCAATTGACAGAGTATTATAACCCCTTTAAATATTAATGCCCCATCAGGGAGACAATGGCACCGGGCCTAGATACTCCTCCACTATTAGAAATTATGCCCCAGCCTTAAATAAATTAACTCAATTAGTGTCTTACCATGAATACAAATTCCTGCTTAGGGATTGCAAATAAAATGATTTAGAGCTGTTCTTTGAAGAAAGATAAGGTGTTTAAACTTGCAAAAGAGCAAGGGCTGCCATATTCATTAGTCTTTCGTTTTAAATGGACTGCTTTGTCAACTCAAACTCAAGGCATCCCTTTTGGAAGGAGGAGGAAGAATCTGGAAAATTGTTACATTTTCTTACTCTGGGCTGCACAGTTTCGGTTCTGCAAAGATGCAGATGTCTGCTCCAAACCCCAAAGGCAGCTCAGGGCCAGGCCAGCTCTGCCCCAGGGGCCCAGTGCCATCGGCAGTGTGTCCCTGCAGGACACAAGGAGCTGCAGGCTGCTGGCACTGGTCAGCGATCTGTGCTGCTGCCTTGCTCCCATCGGTGCTGGCAGGAGCTGGGCACGGTCACCAGCTCTGAAAAACTTCATCTGGATCCCTGAGGCTGGAAGGAGCCATTCTGCCATGCTCTGAGGTCAAATTTTATCTCAAAAGTAGATGCAATGTTTCTAGTTTTTACTTTTCAGTTTGTACATACAAACAGTTCAGAACTGCAAGATACAGGTGATGGACACAATTCAGGATTAAAAAAGAGCTGTACTGATTCCACTTGACTGAAACAGAAAGGTTTGTAGAAGAGACCGTAGATTCAGCTTACTTCTTTTGCCCAAGACAGAGGAAAATTCCATCGAAGGCTGCACACAGAGACCCAACACAGAGAATTTTACAAGTGGCTCAAGGAGCTTGCCTCGGCAGCAGCCTCCTCCTCCTCCATGCCTTCTCTTTGCTGCATTGGGTTTGCACAGGGCATGCACCTGTTGCATGCCCAAGGGATGGATCAGTGAGCTGCTGAGCTGTTGGGACACAAACCCTCCCAGCAGGAATGCTGCTTCTATGCTGCAGCTTTCACAGCATCTGAATTCCCTTCTGAGCTCCCTGAGAGCTGGGAGAAATTTAATGCAGGTCTCCAAAGTGAGACATTGAGACAAAAAGAGAGTGTGAACAGGGGGAGGGGGTACAGGCTGCTTGGGAGGAGGGGAGACACAAGCAGTGGCAAGAGCAGCTCTCTCTCCCCTCCAGGACTGAGAACCCACTGTGGTGCCTTAGCTACCATGGGAACTTCAGGCACCCCCAGCACCTGTGGGCATCATTTCCCAAATCCTCGTCAGAACTCCCAGCTGCCTCAGTTTCCCCACAGGCCTCACATTTACAGTCACATACAGCCACCAGCCCCAAGCTGGCCCCACTGCCCAGGGGCAGTGCTCACCCCTGGACACTCCACACAGACACTGCCACCCCCTAGCACAGGGCTGTCACATTTAGGGCCCCCAAGCTCTTCAGGTGATGGGAAGATGCATCTGTGCACTAAGGAGGAGTGCCAAAGCAATCTGCACAAGGTAAGGTGAGAGCAGCAGTCCCAGCCCGTGGCAGGGCAGCAGCAGTGCCCACCCCCGTGCCAGCCCTGCGGTCACCCCCTGTCCTGGCACCTCGGGGTCCCTGCTGTGTCTCTGTCGCCGCCAGGCTCGGCTGTGCCGCAGTGCAGCCGGGCTGATCCTCGCTGAGGCTGGGGATCCTGGCAGAGATGGTTCCTCAGTAGGCTGCTCTGGGCTAGCACAGGCCACAGAGGGAGGGAGGAATACCTTAGCAGCCCTGATCTGGCTTTACAGCCTGCTTGCTGCTTTGCTTCTGCCTCCCAAGAGCAGAATTAACTGCTGGGATAGAAAATGCAGATAAATCAATCAGTTCACAGCACATTTATTTTCTGTAGCTGTGCACTGGGCTCCTGGCAGCTCCAAACAGAAGCAGCATCCTCTCGTGATAGGGGGAGACGTGAGGGTGGGGCTCCAGCCAAAGACCACCTGCAGAAAGGAGCACCAGGCGAGACAGGGTGGGGGCTCAGCAGCGACCTGGAGCCACATGCCATCCCAGCAGCAGTACTGGCCCACTTCAGCCTTTAACGTGACTGCCAAGCCAAACCACTGCATAAATTATCTTTCTAGATTTTCCAAAATAAATGCCTGAAAGACAGGCTAGAAAGGGGAGGGAGAAAACTGACATTCTGTGAATAAGAAATGCTGTTTTATACTGTAGAGTTATTTACAGCAAAGTCTGTGACTTGACAACGGTGTCTACAGCAACAGAGAAAATAAACTACTCAGTAGTTACCAGTTGTTATTCAGTCCTTACCACTTTTTTGGGTGAAATGATAAAGCCAACACAAACCTCGAACCAGACTTGGACTGCACAGGAACCACTTTTAGTCAGTGCTTTCCCACGCCATCCCAGGCTGCAGGGCTGCTCAGTCATCACCATCAGCTGAGGCCTTTGCCAGGGAACACACAAATCCAGATAGTAACACTTCCCTTCCCTTCCCTTCCCTTCCCTTCCCTTCCCTTCCCTTCCCTTCCCTTCCCTTCCCTTCCCTTCCCTTCCCTTCCCTTCCCTTCCCTTCCCTTCCCTTCCCTTCCCTTCCCTTCCCTTCCCTTCCCTTCCCTTCCCTTCCCTTCCCTTCCCTTCCCACACACCAATGCCCTCTGTGCCCCATCCCATCCCACATCATCTCCACTCTTTCCTCCTGCTCTGGAGAAAGGACTTTGATGCAGCAGGTTCCTGCTACAGCTCCATCCCCACAGCTATGGGAGATGCCATTAGTGGGGCTGTGTTTTGTCCTGTTGTTTGCATTGTTGATCCAACACCACAGTTTTTTCTCTCCACAATTTAAAGTTCTTAGTTAGAAACCAAGCAAAGGCAGCCCTGTTGTCCCTGTGCCTCCAGTGCCATCCTCACTGCTCATGGAAGGGCAGAGGGGGCCAGGCTGCCCCAGCACAGGGGAGCAGGGTGGGCTGCCCTCAGCTGCTGTGTCTGGGGGGCAGCCCTGGGCAGCCCTGAGCCCCTCAGAGCCCCGGGGTGCCCGAACTCTGCAGCAGCCCCCAACACCCCACGGTGAGGCAGCTCCTGCTGCGAAATGCCCTGCAGGTTCCAGCTGCTCTTTGGGAAACATGCAGTGCTCCTAGCAAATGCTCTGGCACCAAACCTGCTGTGCTCTGAACAGGGCTCACGTGCCAGTGATGCTCATACCAGAACCACATTTCAGCTAAGAGCAAAAGTTCTGGAGTGGTACCAGGCATGGCTTTTTCCAATCTGTAACCCCATTTAATTATTTCCATTATGACGTTGCCTATTACAGCCTGGCAATATTTTATCTGTGTGCACATCAGCACCCAGTGTTCATGCTTTTTAACTCCACTTTAAAGAGAAAGAATACTATTTAAATGTAAAAGAAGGTTGATATAACCTCTTGTCAGATACAGGAATGAGTTTGGGAACTGACAATTAATTGGACACTCAGTTTAAGTGCACAACGTTCTGTTTTGTCTCAGATAAATGCACAATTGTGGTTTTATCTTTGGCCGAATCTCTTACCTGATATGATGTTGTTCCTTTTTGCTCCCTAACTTGTTAAACATTTCATCCATACAAGTGACTTCAGCTGTCAAAAGCTGAGCAGATATTTTAACTACACCAGATTAGGATTTATTGGAAATAATTGTGTACCTTTATGTTAATAGGATGAAATACGCTTAGAGACGGCAAATCAGATCAAGATGTACTCATTAAACGAGCTGCAGTAAGTACTAGTTTCTAGTTTTCATGTTCAAGAGACAGAAAATTATCTCTACTAATAATGCCTGGTATTTCAAACTGTTCTGAACACCATAAACCTCAAAGAAACTTAATTAAAAGGCTTTTGTTTAGTTTAACTTTCCCCCCAGAGGACTTAGGCCCATATTGTTCTGTCAAGAGAGGGGTGAGGAATATTTTTAAGGAAAAAAATCCCAAACCACTTTACATTAATCCATGATTGCTTTATGCTCCTCTGCAAATGAGATGGCACTTACCAGTGGGATCCATCCCAGGGGCACAGCAGTGTCTCCACTGAACAGCCACTTATCCTCGGGAGGTGAGGATGCAGCAGGGGCCCCCACAGCTCTCAGCATCTCTCCAGGCACTGCAGCAATATACCCACTTCCAAATCTTTTGGGTTCTCATTTTGTCCTGAACAGTCACAGAGAGCTGACACAGACACATCCCAGTGTTTTGCTGCTGAGGTAGCTGGATGTTGATTATAGGACAACACTTCCTATGATTATTTTCACTATTTGAGAATAATAATTCTTGCTGAGGAGCTCTGGCCAGTGGCAGACTGTGGCTTCATGTTATTCATGTGAGATATGTGTGCTCCCAGCAGAGGAGTGAAAGAGCAGATAAATGCCTCACCTGAAACTCTTGTCCTCTGGTGTTAGAGGTGAGCACAGGTCCCCAGGAGCTGCTCCTTGGCAGAGTCCCTCAGGCAGGTTTGTCAGCTGCCAGGTGTGTGTGTGCTATCTCCACTGCGAAGGACCTCTTTGAACAGCTTCCCCAAAGAGCACTTCAGAATTTCCAAAATTAATGTCCAAGGAGCAAGCCTTTCCTGCTTTCGGGTGAAACAAAATGAGGAGGAAAAATCACCAAGGTTCACATGGGTTTGTCTTGCTAAACCTATCAAATAGTGCCGGTAGGTTTGCCAGGAGGAAAGACAGCTCTCATTACTTAGCGTGGGTGGAGGCTTGGTAGTCTTAAAAATGCCTCAGCAAAAGACAATGCAGCACAGAAACATATTTTGTGTTTAAAAATAGTCTCAACAGTTGTTAAAAGGGATTAAGCAATGTTTTTTTCCTGTTATCAGCAAATGGAGCAGGGCAGAAAAAGTAGAAAGGTAACTCTGGGAATGAGGAAATTTTATCCAATTTACTGCAGCCTGAGGTGAAACATTAACTCAGCTCTGAGCTCTGATGGGGTGTAAATAGCCTGAAAAAAAACACTGCTGCGCTTACTTTTGAGGGCATGAACTCAGAGATCTTGAAAGCTGTGAATGGTATCACAAAACACACCTTTCATTTTACTGAAGCTTTCACTGAAACGTTTACCTTTGGAGTAGATAGTTTTGAACACTGTGGAAATAAGGAAAAGGAAAGAATTTTATGACAGAAGTTTCCCAAAAAACTGTGAAAATAGTTTAAAGGGATAAAACCAAATCACTGCAGACTTACCTTCAACTCAAAGGACAGAAGAGTTCTTTAGAGCATCTCCCCACCGTTCAGCAGTGCTGCCTGCAGGGGTTCTGTGCTCTGTGTGTGAGCAGCTGGAGTCAGCCCTCCATAGGATCTGGGCTGGAGCCAGATCGATGCTCCTTGGGCATCTGGGGTAGAGCAGCTTTCAGACCACTCCTTCTCAGGGTCATCCTCGATCTTGATCTGTGTCCGGGATACAAACCTGTCTGCCTGGGAACGTACACACCAAACCAAAAAGGAATCCCTAAAAATGGAGGAAAAGGTCTAACATTTCCTCTCATGATTGTTTAGTTTATCTCTGTTACAGTATAAAACAAAAATAAAGACCTGGCAAAAATAAAATAACCAAAAATCATGGAAATACTTGTGAGCTGATGGAGAATGTGCCCTTGGGTGTGAGACTGATAATTATCTGACAGGGAGAAAATGTCTGGTGTCCTTAAAGGCTCTGTAGCCTGTTTATTGCTACACCTGCGGTCATGACACATCATCACACACCCGTGGGGAAGCTTTGTGGCATCTGGAAAAGTACTGACCAGTGTGTCCCTACCATGGGGACCAGCAGCACCCTGGCAGAGCCTTGGTACAATTATCACAGCGAATCTGTGTGTGCCAGAGCCGTATCTCTGCCTGCCAGTGGACTGGGAGATAGGCACGAGAAGGAATAAAGCTGATGTGCAGTTCTGGCCTCGTTATCAGAGGAAGGAATAGCTCTTGCAGGTATTTATAGTTTGCCTCTGTGTCACATGCAGGCGGTCAGCACTCACAGAACAATGGCTGAGGGGAGAAGCTGCAGCCCCCCAAAAACAGCGTGCAGGTTTGTTTCCAGCCTGGCAACCCTGGTGATCTGTGCTCGTGTCCAGAGCTGCTGGGCTGTGTCACACGGTGGAATGCCATGAGCTGTCCCCTTGGCTCAGATGCCACCCTGGGTCAGGGTACAGCTGGGTCTCTGCAAGGCTCATCCACTGAACGTGCTTTGGGGAAATTGAGGGCCACTTTGGGAACACTGCCCTTCTCCCTGTCATGTCCTGAAAAGCACAATCTGGAGACACACATCTGATGCCATGTCACATTTGCAAGGGAAAATGTAAGTCTAACAAGGATTAATTCAATGGGGCTTACTGTGGGAAATCAAGGCACAGAAAATTCTCCAAACCTCATCATGCAGGCCCAAATACAGCAGAGAATACAGGGTTCAACCTGAGGGCTTGGAAAAGGTTTCCAGCTTTAGAGACCATAAAGCCAGAATGTGGATTTGTAGTTTAAGCAGAAACATATTAAGCTAGGTAAGGTTTTAAGGTTTTAAAGTTAAGATATATAAGTAATTATAAAGGTAGTAAGAAGTTTTAAGATGTAGTTCTGTAGGATTGTGTGTCACTTTAGGATTGGACAAAATTGTCTGCATTGCTAAAAATGACCCTATAATATTGACTTTTGCATTTGTGTATTAGCTTTTACATGTTGTTATTAATTGTAAGTATTTAAATATAGTGCCATTTATAACTCCTTTTAGCTGCTTACTAATATAGCATTTCTCATTTTAAATATGCACTGTATAGCCCATAGAAATAATAGTGTGATGAATATATTATGTTAATGTATGCACCATATAGCTTATAAAAGTAATAATGTAATAAATGTATTTTAGGCCTTAGCAAAATATAAAATGTTAAAATACTTCTATGTAACCAAGAGAACTGTATAAAGCAATTGTTTCCCACATCTGCTGGCTGACCTCTCTAACTGATAAGATAACTGTGACACAAACCAGAGCACCAGAGGATAATTAGAGAAGAACTCGTTAACTACTTGTTATCAGAGATGTGTGAAACAAGATGAAGTCAGAAGAAGGAATAAAATATATTGACCTGATCTGCAGAATGTCATGTAGATGTCAGAGTAAAAAACTAAAACAAAGGAAAGTTTCTACAACATCAAAAGCTACCAAGAACGTTTGAATAATGCATGAAACTTATGAATATGTATGTACCTTATTAAAGTAACAGTATATAAATAACACTGTCTTAAATGTACTGTCTTAATGTTCATTGGCCCATAGCCGGGAACACCTCAGTGCTGGACATTGTCCTTTTTTATTCCCTTATTAAACTTTAAAAAATTATTCTAAGAGTGAACTTTTGTTTTTCACAGCATTGAGGCAGGACGTGTAATACAGTTTAATTAGCCGTTGGTGGGAAAGTTAAAATAATATGTGTGGCAGTAGATTATTGGCTAGTTAACCTTTAAAAGACCTTGTAAGTTGTGACCTTGTGACCACTGGTGACCACTGGACACGAAGTTCTGGCGTATGCAGTGAAGACGTCCTCACCCTTCAGGAGTCTGTAGAAGAAGAGCAATAAATCATGTTTTATGACATCTCCCAGTGGTCCCGTCTCTCTTAAAATCCCAATAACTTACCACCATATTTTTTCTAGTTGCATTTGATTAAATTTTGAGCAGTTCTGAGCAAACCCACAGCCTTTTGTTTTCCATTTGCCAGGCAGGGACTGTCCAGGCCATGACTAGAACCTGCTCTACAGTGGCAAACCACTTTCACTGGGTATTCCAAACCCTTTGATCCCCAAATGTCCTGTAACAGCTTCTGTAGCCTGTGACAACAGAACCTGCAGAATGTGTGACACAATCCTTATGCTCCATACATCCACACATCCACACACATCCATACACATCCATAGGTTCCACACATGGTGACAACATTGGCTGTTTTGCCCAGCCCCATGCAGGGAGTAGAGAGCACTCGGAGGTGTCTCGAGCCATGGCATGGGTCCAGCCTGTTCCCCATGGAAGCCTCAGACCATTTGCTTGTTCCCATGTCAGTATTCCAATACCTGAGTGCCAGCTGTCCCCTGGGATAATTCCCGACTCTGCATGTGTGGTGGGTGGAAGCTGAGGGCTTGAGAGCTGCAGTGATGCCCCTCACTGGGAACAAGGAAGAAACTTGCAGAGCCAGGGCCCAGGTGCCCACAGAGCAGGACACAGAATACCTGGAAAGCACGACTACAAAGACCAGCCAAACACTACTATTGCCCCTTCTTTGCAAAGTGAAAAAAAACCTCCAAAAGACCCAGTGCAGGAAGTACGTTTGACCAGCTTTGTCATATGTAGGAGTGTATTTTTTACACTGAGCAAGTGTGTCCATATAGGGAAAGGTTTGGGGCTTGTCCCTTACGTTTCTTATAAGGCAGAAAACCCAGAAACTTCTGTAAGGTTCAGATAGCCATTGGCTCAGTGCCAAAAGAGAAGCTTTGATTGAACCCTGTCACTGCCTGCCACAGCCTGTATCCATTTCTATTGGCAGCTGACCCGTAAAGCCCACCTGAAACATTAGGTACTCTAGACACAAAGAAGCCAAGGGGCTTTTAGGGGTGTCTATGCAGGGTGCTAGGAGCTCCTCTAGCACTTGAGCTCAGCTTTATATTTTGTTCATGTAACCCTCTGTTATTTTCACTTATTAAAACCTTTTGCTTTACAAAACACACCCAAAGAGCTGTCTCTCTAAATTTTAAGCCACTTCCCGACAAGGCTGGACCCCCCTCGGGGTCCGGGGTCAACTCCCACAGTCATATTTTTGTGTTCTCTCTACTAACACAGATCCAAACAGGATCTTGTCCATCCCTTCCAGACTGTGTCAGTGCCATGAAACACCTCTGGCTCTTTCCCCAGGGCGGCTCCAGCCCACTGCTCTTGACTTTCTCCAAACCCCTACAACAAGGCATCTCCTCACTCCATGGATTTGTCCTTGGAGGAGAGGCACAGCTAACGCACAGGGACTCATCCAGTCTGTAAAACACTATCTTAGTTCCCAGCTGTCAAAATTTCCTCTCCAGTCCTCTGGCTCCATTCAGCTCCATCAGGAAGAGGCAGCTCCTCCAGGCCTTGCTCTGGGGAACTGGGGACACAGGAGCTGGCCAGATGCTCCCACAGTGACAGCACAGATCTCCCCCAGGTACTGCAAATCCATACCAAACCCAGAGGAAAGCTGCAGTAAAGGAACAGGATGCCTTTGAACGTGACTTTTCATTGTATCTAAAATTACCTGCAGGTCTTTGCAATGTCACATCCATTTCTGCAGAGATGTCTCTGGGCCATGCTGAGCAGGGCTGCTCAAGACCTGGAATATCCTCTTCACAGGCTGAAAAGTGATTTCTGTTCCAGTAGGGATTAAATGTGCTCCCAGAAAAGGGAATTTTTTAGATTCTGAAATTCTGCTTTTGGACACTTTGAAGCAGCTAAAATCTACACTATATATTCCCATTTTTTTATTAATGACATGTACTGAATAGTCCCTGCTAGAATAGGACATAAACAAAAAACTTAGATATTCTGTTAATTTTATTTCATTGGTGAAATCACTACAGAGTACTGCTGAGATAGAAATCCCTCACTTTCCTTGCCTTTCAAAGCATCTCATTTGTTTGTGCATAGCTCTGTCATTTGAATAACAAAGGAACCAAAAGCAATTCAGTAACTTGTTTGTAGCTGATGTTCTTCAAGATATAAGCATTAGGATATCACGGCTTAGT
Organism: Brachypodius melanocephalos; assembly: GCA_013398615.1. Lineage (NCBI taxonomy): Eukaryota > Metazoa > Chordata > Aves > Passeriformes > Pycnonotidae > Brachypodius > Brachypodius melanocephalos. The sequence continues at coordinate 270,382 of VZSR01003410.1, read as the reverse complement.
GCAAAATAAAATAAGGCAAATAAAGTGAGGTAAATTTTAAAAAGACTGTCTCTTAGTTTGAAAGACAGGTGTTTGCTAGCGAAGGCAGGAGCCTCCCTTGGAATGGAGAATGAAAACCCCCT
>VZSR01003410.1:191545-270160 GCA_013398615.1 Brachypodius melanocephalos | reverse complement strand
GAAGGGATTGAAGGGATGGATCAGGAACTCCAGAGCTGTGGCTGAAGACGCAGAAGGTCTGGGCAGGCAGGGGTGTGGGCAACAGTTCAGTGCAAAAACACAGAGCAATGCTGAAGAAGCAGTGGGGGCAGGACAACAGGACCTGGCTCCCAGTGGGGCAAAGAGGGGCAGGCTCAGGATCCTCGGACACTCAAGAAAATGGCAACAGGCCCTCTTTTAGTGAGGCAGGAGAAAACAAGGTCCCAGTTCAGTGGCTGTTCACGGGAGCAGACTCACCCCACAGCAGAAGAAGCAGGACCGAGCTGGGCTCCCATAGCAGCAGTGAGTCGCCTTCCCCAAGCAGCAGCTCCACTGTCCTCCACCTCTGAAGGCCAAAGGCTCAGACTGGAGTGAGCAAGAGCTTCCCCTCCCCACATCTCAAGCACTCAGCCATCTGTGCTTCTTAGCAACTCAGTGGGAAAAAATTCCACAAGGAAAAGAAAAAGAAAAAGAAAAAGAAAAAGAAAAAGAAAAAGAAAAAGAAAAAGAAAAAGAAAAAGAAAAAGAAAAAGAAGAGAAAAAACCCCAACAGTCTGAAACAAATATTGAGAACAATTTAGAAGTACTTTTACAACTCAGTTTGTCACACACATAGATGAGGTTTTCCAGAAAGTTTTCCTCATTATCAGTTACAGCACAGACTGTGCCTCCCTCCAGTGCAATGCTCACCCATCACAATGGGTAATATTCTTCTTACTTATAACTGGTTGGTGTCAAATGCTTGTGCTGTGGGAAGGGAACAAGGCTTTGGTCCTTCTTTGTGTTCTGAGTTCTCTAAAATTTAGAAGATTTGTTCAGACAGAAAACATTGTGCTGACATTTATCTTCATGTATATTTACACTGTTACATATTTTGAATTTATAAGTAAATCAGTAAGATTATTAGAACACAAAGGTTGGATCAGTTTCTGTGAAAATGTCAACAAATTCAATTTAACCCTGGGACTGTAAAATCAATCTTGGATTTTTTTTTTAAATCAACATTTTTCAACATCTTATTCTGGAAAATCCTGGATTAGCACTAACTTTTCACAGACGTTTTAACAATGAGATGACTGGACATTACTAGCAGTGAGGCCTTCCACTGCATCCTTCACAACATCAATATATCTACTCCTTGGCTTTCTGCAATGTAAAGAGGAAACACAGACTCTAAAACGCTGGGGCAGTCCCTGGTGTGCTCCATCAGTCGACACAGAGGGAACTGGGGCTGGGTTTGGAGATATTCTGACAAAAGCTGAGCTGCAGGGAAGGGAGTGAGGAGCATTTGGGCTCGTTCTCATGCTTTGTTATCTGTGTGGGGGCAGTGACCATCCAGGCCCATCTTCTGCAGCCACACTTCAGAGCAGAGCAGATTCCTGCAATGGGAACTCTGCATTGGTGGTGTTCCCCTTCTCCATTTCATGGCTGCTGGCTGTGTGTGCAAATCCCAACAAGTAACTTTGGAAGCGTCCCAGGTTCTGAAGGAAACATCCCCCTCTCCTCACCACCAGGAGCACTGTCCACCACTTGCAGAAGTCCTGAACAAGGAGAGTGGATCACCCCGTGTCCTCCAGGCTCCTCACAGGCTGCTGTGCACAGGGGCAGGACAGTAGGTGAGTTCCCAGGGGAATGTCCCAGGCAATGTGACAACTCACCCTGTGCTCAGGAGGCACCTTCCTGCTGTGGGGGCTTCCAGCCAGAGCCCCACAGCAATTCCCAGTCTCCACAAGAACAGATGGAGAAAGACAGACTTTTCCTCTGCAAGAGAACAAGAGAAGTTTTAACAGAACAGGCTGGGAATAACCACATCCACTGAGGCTCTGGAGATCTTCAGTTCGTCATTTCCCACCTCCTGGAAGGCGATGGGGACACAGGTGTGTCCTAGAGAAACAGGCACTCCTGGCCAAGCAGTAGGGGGTGGCTCCATCAGTAGCTCTCCATCACACAGAATTTCTGCTCCTGCAGCTCCCATGCCTGATCCTGCACAGTGCAGATCATGTGCAGTGAAAGCACTTCATGTGCCAACATGTCCAGGCCTCCTCCCTTTCCAGTTTGCTGGACCTGTGTGGTTAAGCAAAGGTTAAAGGATTAATCTCTCAGTTTAAAAAAAGGCTACTATTGGATTTAAAAGTAACTTTTCATATGCTGAATTGTGGCACATGCCTGAGGTTCCCCCGCTGTGCTCCAGAGTGAGAGACAGCCCCTGGGCCAGTGCAGAGCTGCTCCCTCCCCACTGCCCCTCCATCCATCAGGTGCTTTGCCCTGAACCCCTGAAGAAGCAGGACAAGATGCTCAGACTGCAGTAGTGATGGGCTCAGCATAAAACTAGAGCTGTCCAATATCTCGCAGCAGACACTGAGGCTTCACCAGCCACTCAAACAAACCTCAGCCAAAAAGCGAACAAAAAGCCTACGCACGTGCTTTGAGCCCGAGCCTGCTTTGCCTGGCAGCAGCTGGGACACATCCCAGGGAGTGAGAAGTGTTGAACAGGCAGTTACCACACCTTCTTCTTGCAGAAGGAGCAAGAATTCCAGTCTGGCATTGTCCAGAGGGCCCTGCTGTCTCTGGGAGCAGGAGGTGCCTGCAGGAGCGGGTGCTGGGCAGGCACTGCAGTGACACCAAGACCACGTTTCACACAGACACCTTTATTTTCATACTTCTGCATGGATGAATGTTCTTTTTCCTGGGATGCAGTGGTAGACAGATAATACTCTACAAAATGGAATTTAGCAAACATATATATATATGTACACACATATATATAGTCTGGCAAAATTGCTTCTGCATTCCTCCATGTTTCAGAATGGATGCTTACAATAAACCGAAGCTAAAGGGACACTGTGAGGTTTTGGGTTATTTTTCTTATCTATAACATCAAATAGTGTTTTAAATTTTTTTCAGTGTGAATGTCTGCCTTCCTGCTTATACTTAAGCAGAACTGTAGAAGGAAAAAGTCATGCCTGTAAGCTTTGAGTTTTCACCACCCTAAGTTACTAGCAGTGGTGCAGGTAGAAGAACATTTCTCAACTTTACACAAGGGCCAAACTATCAGTTCAGTGTATGTCACCACTCAAATGTAAGAGCACCCCTGTATCAGTGATGCAAATAAATCACTGGCATGTGTTAGCTCACAACACAGTTCAGTTTCAAAGGCCCCCCACACAAGGATACATGTTTGAGTCACACTTAAAGGTTTCATTGCAAATTTTAACCTGACAGTGTCCCTTGAGAAAAAATACACATTGGGTTTAAGAAAGGACACCCTCCTACAGATATTTCTTTTTATTATTAAAACCAACATTTTTCAAAACCATTCAACAAAATTGAATACAAATTGCCATTGGAGAATAGCATTTGTAACAGTGAAGTTATACATGGCTGATCCATTAACATGGCTTTAGTTATCACAATTTACATTATTTGCACATTTCCTTAGGTCTTTCATGGCACTTCCATAAAGAAGAAGGAAACTTTGACACACTGCTGCTACCAGGGGTGACCCACGGACCCATGGGTTTTTGTTCTCAACACATTGCATTCAGAAAATGCCACTGCCCATGATGCCTGAACCTCAGGGTATTTGTGGCTCAAGCTTTTAGCTTGGCTCATGGTTATTCACAATATTGTATTGCATTCAGAGGAACAGGAAAAGAAACAACCACAGAACAGGCACAGTACTTTTTTTTTTTTGCATTATCATTTATCACATTCCTATTTGTCAACAGATTGTTACCTAAAATGCATGTTAGAAAGGCTTTCTTTATAAAATGATGGCATGAAGATGCAGACTAATGTTCGTAACTAGTGAAATAGTCAGAGTCCTGATTCAGACATTATTTAAACATTCATAACTTGGAGGAAATGTGCACAGTTGATAGCACTGGCAGAAAATCTGACGTTAACAGGAACTGCCTTCTGCCTACTGGCAGGAGGATTGATGAGGGACTGGAGTAGCATAGTGTGTTTTATTTAGAAATCTGTAGTAGTGTTTGTCATAAATATTGCAAGCCCCGTTTATGAGCAAGCAGAGGCTTGGCAAGTTTACAGTAGAGTAACATTCACAGAAAACATGAAATAAAAACCAAAAACCATTTCAACGCAGAGAGCAGCTCTCTCACAATCACTGATGTCTCACCTGCTGGCTGGAGCACACCTGCCATGGACAGATGGAAAACCCAGAGGCTGCCTATGCACTGGTGCATCCCAGCCTCTGGCTGTAACAGTGGGATCAGGGACAAAAAGTGGGATCAGGGAAATAGTTGGGTTTGCAATGGCAAGGACTCTGCCACAGATAGATTCTGCAAATCTAAACTTTGGGAAAACGCAGCTGTGGGTGACACTTTGCAAGTATTCCTGTCTCAGCTACTGTGGGCTTCAGCTGAAGCATAGAGCTCAACCCAGGGGTGAACATCAGGGGTGTGTGGGAGGGGTTTGACCCTGGGATCCAAATCAAACTTGTTACCCTCTAAGGGCAGGGTTGGTGTAGCTGCCAGCATCTTTATCTCATGCACCCTTATGGTTCCTGGCAACGAAAAGCAGGCACAGTGGAGCAGCAAAGGAGATGGCAGAAGTGCGGGCCAGTACTGGTACCCTGATTTCAGCAAGGCATGTCAGCATGCACTGACAGTGACGCCAGGTGTTTGCTGCTGAGCTGGAGCCACACTCGAGAGAAAGCAGGGACAGCCCCGGTGACAAAGGCAGCCCGCACAGAACTGCTGCCAGCGTGGTCAGGAAAAACAGCTGAGGTCAAATTCATCACAATAACTCCAGAAATTAATTTAGCTTCAGGGACTGTGGCATCATGCAACTAATAATATTTTCTTTTGAAAAGGTTACGTTCCAAACATTTCTGTCTGTATGTGCCATCTCATAAGCACCTTTGAAGCAAGACTATTAGAGGAAAAATCTACTGTGCTAGCCTGATTCAAATCCTTCATTTGCATTGTCCTGACCACTTCTCCCTCTGCTGAAGTGAACTGCTTAGAAAATTAGACTAAGCAGTTTGGATGGGAGGGAAAACCTGGTGATTATATTAAATTTGCTAAAGTGATTTCTGTCATTTGCTAAAGTGATTGCAAGAAGAATCAAGAAGGAACAGTGTAAACTGTGTATTATTATTTCAGCTACAATTGATGCCTCTACCAAGTGCCTGTTAAATATAACCTAAATGATAATACCCAACAACTCCCATAGCATGGCCTCCCTCCTGCAAATCCCAGCCCCTCACCAGAGCTGCTGGATCATTGCTGGGAGGAATTCATTAATGGTATTTGTAGGAAAGGCAATAAACGAGATGGACTAAGGTGTCATTCCTGCAGACATGTAACTTCACTTGAACAACGCTGTTGATGACAAGGGGACAACTTAAAGAAATAAAGTTAAGACTACACAGAAGTGTACAGAGGAGCACAGTAAAAGGGGAAAATGCCCCATCTTGAGGAATTGGCATTATCATTTTACTAGGACTGATTAGACTTACTTCTGTAATCAGGAATGCCTCAATAGATGAAATTTTTTATAAAATTAGGGCTACAGAACGGAGGCATTCTATATATTCTGTATTATAAAAACCTTCTACTTACATAATTTTTAAAAATATATCATCAGTGCTAACAGTTTATCTGTAATACAGTATGTGATACAAAAAAAAATAGATGCTTACTGGATGGGAGTGACGCAGAACTACAGCAGGGACTGCCCCATCTGCGTAGTTCCAGCAGCTGGAAAAGTTGGCTATTTCCTCCTTCCCTTTGCTTCTTAGCCATTGTCTGCCTGGAGATGGCAATGGCACTCTGATGGGTCAGCTTTCCTAAGAGGATTCTTGACAGAAGGCTCTGACATTCCCCAGCTGACACGTCATCCAACCTTGGTGTAAATTCATTACATGAACTTTTATGTTTTATTAATTAAAAAACCAAACCCCTAAACCAATGGGGCTTGTACAAGACATGCTACCATCTTGTAGGAAAAAAAAATATGGGCCTAGCAGCTGGTTCTGATACTGATGATAATTTAAGAGCTCCCAATCAAATGTGCTAGGCACTTTGTGGGTGCCAAGGTCTGTATGTTGAAACACAGCTGCAACTTTGTTCTTCACTAAGTCAAACAAGAAAGCTTAAATAAATCCATAAAGGGGGCAAGACCTTACTGCACTGTAACATCTAGTGATGAACCTAGAAAGTGTGTGCCAAACTACAGCAAAAGGACCAAGGCACATGGCCGTGGTGCTGCTGAGATGCACAGTGGATCACCACCTGGTGTCCCTGGCACTCATCAGGAGGCTGGGACCAGAGCAGGTGCTCATCTTTCTGTACCAGTCCTTACACACCTGCCTGGTCTCATGGGAACTTACCATTCCTGAACAGGATTTGTTCAGTACTTTTATATTAATATGTCCAGCACTTTCTGCTCCTTTTTGGCTCATACTGGCATGAAGATCACCTGGTTAATATGCTCAGGGAGAACGCCACTAAAGTCAGCACAGTGGCACCAGTGCCTGTGAGAGGATAAGCAGGATCTCTGCAGAAATGGGGATACTGGCTGCATGGGCTGTCTGTTTAATGTCCCAGGTACATTGACTGTTCATTTTTTCACAGACTGCCTTGGTAGATTGGGGTTTTGTCAAAGCAGATTAACGGCAAGGCATCCACAGAACATTGTGCTGAACAGAGGTATGGACTGAGCTTCACTTGCAATAGATGGCTGAACAGCTATCAACATGTGCTATCATAAGGAATTAAGCTTGCTAGATTAAAAGCATGACTTGTGCCTAGAAAACAATGCTCTGTATTACTCATTGATCTTCAAGCAGCAGTCCTCTCTTGTAGGAATTTATTAAAATATTCACATGCTTCCAAAATGAAACAAAGGCCCACCAGCATCTTCTGAAGAGAAGAGGTGGGATCAGTTGCATTCAGTTGCCATTTGGTTGGACATGTCGTACAAAATCCTCACACACTGGACATGGCTCAATTGTAAAATCTTTCACCCACAAAGGAGATCTTTGTTACATAGAAGTCTCAGACTCCTCCAGTGCTCGTCTGGTTACATGACATTCTCAAAGAGCTGTAAGGATCGCATGATATTGTCGTCCTGAAAGCAAGGAGAAGATATTTCCATGAAACCAGTATGGACAAGCAGAATTCATAACTCTGCATTGGCACCAGGGAGCTCTGCAGGTGCTCCTGCAGGCAGCAGCCTTGCTCTGGGAATGCTTTCCACCTCTGTGGGCTGGGGCTAGTTCAGTGCCCAGGCCTGATTCAGTACAGCAGCTGGGTTGGTTTGAGGCACACCAAGCACAGGGTCTTCTCCTGAGCCTGACTTCCAGCACAGGCTGTGCCAGGCAGGGCACTGCATTGGTGCCTGTGCTCAACCCTCAGATGTCCCTGACCCTGGTGTGCAAAGGTGCTCTTGGCTAATGTGTTCCACAAGTCCAAATGGAATGCCAGGTTTTGAATCGACAAGCAAACTGCCTTGAGAGAGCACTTCCTGCCAGAAATTCCAGCTCAAACCCAAAACACATGCAATCTGTGCAGCCTCAGCCTCTCCGAGGCTCCTAGAGCCAAATGAGAAAGTTACAGACAGACACAAGGGAAATTCGGGATTATTTCTCCTGAAGTATTGGAATTTTACTTTGAGATAAGAACCAGATTAGTATTCAAAAACATAATGATGGTTTTCCCCTCCCAGGAATTCAGTTATTCCAAAAATTAGAACAGCTGTTTGCCTGTAACATGAAAACCATTTTCCACATTGAGCAGCTTAAGAGATCTATTGCACTGCATTCCTCAGTTGTTTTGTGAGATTGCATCATCCCTGTCGCTGCTCACTCAGTGAGTGCAAGGCATCACCTGGCATGGGAAGCCAACCACCCTCTCCAGGATCATGCCAGGGCTTCACTGTCCACAGAGGCACCACAATGGCACAGGTGAGCACTGCTGCACACTTTGGCTTGTTTTTCATAAAAATGAAAATATAAATCTTGGTGTTGCAGGGCTTGCTCCTGCCTGTCAGGAAACAGCAGCTAACAGTGCATCAGCCTGCCCAGCTCCCAGTGCCAGGATGGCAGCAGAAAGAACCAAACCCAAATGGGGACAGGGAATTTAAACTCTAACAGTTACAGGTAAAGTAAAGCTGCTTCAATACTGAGACCACTGATCATGCACACATTTACAGGCAAGTGAAGAATGTGAAGAATAATACACAACACAAATTATCAAATAAAGATGGTGCCAAAAATAAGCCAAACAATCAGGAGAGACCAAGAATGAAGTAACTGAAAAACATTAACCTTCTATTATGTATCTGCTAAACAAGGATTTTGCTGCCTGAAGACCCTGACTGAGACTGGATGCGGCCAGAGCCAGATTTGACACCAAAGCAGCAGAAGCCAGTCCAGCCCTCCACAGTGAGAACCTTCCCCTTGCTCAGGGTCTGAGGAGCTGTCTGGCTGCAGAACTGGAAAGAATATTCCAGGCAACTGTGGACATGATTCTCTGAGAGACTTTTGCCTGCTAGGCAGCTGCTGAACTTTCTCAAGAGAAAAGCTGTCAACAAAAAGGCACTCTCAAAACAAATTTGGAAAAACAACCCCAGGTTCTCAAAACAGCCTTTGGCTGATGGGGTTTTGTAATTTCTTTAGTTTAACCAATGAGATTGGAGAGGTGTCCTTCCTATGCACCAATCCTGTTAGTCTGTATCAGAACACCTTATAAAAGGTGTCAAGAATTAAATAATAAAGCCTTCTGATTTTCTTCTACCTGCTGACTGGAGTCAAGAGTCTTTCTTTCGTGTCCTATTGTCACAGGCAACATAAAAGGCACAGAAGGGCCAATATGCAATTCTGTGCACCAATGTAAACATTCCAAAAGGCAGAGATTGCCTTTTACACCATCATTGTACTAGTCAAGTATTAGAGATATCTCTGAGTGAATATTCACACAATCAAGGTCTAAGACAACAGACATTAGGCCAATTGCATATTAGTGCAGATGCTTCTTTGTGCCAGATCTAAAAGTACCAACAAAAACTTATCACAGCCAACTTCATATATGGAATTTGCAGGAGGGGGCTTACTTCCAAAACAGGGGAAAGATTAAAATCATTGCTGTGATGACAACATTCGCTTTTAATGTTTGACCACAAAAACATCAACTGCTTTCATAACTCAATGCTGTAATTGCAAGAATTTGAGACATCTTTGACTCTGGGCAGTTCCAGTAATGTGGTATCTGATAACGATATCTGGGGCAGCACACAGAGACAGCAGCAGACTCAAAATTAAGGGAAAAAACCCAAAAATAAACCAACAAAACCCCAAAACAACCTAAGACAAAGTTAAGAGCTTTCTCTACAGTTGTCTGTTTGTCTGTAGAATCAGGCATTGCAGTCCACTCAGGAAAATAAAAGCACTGGTCCCAGCACTGCACATGAAGATATCATCTCCCATATTCTGCCTGACCCTACCTCACTATTGAGTTACAGGCTTCACAGGGCATCACAAACTCAGTCTTGAAGCTGTTTTGGTTTGTTTGGGTTTTTTTGGTTTGGGTTTTTGTTTTTGTTTTTCCACAGAGCAAAGAAAACCCAGGATCCTGAGAAGCATCTTGTTTCAAATAGAGTTTATCCAAAGGGCAGCAAATGATGTGACACAAGAGAGCTTTCCTCGCAGTTATAATTTAGTCCTTACCTCCTGACATGATTCAATAAACTCATCTAGAGTTACAACTCCATCTTTGTTTTTATCCATTTTCTGCAAAATAAAATAATGTAAAATTAGTTTACATTGGTAACACTATTGTTACAGTACAGTATCTTGATGCAACCTGAATAAAGCTGGGCACTTAACAAGTGTAGCCCACAGACTCAGTGTTGGATTGGCCAACTGCTAAGGACTTGGTTACTTTGGCATTTGGAGCACTTTTGGGATCATCTCTAACTGCTTTCTTGACACACACCAGAACCTCTGTCCTTATTCCATCGTTTATTTATTCACTGCCAACCCTTACCCACATTCCTGTCAGTCCTTAGGGCAATTGAGAGAAGCAGCACAGAAGGCTGTAACACATGCAGAGGCTTCAGACTTACTGGATGTGGCACATCCCAAGGCAAAGGGTCAGGCTAAGAGACCAGAGAGATACCTTTGAAACCAGGAAATCAGCAGGCATTGCAGTGCTAGGCTGAGTGGTTGCTAGGGTTTATTTTGGAATATATAATGAGGTATAGACTGGACTTTACAGGAAAGTCTATCAGTGCATAGCTCAAGTGTTAAGAAACCCCATCAAAACCCAGGTACCTGGAAAAATACTTCTACATGCTGCCTTGGTGCATCTTCCTTGAGCACTGGATACGTGTATTTTCCCATCATGTCATAAATTGCCTTTACGATATCCATCATTTCCTGCCGTGGCAGCATGCCAGCAGAAGCACAAAAAGGAAATTAAGAGCAATGAGAGCCCATTTCTGTCTTGCACTGCCCTATTCTTCACCCTCCTTCTCCTATGACAAACCAGCACCTGGAATGCCCGTGCATGTTCACAGAGATACAAACATCCTGCAGAAAGAATTGCTTCTCTCTGTCCCTGCCATGCCATGTGCTCCCAGTGCTCCCTGCCCTCCCCTGGCCTGGCTCTGGCACAGCAGGTGCTGGGACCAAGGGCTGTGCTCAGCCCTGCACTGTGGCACCAACTTTGTCCAAAGGGCCTCCTCCATGGCCAGAGACTCTCACAGCTGGAATTGGGAATCTGGTCCCTCCCCTCACCTTGCGCAAATTGCCCCTCAGCCCCACAGTCAGTGACAGTAACTGCAAACCCTCCAGGGTGCACAATGGTTTAGAGTGGACCGAGATGTATTTGACACATATTCAAGGTCACCATGCTCAAAACCAAGGCTTCCCATAATGGGAGCAAGCAATACCAGATAAGAAGGTAAAAACAGATGACAATGCAGGATTTGGGAGTGGTGCTGGACACTTGTACTGCTTCAGATGACCTCCACAGTATCTCCCTGTGCAGAAAGCAAGCCTTTGAGCATCAGCCATCAGGTACTGCTACCATCACCCTTGCCTTCACAAAGGTTATGTGGCTCAGACCTGTAATCAGCATTTTGCTCCTGGCTAACACAATTCATTAAGGGCACCATAATGTAGGAAAATATGTCTGGAAAATCATGCAATAAGATCACTGTGCACTTTGCTTAGACATAGACAAATGCCTGAGTCCACTTTGATTTGCATTTAATTAGCTGCTTGTAAAATTAATTGTGTTCTGCAACAAAACCTAATCAACTCTTCCTTCCAAAATCAACCACATTTGTCAGGAACAGCCTTACCTCCTTGTTTATACAGCCATCCTTATTTATGTCATACAGATTAAATGTCCATCTCAGCTTTTCGTGAACAGTTCCCCGTAGCAGAATGGACAATGCCATCACAAAATCCTGGTTTGGGGCAGAGAGACAGGTGTGAATTCTCATAATATCCTTTTCTAAGTCACCCTCTTTATACAATGCCATTCAAAAGACTTATCTGTTTAGGATGGAGCATATGCTTATCACCTTCCTCTGGCTCCTTTTCTCTGACTGAACTCAATGGTTGAGGCATTCACTGGCATGTCTGCTTTTTAGGAGCACTGTTAGATCCTCCAGTGGCCTTTCTCCTCCCTGCTGCAAGGAGCTGTCACTCAGATTGCCATCACCTGGCTAAACACAGCTGGACTGTGCCTGTGCAAGTAGAAGCTGATGCTTTCTTACCTCCAGATCGAGGTGCTGGCAAAGAACGGAGAAAATCCTTTCTGAGAGAGAAACTCCTCTGATGCAGAGAGCCTTAGATTTTGTTGTCTGGCAAAATCTGCCAGACTTGACCAGATGTGCTTCCCACCACTAATTACGCAGTGTGGCACACATAATTTTAACTGGTTTTCTTTGCTTACAGTAAAGTTAGTGCTTCTGATAACTGTGATCTATTAATTATACTGCATGGTGGCTCAGGCACTGAGAAGAGCATAGCTACAGAAGATTTTTAGCACAGGCAGAGCTTCAGGCAAACAGAGCTATAAGGCTCTTGATAACTCATTTAATATCCTTAGTCACTTCCATGAGCTCTGCATGAGGCAGTGCAGCACTGCTTAGAAACCTCTGCTCCTTTTTGCCAAGCCTTCAAGGAATTTGAATTTGTTGAACAATACAAAAAAGGGGACAAAATTCTCCTATTTGACAACCAGTTAAGAGACACATCTACCACAAATGAAAGTTCAGCACTTTCTAGGTTTGGTATTGGATTTTTATTTTTTTTTATTCTTTTTTGTTTGTTTGGGGTTTTTTTGTTTTTGTTTGTTTGTTGGTTATTTTACCAGTATTTTTCTGTTCTCAGTCTGTTTAGGTTTCTGAACACCTTTAACTACTGAGGAGCTGCCCCATTCAAACCTCCCAGTGCAGCCCTTGCCACAGAGACACACAGATACATATGGAAATAACCCCACTTAACATTTAACAAATGAACACATTTCCCAGTCTTACCTGGAAATTACCAGAGGTTTTGGCCATTTGACAGCAAAAGAAAGATTGCCTATGATTTGTAGTTTTTTAGGAGTTTCATAGTCTTCAAAAGTATGGAGTTCATCCTCCAGAAGGCTATGACTTAATATATTCCCTTTGCTGCACTCCTACATCTGTGAGGTGAGCATGAAGAGAGGTTGTATGTAGCCACTACAACATGCCTTTTAGTTAAAGGGTGCATTTAGTTCCCAAGTAACTGAGATGCTTGTTCAACACATCATGCAATGCATGATGACTGCAGATGACAAGATGACAAGTTCTCTCTGTCCCTCATCTCATTTCACATGGGACTCTCTTCAGCCAGTCCTGTCTGCTGCATAAACCTCTGCATTTTCTCCCTCTGATCCTGACTAGCACAATCTAGACTTTTCTTTACTGACACGGAACTGCATCTGCATACACTAAAGTGAACCAGATTTGAAAACTGACTGACTTTAGACTGAAACTGCTAACCTTTAATCCAACAAGTCCTACTACTTTGCAATGAAGACTGGACAGAAAAGGTTAAAAACCACAAAACTGAGAAAGTGGCATGGAAGATGCAAAGCAATCACCTCAAACTTCACGGAGCCATTCTGTGCAGTGTCGAAGGCATTGAAGAGGTAATGTGCATACATGCTGGCATCTGAAAGGCACAAAGGGCAGGGACAGCAGCTCATCAAACACTCATGGCTCTAAACAAGTCATGAACTTATTTTCCTTCTGTATATAACTCAACCCTGAAGCATTGCCAGGTGTTCTGTGAAACAGGAAATGTCCTCATGGACTTGCAAAATCCTGGCATCCTCCCTTAAAATCACCTTGAAATGCAAAAGCTTTTATTACAGTAGAAACTATTTGGATTTTGGGGCAGAAAGAAAGAGCATAAAATCCCCAACCATCCCAGAGTGTCTCCAGTTCACATGGTGGGAAACACAGCAAAAATACCAAAGAGTGACTTCAATCTGCAGCATCCTTTCTCTACCTTTTTGCTTTGTGGGAGACACAGCAGAGATCCCCCAGGGAATGCCCAACTTCAGAAGAGTCTTGTTCCAGTTAATTGAGTTTGACCCATGGCTGCTGGAGAGCAATCTCACCTAGAGGTGTATTTTTGTCCTTAAACTGCTGGGTTTAGAAAATCACAGCAGGAAATCATCAAGTTCATACTGAAATTTAATGCAAAGTTCTAATAGCTGTACATCTTTGAGGTCACATGAGTTGTAAAACATAAGCATAATGTGTTTTATTTTGACATTTAGTTGAAAAAACACTTGTTAATGATCTTCTTTAGGTAAATGCACATGGACACATACACCCTTGCAGCTGTGCTCTGCAGCTACTGCAGAGGGGGATATTTTAAAAAGCCTCAAATACCTAATCTTTTGCTAAAAAGCTGCTTGAATTACTCATTTCCTTCAGTTTGAGAACAGCATCTCCACAGAACGTATCCAGTTAGGATATTTAGATTCTCGATGTTTTTAAGAGGCAAGAACATGTATTATTTGAGAGATTTAATACAATACCTTAATATGCCTATTCATGACATGGCCCTGTCTTAGTCACATAAACACCAAAAATGATCATTTCAGGTAGCCAGGAGTTTACTTATCAACTAAAAACTGCTTTAAGAATTTTGAGGAGGTTTGGATTAATTTTCAGGCCAAAAAGAAATCTGGGACTCTTCTGTGTTAGACACCACATGCCCAGCAGTCCAACAGCAGCGAAGCAAAGACACACAGAGGGGAAGCAATTCCACTTTCTGCCAACAGAAAGTCAGAACAGAACAAAGCATCAACCCCCAGTTTCTATTTTGGATCAGGGAATAAAGAGATGACATTGAAGGGTAATCTTTATTGGGGTTTTTCTATGTGAAATAACTGTTCAAAGGGCCTAAAATTTTATGACCTTGATGTTTGTGTTTCTGTCTAAAACCCCTCAAAGCTTCAGCTCGATTCCCATTTCTCACAGAGATGATCTGCAGCAGGTTTGCAGCCAGCTGGCAGTAGGCAATACTAGGGCTTCAAGAACCCTGACAGGCACAAAGCACACCACTTACCTCCATGAGGAAAAAACTGTGCATAGATCTGTTTGAATGTTTCTTCATTAACAACCCCACTAGGACATTCCTGTTGGAAAACAAAAGAGAGAAAGAGAATAAAGAAAAACAGGTTTGTAAAGGTTCATTTGCAAAACTCTACAAGCCCGAAGAGAGCAATGAAACAAATCACCTTTCTGTTCTTACAGTGTTCTGCATGCACAGGCTGTGCAGCTGGAGAAATTAAAATAATTCAGACTGCAATTTCATCTTAAGCATCTCACAAAGCTTGCTCGCCATTATTAACATTTCTAACTGTGTTTTCAGCAGTTTCATTGCTGTTTTATAGAATGATCTAGAAAGGCAACTCATGCCCTCTATCATACGAAACTTTCATCTAATAATTACAAATAATGTTCATGCCAGTTAACACCTCCCTGTCTAATGCCTTCACAGATACGAACCCATTAATCCTCAGCAGCAGACTGTGGCCAGAATCCTGACTCCAGATCCACAGAGGTAAACACCATAGCACAATAGTAAATCCTTACAAACCAACCTCAATGACAACCACACCCCTACCAGCTCAGTGCTGCTCTAACATACATTACAGAGCCCTGGGCACTGCTCTCTAGCCATGGGATGTTTTCAGTCACAGAAAATACTTCCCAGGTGATGGCACTATTCCTCAAATCTGCCTATCAACCAATTTTGAAAACTAAACCAGAGCAAACCAATAAAATAATCACAGCACTCAGCCTTTTTAACAGACCACAGAAAAGTCAGCTTCCTCCCACACTCAGAGCCACTGATCAATAGGGAGCCTGGGGTCTGTGTCCTGCTGCAGCACTGACCCCACTCAGCCATTTTGATTCCCCAAGCTCCCAGCAGGGAGGGAGGAGGGAGCAAGAGCACTGTCCCTGCTGGTAGGATGGATTATCTGAGCAGGCTAACTCTCACAAAACTCACAGAACTGGCACGTACAGCCTGGCTTGATACTTATACTGAGCTCAAGAGCAAACTTGGGATCAAGAAAGTTCCTTTGTTCCTGGCACTATACTCACTCCATGCATCCCTCTCTGTGTCATGCTGTAATCCCTGCCTCACTTTAACACAGGTCCTTCAGCTGGGAACTTCACAAAATACAGCTCTTTGCACAAGGAACCACCAGCTTTTCATTCTTGGAACCTGACTTCTACTACCTTGACTGATAGTCCTGAACTGCTGTTTAGACAGAGCAAGCAAATAGTCAACCTGACAGCTTTTCTATGTGCCATTTGTGATTTTGTAGGTTGCAATTTTCCTAGTTAGATGAGTATTCTCAAACTGCTCCAAAACTTCTCATAAAACATCCATTGCCTGGCTTCCTTATTACAAGAAAAGTGGCTACTTTTTCATCTGTAAAGCAGAAATCATCAAAGGAAGATAATTAAATAGAAGCTAACAGCTACCATAAGAGAGTCTCCCAAATATTTCCTAAACATTCATGTTTTCTGAAGCTTGTAAGCTAACATAAATAAATAATCTGATATTTATTTATGGTATCCTTTAATCATTAATCAGAACCATATCCACAGCCTTTCTTGGGTAGAAGTGTTCTCCTTGGTCACTCAAGTGCTGTTGCTACAGGATCACACAGGGCTCTTGAAGAGTATTTCACCAAATTGTCATTCTTTTTAAAACCAAGCCTGGCACAACTGGCCAATCCTTTCCAGCACAGTGCTACATTGAGATTTATTTCCTTTTCTCCTCATGATAACAAAACTGTTACATTCTCTAAGAACCACAACCTCACCTGCTGAAAGATGATTTGTAGACAAGGGATTGATCATTCCTTTCTCTGTTCTTCCCACAACTACAGAGTCCCTGAGGTCCCTTCCCTCCTTTTATTACTAGAGATGTGCATGTGCCTGCTGCTGCTGCTGCCTGTGCTCTCTCACAGGGGCCAGGGCTATCCTAGCAGTTTGAGCCATTGGGCCTGCTCAATTTTCTGAATTTCCACATGATCCTTATTGCTTCTGATGATCCGTCTGGAAGCCAAATGAAAAGTTTGCATCACAGCTCTAGGAGTGCTGGGGAGAGACAGCACTGACATGGATCAGCCCGTTTAGCTTTCTGTAACTGGATTGCTTTCAGACACATATGCTACTACCAATTCATTTGCAGTTAATTGATCTCAATTTTTGTTTTATAAGAGCCAACGAATGCTCAAGAGGCCTCATTAGTGCTATAGTACTACTTAATTCTGCTGACTAGAAAGAAATCTTGTGAAATAGAGCAGGTGAGCTTAGTGTTAGTTTAAATTCCACTGAAGTTAATAAAGGTTCACTCGTTCAAGAAAACATTCTCGTCAGTAAGAAAAACACAGTCCTTCACTGTAGTATTCATAAGGCTTTCCTTTGATAGCAGGGGTTTAGGCTAACATCTATCATTTCCTTAACCACTGAATTCTTTAAAAAATGCCAAACAGTGAACATTTTTTTGTATTGTTGTCAAGCACAGAACAAATCCCTCATTTTCCCAGGGCTTACTATCAAGCTCTGGCAGCATAAGCTGTACATCTGAACTTACCCTCTTCTTTTAAGTCACTAAACCATAAAGAAGATGAATCCACATAAAAACCAAACACACCAACCCACAAAACCAAAAGGAAAATAAAACAGCAGTTACATTTTTTTCTCTGCTGGAATCAGAAATAAGCTTCACTGATTGCTTTCAGAGATGTGCAAAGCAGAGATGCAAGGACCACAGGAGAGCTGAGCATGACCTGCTTGTCACTCTCCTCAGTTCACTTGGCCAGAAGATGAGGACAAGTACCCAGGGGTCACATTTTGCTAAATTAGAGGTAGTAAGTTAGCTGACTACACACAAACCCACAATCCAGATTTGCATCTCTAAGCACTCACGCATCCCACGTAGTTTGTTGCTCTATGTTCTCTCACTTTGGAGATGTTTTGGGGATTATTAAAGTATCAGAACATTTCTCCCTTGCTTACATGGCTCACTTTAATCTCTATAATCCTGCTTTGTTACAATTACATCTCATACTACACTTTGTTAAAGATTTGCTAAAATAATCACACTAAAGCAATGTCTCCAGCTGCCCCTCAGTTGGATTGTCTGTTTCCTGATTTAGTATTAAGAAATTATCCCTTGCAATTAACAACTATTTCCCCTAACAGCACAAATCCCCCCAAACTGAGAAAAAAATCCCACAAAACCCCCAGTTCCTTTAAATCCATGTACTCGATTCCAAAGACTGCAAGCCATTAGAAACATGGCCTAAGTGGAAGATCCTGAATTACCGAGCTCAAATCTCTGTATTGTTGGTTGCTTCAGTAGACATCAATTTACCAATTTTAATAATAAAAATACTTCCTTGCTGTCCTCCCTGCAATTCCTTAACTGCTCACCAAACTTTAGTCCTCTGGAGGGCAGAAACTTTCTTCTAATTCCAGCCCATGCCTACTCATGGCCATTCTGTTCCTGTGCCAATATTGCTGTTTAGCTCACACAGTTCTGGTGGTTTTGTAGACAGAAGGTATCACATTTTCTTTTGTTAAGTTGTACCAAGGCAAGACCCACCAGAGGGTTTGCCTGTAACTTTGCTTTTGTGGAATCCCAACCAAAGAGATGGGACCAAACACCCCACATTAGTCTGGCTCAAGTCTGACTGCAGCTAACAGAGAGGTGCAAAGGAGACCATTCACATAATGCAGAATCCTGCAGGCACAGGCAACTGCTAAGATAAATGTGAACTGTTGGTCGTGAACCAAGAAATGCTGGAGGGTGGCACCCTCTCACAACTGGAAATGCAAGCTGAAGGCAAAGAGAGGGGACATTTGGCCAGGCAGCAATAATACTGGCTTGGTTAGTGTGCTTGGCTTCTCAGGAGATGAATTTATTGGCAGTCTACATCAGTCTGGGGCAAAAACACCAGAGCAGACCTAGTGACACCCTGGGTAAAGACTGAGACAGTTTGGAGGGGGTGGGGAACAGAATTCAGAGACAAAGAAAGAACAGGTTTAAAGGCACTGAGAATTAGGACCCTGGTCAGACAGGCACTAGCCCAGAGGCCAGCCCAGGCTGTGCTGAGCTGCCTTTGGAGGAATGCCATCCCTGCACCTGCACACCAAATGCTCTGCAGCCGGGACCTCAATCCCTCTGTGCCCAACACAAGTTCCTGCAAATGGCTCTGTGATTATCCAGGTGTTGCCTTGTGATTAAATAGGACCTGTGCAATAATCACTGAGAGGAAGCAGCAAGTACAAGCCAGGGAGGAAAATTAGTGTATTCCCACAGGGATTTTGAATCTCCAGATGGCACTGTAACATCATCCCAAGGAACAGACGCTTTGGTACAATAGCAAATATGGTAACAGATGAGCCAGCTTGCCTCCTGTGCATAATTACTCATCTCATCGAAACCAGGATTTGGAGGCTACCAGTGTCAAAGCTGCACTTTCATGTCAATTTAAACCTTAGATACAAAACTTTGTGTATATTGTGTGCAGATCAGCTGGATAAAAACAGTCTGCTTCATCTTAATATCAAGATATAAACCAACACCTTGCCATTACTGCCAATTAATACCAAGACCTTCACTGATGTCCTAGGTTTACATCACATTGTCTGCCACTATTGTCCTGGGAGGTAATGCCTCTGTAGGACAAAGTGCTAGCAGAATTGGGAAGGGCAGGGGGTAAATGTCCTGTGTGCTGAGAGTGCTCCATGTCTGTCTCACTGGTTTGCATCTGTAGCTGCAAATCCCCCCAGCACGGAGCAGAGCTCTGCCCCCCAGGATTCCCACCCAACAGCGATACAGAAGGCACTGTAGAGATCTTAGCAAAACTGCGTTTAACCTCCCTCTGTAGGCAGTCCTGTGATATTGGGATGTTAACCTGCCAAGCTGTCTCAAAAGCCATGTGATTTCCTGCTGGCTGGCAGAAGCACGAAGAGATCAGTGTTCAGTTAGGCAACTTCACGTGTGAAATGACCTCTGGTGTGCAGCAAATGCTGCACAAATATGCCACACACACCAAACGAAAATACAGAAAGCTGAGCTGTGCTTTGGCCCACTTAGATGAACAGTGAAACAAAGGGTGAAACCACCAGACTCCCTGGAAAAGTCAAATATGCACTGGAAATGTGATATGATCAAATTTCAAAAATCTGTCAAAAAGAAAGGCCCTTCTCAAAGTCCTGCAGATTCCTCAGAACTGCCTGTATTTAAGATAGCTCAGCTTTCTTTTGACAAGTTTTTACCCAATAGACTTGACAGAGAAATGTCAGCATTTTGCTGTGATGGTCTCTGAATGCTGGAGCTGTCCTGCAAGAGAATATTAAAAATTACTCTGTGTTTATTGAGCCAGCTTGATTCTGACCTGTTAATCATCATTAAAGCATCAGCTGGCACAAACCACGTGGGTGACTAAATTCTGACCCTCAGGCAAACATGTAATGAGTACTCATTCTTCAAGGTCTATAAAGCATCTGCTCCATGTAGCCTCAACATTCCCGTCCCTTTCTCCGGATGGTGAGGAGCCCCTGAGAGGCAGCAGCAGAGCCAGGCTGTGGCTCTGGGCTCCCAGGGAGCCTGGCTGGAACAGTGGCTCACAAGGCTGGGCACAGAGCTCCTCTGCACACCCTGTCATGCCAGCTGCCAATGCTGCCTGCTTGCTCAGAAATCTGCAGCCTCTCTCTGGTCTCAGTCTTAACACACGTTCAGCTTTTGATTTCACTTGGGCTCCTGCCCTGCCAGCCTTATTCCCTACTTATGCAGGACCCTAATCTCCTTAAGTGCTCTACAAAGACTCTACTGTAAGAGCAAGATTTCTGCAGCTAGAGAAGGGATGAAATCTCCATCCTGGGCAGCTAATCATGAGTGAACAGCACCACTCATATTCGAATATGAGGAGATGACAACAAGGCTTAAATAAGTAGCCATAAAAACATTTTCAGGTTATCTTCAAGTACTGCCACAGCTGAGGAGATTGAAGTATGCTTGCTGACATTTGGGGAACAAGTTTAATGAGACCATTATGTGCTGAATATTCATCCAAACCCATTTTTAGGCAGACTGCAGTGTCATAAATATTAGATGGAGAGGCAGACTGTGCTCATTTTGCTATGGAAAAGGAGATCTAATACAAAACTACTAACACTTAGCAGGGGAATAATACAAGATTGAGCTGAGCACTTGAGGCTGGTAGGGACGTACATATTAGACTCTGTTCATTACAGTACTGTTCTTACATTTTTAAATCCTCTGTAAAGAACTTGAAGTTCTCTTTTAGTGAAATTGGTTTGTGCTTCAAGCTGTTCCAGTCCCTCGGGTCTATGGCACACTGTCGTCATTTCTAATTCATCTTCAATTTTATCTGAAAGAGAAGACAAGAAAATATTTATTTTGGTTGTTACCTTTGCTCTTTTGACAAGATAGACAGGACAGACTCAAGAGCAACAGATCAAAAAGAAACCACCAACAGAACTGATCTGTGTAACTGTTTTCAACCTCTTGAAATAAAAATAAAAGCCACAGGAGTAAAGCAATAGCTCACATTTCTTCCTGGGCTGCCAATTAGCTGCCCATTCACAAAGTCAAACGGTGGTGAGAGCAGCAGGGCAGCAGCAGCAACTTTGCTCCAAAAGGCAACCACAGATATTTCATACCTAAATATTGAAACAGCGTGGAGGAATGATACTGCCAAAGTACTGGCTTTAGAGAAAGCTGTGCAAATATACCTGAGAGAGCAGACCTGCTCAGGCATATCAGACAACCACCTTACACTGAGGGTAAACAGTGAGGGAAACTCCTCTGTGTGTTAACCAAAAAGCTTGCTCTAGAGACATTGAAGGTCACTTTAGTCCCAGCAAAAATTCAAATTTTGCCCACAGTTGCAGAATCTGGAATGAATTCAGCCTGAATTTATAAGGACTTTTTGGGGAAAGAGATAAAACCTGAAAAACACTTCTATGCATTTTATTCAAGAGAGTGTTCTTCTAAAAGGAAGAAAAATACTATCACATCCTGAATTACCATAACCTCACTTTATTTCTGGCACATGTTTTCCTCTGTCAAGCCCATCCCCAGCAGCGTATGCAATGCCCAAATATATACATACTTAGTGTCTATCAGTTTGAGATTCTCTAAACTTCAAGCACCAGATCCAGCCTTCAGCTGACATGAAAATCCAACTCACATCCAAAAGTTGCTTGGCATAAATGCAAACACTGCCCTTATTGTCAAAAATGCACAACTCATGCCTTGTAAAAACATTTTAGGTTATTTGGTTCAAGCATAATATACTAATTTCTATTGTAAACCAACAATTTAAATAGGAATTTGCAAGGAAATAGAGTCACTCTGAATAGAAGAAAGGCATGAATTCATAGCAGACTGGCTCAGTGAAAGAATAGACCAGCCCAAAGGTGTATTTTTGTAAGCTAATTAATTCTGCAGAGATATGTACATGCACACACACACACGTTTATACATACCTATAACATTAAATGGAACATTACCAATAGAGGGCACACGTCAGTAAGTGCTTATGGTTAATTAACATTGGTTCATTTTGTCACTATTAAGAAATTGGTTCAAAATACTGGTGAATTCAGCCATCCTCTTAATCCACTACATTGGCATTGTCAGAGTCAGCGTTTGCAGGCCTTGAACAGATAAAACATCTTCCTAAATCCTGTTCTGAAGGTCCCTTGCCCAGCAGGGGAATGAAGGTGAGAGGCTGCAACAGTACAGGACAGGAGCAGAGTATCAGCTGTTGGTGGTGTAGGAAAAGGGACTAAGGCTGGCAAGGGGCAAAAAAACCCTGAAGGACACACCTTCCCCACACAAAGGGAAAATTAAGGAATTACAGCTCCTGTTAGAAGAAAGGAGATAAAAAGGGTGTCTGCTATAGGAAAAAATAACGTGAAATGAGGAGGAAAAGCCATTTTCTTGGCAAGAGAATTAATGCCACAAAATGAAGGAATGCAGAAGCTGTAAAGAGAGATAAGTGTGGGGAAGAAATTCTTTAAAATGAAGGACAAGAAATGAGTGCTTGAAAAAACAAGAGAAAATCCACCTCAATACTCCTCACCCTCCAGAAAGATTTGGGATATTTTGCTATTTGTTCCCTTTCAGTGCTTGATCTCAAGTCAGCTCTTTTCAACCTGTTTCTTCCATTCCCTGATACCTTATAAATTAACCACAGAAACCTCAGTGGCAAGGAGATTGGCACTTCTTCCTCTGCCCTAGCTATTTATCATGGCCATTGTATTTCTCTTTATTTATATTTTCATTATCACGCTGGCTCAGTCCCTCCAGCTCTTCAGAGGTGTCACTGTATGAAATATGGGCTCTTGCATTTATAACCACTACAGTTTTATTAAATCAAAGCTCACTGTAGGGTGGTGAGTGCAAGCAGAGGTGTATATACGTGAACATATGCAAATTTAAATTTTTGATAGGAATTACGTTATTTTATCTAATACCACATTCTTCCTCAGTTTTGCCATGTTTACAGTTTGCTCTTGAGAGATTTGTTTGTAGGAAACAACCTTGCTGCTGGTTTAAAGTTAATTTTCTTTTTCAGTTCACAGATGCATGAACAGACCTTGGGAGTGACTGCACACACCGTGAGGGGTGAGTGTCACCTCCCCAGCTCAGTGACACCTGTACCTGTCTGGTGCTCACAGCATCCTTATCCTTTCTGAGCTGCAGACATCCCTGCCCCGCTGATGGAGGCACACCCCAGGGCTGGGCACCGTGCAGCTGCTCAGTGACAGCTTGAAGAGCTTGAACCTTAGCAAAGCTTTTTTGTTTTGTTTTTTGGGTTGTCTGTGCTCACTAATCAGGTGGAAGCAGTAACTAATGCAGAAGGTTTCTTCTGCTTACAGGTATTGATAAATGGTAATTTATTCTTTTTCTGTTTTTATTTCCAGCACTTGTTAAAATCATTCTGGGGTGAATCCCTTCCACAACAGATGGCTGCAGTGAGTTGTGTCCTAGGCTGAAGATTGTTTACCTAGTACAGAGCATTCTCTTAGCTGCTTTCCTTACACTGTGTTTAAAAATGGAAGAATGGGATATAGCATTTCCTGAGTTTGGAATTATTTCTGCCCATATTTCTGTGGCTGCTTTAACACAGGATATGAGGTCTGGAGCTAGAAGAGTCACCTGTGGCAATCTTACTGCAGTGTAGGCCCAGGTTAAAATAATCACTTAGGTTTGTATTTTTGGGCAAAATAGCATCTGTATTTGCTTAGCCTATAGGATATGCACATTTCCTTTTTTAATGAAAACCACACAGTGACCTCAATTTACAAAGAAAAATAATATTGACGCACTTGCATGCACATGCATATTTATATTGTTGCTAATGAAAGAGACTATTTCATTTCACTGCTCCTTGCTCAAGAGCAGAGAGTGAATTTTCCTTAAGGTAAATCAATGCTTTGACAGAATACACTTTAGAGGTTACTTAATGAGGCTTGCTTTATTCATCCTTTCATATTTGTTCCAATTTTACCTTTTGTTATCTTTACAATTTGAGAAGTTTCATACTCAGAGTGCCTGCAAATGGCCCTGCATTTCACACAATGGTTTGGACTGGAAGGGACCTTGGAGATCATCCAGTTCCAAGCCCCTGTCACGGGCAGGGACAGCTCCCACCAATCCAAAGCCTATTTGTGCACCATAAACCAATCGTGTGTTATTCCCCAGGCGCTGCCACGGCTCTGGGACTGAGCAGCCACGATTCTGAGCCTGCCCATCCTTGCTGGTGCTGGGGGCCTGGCCCAGGGCTGGGTTTGCTGGGCCACATGTGCTGGGGAAACGAGCATCAAACAGCACCCAGCACCTTGCTCAGGTGCAATCCTGGAGCATTTCCAGCCCACGTGCCTGCCAAAGGAGCAACAGTGAAACCTCAGACAGTGCCAGGGCTGGCCAAGGACAACCCAGAGCCCCAAATGGCTTAAAGGTGTAAATTGTGATTTTAATAAAGATGCAAATGATCCTGTCCCCTGCATCCGAAGGCTGCAAGGTGAAAATGCAGAACATCAGTCTCCATGGTTGGTGGCAGGACTTTGAAAACAAGTTGCTTATAATAAATTCACGTTTTCTTAAGGAAAAAACTCAAGGCATAAAGCGCAGATAATGTGCCCAGTGTTAATTGTAAAACTGACAGGCATTAGATGAAATGGGTAATTTTACAAACACTGAAGGGGATTAAATTACATGCAAGAATTATTAGACTGCATCTTGCTTTTATTAAAAAAAATTAGCTATATTTTAGGAGCAAGGACCTGAAGAAAAAATTAACTCTATTTTACCCATGGTATATTGAAATTAATCTCCAGACAGAATGTGCTCTTTGGCAGGCCTTGCAGGAAGTCAGCCTTGCCTGTGGGAGATCAACTGCAAATATTTGGAATTTTCCTGGAGAGAAATCACTCAAGGACTGAGTGCCTAAGTGCTCACTAGGCAGGAGCTGGGTGAGAGCTTTGGGGTGTCCCTGGGGCTCTGACCCTCCCCATCCCCAGCCCTGTTGTGCCATGTGCTCCCCCCTGGCAGTGTCCCAGCCCCTAAGGGACCCTGCCTGGCACACCCCACACTCCTCTGGGACAGACGTGGCAGCTCAGACTCAACTGTGATCCAAAAAAAGGGGCAAGGAAAATCTGCTCATGGCAAACAGCAGTTAAAAATAGGCCCAGGGATACCTACTGATGTAAAGATTAAACACAATTAAAGTTGAACAGCCATTATTATTATTATTTTAAATGATTATTAATATTATACTGTCTAGCTGGACACAACAGTTTTCAAAAGGGACTCACTCCAGGCAATAACCCAAAAAGAGAGTGGTGTCTCCTTATCCACTCCCTTTTTTGATATGACTTTTTGACTCTTTCAGATCTATTTTGAGTTGGATATGATGGTCCTCGTGGGCCTCCTTCAACTCAGAATATTCTGTGATTTTCACCACTAAACCAGCAACATCAAATTAATTTCACAAACAGCCAAGCTTAGCAGGGTTGTTCTGCCTATGTAAACGTGCAACGTCACCACTTGCTGAGACAGGATACTTGAAAACCCAACAGCATATAAAATTCCAAGATAAAAATGGCTCATAATAATATAATTACTAAAAAATAGATATTTTAGATTTCTTGTCTAATCCTTACAATAAACTATTCAGAATGTATAAATACTGTCCTCTGCCTCTCCTTTAAATATTTTCCCAGTTGTACACAGGAATGCAAAACAAACGTTTTTCTCCAAAAAAGGAGGCACTGGAATTTCGAGGTACCTCCCAAAGCTGTGTGCTTAGCTGGCACACGGTTAAGATCAGGTACAATGGTTTGAACATGAAATATGCAAAGTCAAATTAGAATCCAGATGTTTCTGAAGACATTGTATGAAGTTCCCCTGTCATTAGAACTGTTTTTGTTGTGTCCTTCCAGTGCCCTCTAAGGACATGCAGGCAGGAGCCACTGGCCTTAAACTGGTTTCCCCAGGTGGGAAATGCAGGTTGAGCTGGAACCAAGATAGATTATGATTCCAAAGCAGCAAGAGAGAAGAAAAACCATGAGAATGCCAAGCAATCAAACATGATGGTTTTTTAGAAGAAATATCAGAAACTCTTCAGAGGACACTTCATTAAATAGTTGTAAGAGACTTCTGAATTATAAATTAGGTAAGTGAACTTAATTTTTTCCCTTTTATGGAATAGGTAATTTATCCTCTGATGATACCTATCTGCTGATAGGCAAAAATCCTCTGATGAGCCAACCCAATGCACTACAAATGGCCTTATTCTCTCTGTGAATTATTGCTGTCAATGTGGGGCTTTTTTGTCATTGCAAAGCAAATCAGACACTTCAAGTTCTTGATTTATGACTGCACCAATTTTCATTTAGACTAGTTTGCCTTAGCTTTGGAAGGTTTTGGAAGAACAATAATCAATGACTATATAAGGGGGTGAAATCAAGCAATCAAAAATAGTGATCCCTTCAGTGCCTAATTCAGGGACATTTTATCCCTGAGTTATTATGGGAAAAACAGAACTGTGTATTTGTACATTCAGGCAGGTTTTAACCACAATGTAAAACTTAAGGGTATTTTCCCTTCTCAGAGGTACCTTTTTTGAACATGTGAGATTAAACACACTTGGCACTGGCTGCAGTCTTGACAGGAGGAATTATAAAGCATTCAGAAAAAGAAAGTGAACAGGTAATGACAGGGGGACAAACACAAGTTAAACCCCTTAAACCCCTTGTAAGGGCACTCTCAATCATGTACAGTGTTTAAGAGCACAATTGCAGTGGATCACAAAGTTGTAACTTTTATTCTGGATTGGGACTTTTCACCTGGAGACAGAGAACTTGTGCCTCTAAGTGTGTATGTGTTCCCTTTCCATGGAGGGCCTGGCTGTGCCCTCCCCAGGGCATCATGAGCAGGGGGAGCACCGAACGCAGATCTTGGAAGATGCAGGAGCAGCCCCAGGTGGGGACAGCCAGAGCACTCCTTCAAATTTTCTTCCTTACAAATGTTCACATGACTGTGATACAGTCAGAAGCCATCTCCCCTCTGCACCATATCTGTGGTCAGTTTGTCAAAGTCCACTGACAGCACAGCAGCTCTTTGCAGCTTTTTCTCTCTGAAGTTATCCAGTTTGATAAAATTTTACTTCTTCACTGGGGAACTATGCAGCAAATGAGCAGAGCTCAGATACATCCATGCTAATAACCTACCCTGGAATTCTGCACAACAGCAATTTCATGCTAGGGATCTTTAAAAAAACAATTAGCTGGTTTTTCTACTTTGACTTTAAGTGTCAACATATGATCAGTTTGTTTGGATTTTTTTGTTGGTGTTATTGTTGCTTTTCAATGAAGCTTTGGTTAGGGTTTTAAAAACAGAAATATTTATTTTCCCCAACTGAAAACATGGGTTTGCTCACATTTGTGAAGGAAGCTTGTGTGTTAGCATGCACTTCCTTTCAGAAACAGCAGTGTATAAAACAGAAATATAATGCAACCGTGGCATTGTGAATGTGGGAGCAATTTTCCTCTTTTAACAGGTGGACCACTGCATTATGGCAATTCACCTGTGCAAAGACTAGAAAAAGAACAAATTGGTTTGGTCCAGGCAGAACTGAAGGAGAGAAACACCACTATAAATGAGCACTTTGCAGATCCTGTCCAAATGAGCCAGTACTTCCCAGAAGATCACTTTTCCTACTTCAGAGAACTGTTCAAGTTGAACAGATTGCTCCAAAATGTGAAGCATAATTAAGCAGAACACAAGTACCAATTAAGCTCTATTTGCACATAAGAAACTGCTCAAAAAGTATTGTTCCAATACAGATCCAGATGTTTCAGTGAAAGGAAATGTCCTGAAATGCATGTGGTGCTGTGAGCAAGCTCTCTCCTGACACAAGGTGCACACCCAGCAGGGTGGGGACAGCTCAGGGCCACCCGCTGGGCACGGGCTGTGTTCTGGAGATGTGATTAGAGGCAGGACCCTCACCTCGGGCATTAAATGCATCCTGATCTCGGGCAACCAATAGTGCCTGGATGTCTTCTTCATAAAAACATTGATGTCCCAGTTTTTGGTTTGTCAAGAAGCGGAACCAGAAGGGAGGCTTCAGGACACTAAGATAAAAGGACAGTGCCTGAACCACCCTGCTGCCACCTTATGTTCCTTCAAGTACAGACTACATACTTTTTCCTGACTCAGATAATGCTGCTTTGGTACCTGTACTCACTCAGATTCTTCTCCCACAGAGCATTTTGAACACAGGCAACTATAAATCAGGTACTGGTTTTTACGCATACACACTGCTGCCTAGGGTGAGAGCATTCACTTGCTGAAACTTTTCATCCAAATAAACATCAGCTCCTGATGGCAATTAAAATAGAAAACCCTATCCAATACACAATATTCCTTGGCATTAGTAAGAATCTGGTGTGAAAGCAGGAAGTTTTTTCAAGAGTCCCAACAGTTTACTCCTTACACAGAATTCCTTTGCCCTTTCCCCAGCGCCATACCTGGCTTGTGGTGATGCTCCCAAGAACAGCTGTTTCAGCCAATTGCCTTGGCCACAAATCCTTCACCCCTCAGCATCCCTCGGTGTCCTGGCTAGGAGAGGGTTAACTTTTGCAGCAGCCAGGAGGGCTCCACCTGGATCCTGGGGTTATTCCCTCAGGAAGGGAGTGAGTAGACTGAGGGGTTTGAATTGTTTCCCTCTCCTGCACATTCAGCTTTGTTGTTGTTACCGTTTCTTATTTCATTGCTGTTTCTAGTGAATTGCTTTTATCTCAACCCATGATCCTTACTTTTCTGTCCCTTCAATTCTCCTCTCCATCCCACTGAAGGGGGAGGGAGGAAGTGAATGAGTGGTGCATGGTCTGGGGTGTTTCAGTGGCAGCACCAGAGCAGGGGTGAAACTGAGACCTCCTTGAACTCCCATGCAAGAGCCAAACCACCAGCAGCTCCAGCCAGGCAGCAAAGCAAACAGGCAGGGAGCTGAAAGCAGACAAGATAGCAGAGCTTCAGGAAACAGACAGCAGCTTAACAATTTCCTAAACTTGGCCCAGCTAGTGGTGCTGGGAACCTTTCCACTTGGTTCCTGTGGCAAAAGGTTATTTGGGACAAGCACAAAACTTCCTTCCATTTTTCTGTGTCCTTATTCTGCTTCTCCTGGAAGGCCAATAGGGACAATCACTGTAAGACACTCTACTAGGATGTAAATACAACCAACTATACACTTGATGAGTTGCCTTAAAGCCAGAATATTTAATTATTTTAAAATTTACCATGCTCAGGGTTAGAAGATTTAGATTCCACTAATCTATCTAAGGATCATTCTGCTTCTGAAACTCAGTAATTCTCTGACTAGGAGAGGAAGGCCATGAGGTTTACATCTTCCCAGGCTGGGGTCTGGCTTTGATCAGTCCCTTAAAAGCACTGGTAAATTCAGAGACCTGGTCTGTTTTCGAAATACCACCACCATAGAGTGATTTGAGACTAATAAACACCAGCGCTTGTAGACACTGGAGCTGTTCTGGCTGACAGTGTCTGAGGACTTCTGCAGGCAGAAAACAAATACACAATTAGGAATATGACCAATGCTAGAATGCAGCTTATTAAATTTTCATGCTGACTCTGATTACTTTCATTTAGCAGCACAGATGTTAAACCAGGATGAGGAGGTAGAGTGCCCACGAGTACTGGGAAATGGCTGGCAAGACGAGCAAGATTTGGAAGTCATTAGAGCAGACACAGTGCACATGTGCACTGATCACTTTTACCAGTCGGTTGATTTTAAAGATGCCACAAAAACATTTGAATATATTAGATTTCATAATTCTGATTGTTCCATTCTGTTTTAAGGAAGTCATGCAGCAGCTCTAAGGCAATCCATAGGGGGAAATCTGCTAAAGAGCAAGAGGCACAAGGAACGGGTTGAGATGAATGTGCCATCGTGGGTAAGCTCATCCCAGAGCTGAACCTTGCACAGAGGAGCCCTGTGGCTCTTTCCCTTTGGCTCTGGGCTCTGACATCAGGGTGGGGACCACCAAAGGGAAAAGGCAACCAAGACCCACAACAGGTGATGGGAACTTCTGGTCTAGGATCAACCTAGGGAAGCCTGACCAATCTGCAGGTGCACAGTCCAATTTATTCTAGGGAGGAAGAAATACTTAGCTTGAAATATTTTAAATGGTGTGTATGAAGAATAAAGAAGAAAAACTTCCCTTTCAGAATGCTTCAGATTTCATCTTGCAATGTCAATACTCCTTTTACTCATCTACATGAAATTTAAATAAATTTTGGCCTAATCCCAGAACAATAGGACAGTGGAGAGCTAGAGCACTGTATGTGCAAGGACACACAAAGGGAGTCTCTGTGGGCTGCCTGGGAGCCCTCACTTCTGCCCTGGGGCAGTCAGAGCAGCCCCGAGGTGTGGGCACAGGGCACTGCTGCCCCCCGACCCTAGGGATGGCTCTGGCAGCCTCACCTCCACTACAGGAGCGTTTGTGCCCGAACCTCAGCCCCCTCAGGCTGGGGTGACAGACACGGTGCAGTGACAGAGCCCAGCACTGGCACTGCCACAGCCACACGGCTGCTGCAGGGAGCCAGGGACTGCCACAGCACTGCTGGCAGGAGGGGTGGTGCACATAAAACCCACAAATTAACTGTTTTACTCTTTCGACTATGTGAAGCCTCCTTTTAAGAGAGAAAGAATTAACTTAAATTAGGACTTAATTAAGATACATTAAGATTAATTGGGACTTAATTAAGACACATTTGGATATTCATCCTCAATTCAAGGTTCCCATGTGTGGGTTTAAGAATCACAGAAGAGGACTTAAGGTAATGTTAATTATGTTCCATTTATATTGACTATTTATACAGCTAACCCTTTCCAATTATAAGCACTCAATTTCTTCAAGAAAAGCAGCCTTACCCTGAAATTCTTGAGGATCCTCTTCAGCCAAAAGAAATCTCTCCCCCTACAACCATAAATATATTAAACCAAGTGAAATTATCCCAGATTTCAAAACATGACACTTTCAAACTGTTTTCTTGTGGCTCTTGCATGTTTCCAAAAACAAGGACACAAGCATGGAAGCACAGGCAGGTCTGGATCTAGATGAATGGTGCTTCATGTCAGTGAGAATGGGTTCAGCATCCGTGGGGGAAGCTAGAGCACAACGCTTGATTTTAAGACTTATTAATAACAGTGTGTCCATGAGACTTTGTGAAACCAGTGAAAAAGATGAGCAATTTTTAACATCTCACCCAAGCAAAGCCATCTCAGATAATGCCCTGAGGCTGGTGGAGGGACATGTCTTCAAAATCCTCATGGGCTCTTCCAGAGTTCACACAGTCAGCTTCAGGTCACACACTTCTCATTCCTTCCAGCTCAGGGCCCCCTTCCCTTCCCTTCCCTCCGTCCTCCTGCAGGGAGAGGAGAATCTCCTGCCCTGGCTGGACACGTGCTTTGGGGCTGTTCACTTGCTCACAGGAGCTCACTGCAGCACTGGGAACAGAAACCACAGCTGACTGCTCCTCACAGGCCAGATGAAAAAATACTAAACACATCTGCCTGCAAGATTTCAAACACCTTTTGTGTAATGATGATCTAAGTCATCTTTAATGGTAAAAGCTAAAAACCCATTTTTTAACCTGGCCATGTCTCTTTAAAGTGAATGCTATTTTCACACTATTTAACTTCTATAATTTAAACATGTATGGCAAGGGGGAAAACTCCACACTTATTTTGCTTTCTGCTGCAGTAAGAAACCACATTTATTTCATACAAAATTTACCACCATTATTTATTAGCAGGCAGAAAGCTTCTGGGTATAATAAAAATCTGGTACATAAAGCTGCAGCTTGCCTGAGGAGAGGGGAATTAACTGTAATAAAACTCATTAAAGAGCCTCATAGTATCACTTTAGAAATACTAAAAAGAAGGGGGGAGAAGCAAGAAGAAAGACTTTTTTTGATGATAAAAAATGAAAAATCACAAAATATTTTCTGTTCTTTCTGCTAAATTCTCACATGAAAACAAGAGACAAGTTTTCCTCTCATGGCTACATTTAAGAGTATACATGGAAGGAATGTTTTCTTTTCCACACTTGCTAACATTTTACCTCTTGACAGACAGCAATTATGTCTGATGATGATTTCTTCCTTAGTGTCAGATTATTATATTCCTATTTTAGAGACTTTTGAAGACCACCACACACAGGAGGGGCCAGCTCTTTAAGCACACCCAACCTCATGGTTATGTGCTGAGCCCAGCTTGCTTCCTTCACTCAGGAAAATAATTCCAGTAACACCTAGAAGCAATGGCAGGACTGAAGAGACAAAACAGAACTTGGGAAGATGTTCAGGACTTGTGTACTCCAGACTGCACACAGGGATAGCACATGGGGACACTGCTCTTGCCTGGCTGAGCAGGGCAGGCAGGGATGCCAATTCCTTTAGTAAGATATTATCATTACTGAATGGATTTTCTATTAGATATTGACTGTATTTCCCACTGTTGGAAAGAAAAATAAACAATCTTCCTGTGAAAATTAAATCCCTTCAGATTACACTCCAGAATTTTGTTTCAGTCTTCAGGAGGTTGAGTTGTTTTTTTATTACCTTGTTTTAGAAACACTCTCTCTGCTAAACAAAGTAACCTGCATGAGACTGATGTACAATTCTGCCTGAATCTCTCAACATCCAACAGCTCTTCCTTTCCACAGTACATCTGAGAAAAGTCTTTCAAGGGAAGACAGTGAGAGAACAGCAATCCAGACTCATCAGGTATAGAGTTTGGGCTGTAACAATTGATCACAGACACTGTAACATCTATCAAGTAGCCTGACAGCTGGTTCAAGAGCATCAGGAAATCTCTATTTTCCACAGCCAACGCTTCCATGGTTATAAATGAAGAATAACTTTGACAGCTACAAGCTCTGTACAAGGACAAATTCAGCTTTAGTGATGCTGCCATTTAGTTTAGAAATCGTTGTGCACATATTTTTCTTGAACCACATTATCTTTTCCTTCAAACCAACCCCTGCCTTGCAGGCAGTGCAGGTCCCAAAGCCTGCACCCTTCTCCCCTCTGGCTGCCTGGTGCCTTTCCCCCTGCTGCAGCTGGATGGAATGTGGATCCCCAGAGTCGAAGGCAGCACCCAGCACCACACCCTGGCTCAGGGAGCTGCAATTCTGACATGCAAACCCACCTGGAGTCTGCCAGTTTGCAAGGTGGATTTTAGGCAGCAGTTACAGTCCACAGTCTCTCCTGCAGCTCCAGAAAATGGGTAAAACACAAGCTCCCCCTCCTCGGAAATACGTTAGACCACCTTATCATCAGGGCATTTTATCTTGGAAAAAAATTGAAGCCAAACAAAAATGCTTGAAATAAAACGGAGAATTTCCATCAAACTTTATACAGTTCTATTAATTTTATTTTAAAATAGTCTACAGAATATTAAGTGCTTCTAACAACCTTCTGCCCAGCAGATAAAGTGATGGATATAGGGAAGGAGTCTGAAGGGATAGAGGCAAGATGCAAGGGAAGAAACATACGCAGGTACAAAACTTATGTACTGTAGCATTTTTAAATAGGTGGGGAATTAACAGAAGCTCAACAATCATGAAATATGGTGTGGGCTATGTTAGAAGTTTTGCTGTGGTATATTGGTATAATCTTTTTGCATGTCTACCATGTTCTTTTAAGAAAAGTCCATTTGAAGTTGTGCTTAGTAAAATACCTAATCAAGATGGTTATTTATCTCTTGCATCACTATTACAAAGGTTTGCCTTTTTCAAACCATTAACAAACTTCTAAGTCACTCAAGTTCTTCAAACACAGAGGCATAAAGCACAATAAGAAGTTCTACTTGACACACTAGTATACTTTTTATCTTCCCCTCAGCAGTCTGCCCATCCCACTAAGAACACATCCCATTCTTCCCCTTCTTCCCATGACCAGCTGCTCCAGAATTTCAAGGAGGGCACTTCTATACCTCCAGTCATGATCAGTCTCATACCAGCAATTAAAGAACAGGACATGGGGCAGGGCATTCCCAAAGAAATCAGTCAGATGACACCCCTTACTTTCAAATTCCTTACAGAGCATTAGTATCTACTGCAATCAACCCAAAGCAAGGGGTCTGAGGCAGCTGTGCCTGCCCTGCCATGTGCTGCCCGTGGGGAGCTGACATTGCACCAAGAGCTTTGCACCACACAGGAAGAGAAAGGCAAGAAGGGAACGGCTCCTCAACCAGAACCTCTGTAAGACAATTCTAAACATGAGGCTGTGTGGAGTATGTCCCTTGATATTCTCATCCTGTTTTTGTTCCTAGCTTCCCAGGACTGCTGATCACTGTGTTTTTCCTACCTTTCCCTAACTGGCCCAAAAGACAGACCCTTCTGTTTTCTCCTGTAAGGGAGAAGCAGCTAAAGGAGAGGGAAGGATACAGGAGTATGCAATTTTTTTTCACCTTTCACTTCAGTTCTTGCACGCTTTCAACATGGGTCACTGAATGGCCAGAATTGCTGGAGAATGTTTGTTGGAGTGCATCCTTGTGCAGAGAAGAGAAACAGAGAACACATAATATCTCCATCCCAGTAATGCTTTTTGTCTGTGTCTCACATATCATTCACTCCTGGAAGCTGGGGAGAAGAATTGTCTATGAAGGAGCTGTGAGTCAAATGGAAACGGACTGGACAGCTGGAAAGGATTGAGAAAAGGCCTGAAGATTCCTACTGATGGATTCCAGTAATGACAGATGTAATGGGCTACGAGTTTGACAACAGAGGCTAGCACACAGTACAGCTGGAGATCTGCACATGATCCGGAGTCAGGAGCTGAACAAAAATGACTGGTCTCTCAAGAGGCTGCAAAGACAGCCAGGACTTGCCCAGAAGTACATACAGCAACAGGCTTTGCCAGGCAGTTTTTTCTGTGTGGGTTTAGCGTTTTTTATTAGTAGTATTCTTTATTTAAACAGAACAAAGGAACACTTTTGTTTAAGTAAGCCTGTTCCATCTTCAGAAGAGAACAGTTCTAAAAGAAATATACATAGCCAATTGCAGAGTCATATTTTAGTGTTATTAAGCACGGCTGAGAACACAACTGGAATTTCTAGGTGTTTATAAGTAAAAGTAGTGATCATTTCTAATGAGTATAAAGATGTTAAAAATACTTACATTGCAATGTAAGCATCCACTTTGCCTTTTCCATTGCTGCCACCAGCACATCAATAATAACTTAGTGTCACCTTTAAAGATCTCTGACTTATTGAAATCGATATTGCATGACATTAACAACCACCCACATTATACCAATGTTCTATTTTCACATATAAATAATTCTTAGCACAGAAACAGAGTAAAAAGGGAAAAACACAACCTCACATAATAAGCACCAAATAAATATATCTTGGTTTCCAAGTGAACCATTTTGCAGCCAGAATCCCAATAAAAATGATCCAAATCTGCTCATGTTTATAATACTGTGTTCCTCCATGTGGAGCAGCCCGTGCAATCAGAGCTCTGTGCACCAGTCACCGTGGTCCCTTAGAGAGGTGAATGCAGCCCCTCCTGCACCTGCAGGGATGGAGCAGTCCCTGACTGCTGACCACCAACAAGCACAGGCAGAACTGTTCCATGAATACAGGGCGGGCTGGCTGCTCACTTGGACTCATTGCCCTTGCACACAGATGCCTTTCTCACCTGTCACATACTTGACTTTGCTGGGGAAACACTAGGGAGACTCTTCTAGGAAAAGTAATTGCTTCAGGAACCACAGACACTGGAATTACTGTAACTAGGTCTACAAAGGAGGTATAAAAGAATCTTGCAGTTAATGCAAGGCAAATGAAATAGCAATGCAAATTCATCAACATTCGACTTGGCAACTTATTTTTAAGGTAACCATTTCTGCTCCACTATTTGAAATTAGTTGTCATTGTTGGAGATCTTAATTTACTGGTAATTACGTAATTGCAACCCAGTGACATTCTAAAACTAAACTAAAAGCTCCCACAACGTTCATTTTGCAATAAGGAAATCAATCATGTAATAACAAATACATGCCAGTTAACATCTCTTAATAGAAATAACTCTTAATTAAGTAATTTTTAATATTTTTTCCTAATTCTGCAGGAGGATTTCTAGGATTATGTGACAGCATTGATTTTACTGTAGCAGGGTTAAAATTCCATCTGCTTTTCTTGATCCAGTAAAACAGATTTTAATAATATAAATTTTCTTTACTTTTTTGGAATCTTTTGCCAGACTGTGCTAACCCATGTCTTGAAGAAATCTGAATAAAATAACATAGGTGCTTATGCTAGTATTTTATCCTTACTATTTCCTTTGCTAGATAAACTTGACACAGTTAGTGATTAAAGCAAGAATATAATCAGTAACTTTGTTTTTAAAAATACCTCATTTGCATAATCAAGAAGTTATGTTCTTTAAAATTCCAGTGATACTTACATCCCTTTATGAAAAGATGAACCCCAAAGCACACTTCATTTTTAAAACATGTATGCTTTACTAATTCAGGAAAACCTTTAAGACAAAAAAAGTTCATTTCTTTCATTTGACTTCATTACATTGATTCACTACAAGTGGAAGGGAGACCAAATCTTCCAGCTGGTGAAAACAGAAGTATTTCTTAGGTTATTTTGCTGAAGTGCCCGGAACAACAATTACAACGAAATTTTGTTTTGTTCACATTCAATTCATCATGTCTTTAATCTGCAAATGTTACAACAAAACTCTTGTAGCCTCATTAAATCATACAAGTAATTATCAGTCTTGGTTCCATTATCCCAAGAGAGCTTTTTCTTTTTCAAGTTTGGTACTAATTTATTTTCAATAGAGAACAAGAATTAACAGTAAGAAAAAATAATTAGGAAAACTTAAAAAATAATACACAAGGCAAAAACCACCACAGCTTCAGATTATCTCTGGCAGAGGTAATATATCAAAAGCAAACAAAAGTCCTCAAGAAAGCATAAAGCAGAATTGCCTCTTTGCAGTCTGTATGATTCTTAATAAAGATGAAGCCAACACTGAGAACCCGTGCACTGACAGACACCACTCTCCTCCACAGCCATCTGCTGCCTGCACTCACATGCATTTAAACACAAGCAAACAGGAGCTGCAAAACTGGAGTTCTCTTACCATCTGACAAGTCAATTAGCCCCAGGTAGTGCAACAGTTTCAGAGAGGAGCACACCACCACCACAATTCCTAAAGTCTGGAGTCCCTCTGACTCGCCTTTAGTCCACATCCTGCAAGGCACCAGGCAGACACCCCCAGTGTGCCTGCAAACAACTGCCAGACATCAGGAGCTGAGAAATCCTGTTTCAAGCTTCCGTTCCTGCTGCTCAGTAAGTGCACAGCACATTCCCCTCTCCCCCTCTCTCACTCCCTCTCTCTTTCCCAACCTCTCCCCCTCCCCTCTCACTTGCCTTTTTTTTTTGGTTTTTTTTTTGGAACAGGCAAGAAATTTCTGCACTGAACCATAACCTATGGTTTTATTTTCTTTCACCTGCGGGTGATTCTCTTAGGAGTTTGTTCTTCTCCAGAACAACTGAGCACCGTGCTGCTAACCTCAGCAACATCTCATACAATTAAAAAAAAAAAATACTTGTGATACCAGTTGCATTTGAGATCTTCTCTGTAATTCTGCCAATGCAGATACTTTTTGTCAATGCCTCTTCTGTACTGCATAAGAGAATAAGGGCTGTAGGGGAGGAAAGGGCTTTCCTTTTCTGAATGTCTCCCCTCACCTACAATATGCTGGGATAAACAAAATCACACTTCCCACATCCATGCGTGCATCCACAGCCAGCCCAGGAGCTGCAGAATAATTCTGTCTGTTAGCAGCTCCCCTGGGGTACAGCTGGACAGCCAGGAGTGCACCCCAACATCTCCAGTGCAGCCACACAGAGTGGGCCAGGCTGGCTGAACAAGCCCCCCTTTGCAGGCAGAAGAGTGATTTCCACTGTTTCATCTCAGTGTTTCCCCAGGCTGCTGGCACTGGGCAGCACTGTGGACTGCTCACAAGCTGATTCTGTATTTCCCCATTATCACCACAGATGAGAAAACACTTGGCAGAGTGAGCATTTTATCAGGACGGCAGATGTGATACTGCAACACCAGGAAAAGCTATGTTTTTCAAGCATGCTATTAGATGCTGCTATACCCCTGCAGGATGTTCAGGAGAACACAGCTCACCAGTGCCTTTTATTTTACAGAACTCAAAGGCTGCTGCATCCCCATACTCCAATCCCATCTAGGCAATCAGTAGCTCCCTTTCCCTGCAGTCCCTGTGAGGAAGGCAGGCTGCCTTTCACCCACCACACTGGTCCACAGCCTCTCCTGGTGCTGCCTCTGCCTTAAACTGCTGTTGAACATCAACAGGTGCAGAATATCAACAGGATTTTATGTATCACAGTAACTAAATAGTGCACTTGAATGGCTGAGAGATGCTCATAGTGAGGCTAAGTTGGAGGTGCGGAGTACTCACACACACTTGAGTGATCAAGTCAACAAGCAATAAGCAGTTTAATTGAATTTGAGCTTTGTTTCTGTATGCAGGTGGGCAAGAAGGAGAACACATTAGCAAATGTGTTATGAGGGTTCTGTGCCATGGGCATCCAAACCTTCCCAGAGCTCAGTGGCATCATATCAAAGACACTTCTGATGAATACTTTAGACCAAAGGACTTTTTAGTGCTCTGTAGCATCTGCTACATTAAGTTTTCATTTTCCTGGCTATACAACTGGCTGCAATGCCACATCATTTTTCACATCACCCAGATTAACACATCCAGCTTTAAAACTATCACGGCTCTGAAATCACTGTGCTGTCAAACCTCTCCCAGATAAAGAGAAAAATTTGAAATGGTAACATGATAAGCAGACCTCAAAACATTTAGATAATTTCTTGGTTTACCATGTCCTGTTCCCATTAAGAAACCAAACTAGTGCTACACAAAACCCCCAAATTAACGAAACATCACACCCCTCCTTACATGAAGTTTGGACAGGCATAATGACCACAAAAATAGCCAGGTTCTTTCCTGTCTGTGGAAAGGATGTTTGTCAAATTTACCGGCTGTCTGGTGGACTGTGCATTGTTTTCTCAGACTCCTTAAGTTGACAGATCCTAAAGAGCACACAGAATCAGAGCCCACTTCACCCACTTGTTCACAGGCACTTCATTTACTTACAGATACATTCAGTCACAAAATTTCTTCCCAGCAATGCACAAACCTGCCGAATGCAATTATCACAAAAAAAAAAAAAAAAAAGAAGGGGAAACTCAAAAAATTATGCTACAATGAATAATGAAACTCAACGCACCTGGCTCCCCGAAGGTGTGTCTTGCAATTCTACGGTTCTCTCACTGTAATATCTTAACTCTGCAACTCCTAAAGCCCTGCAGCAGCACCTCAGCAAGAGAAGGGAGGGAAGGACATAAGAAAGTGCAAGTTCTATTGCTTGTGTTATTGCAATTTACGCCAAGTCCAACACGTTTGATGCTTTAGGTGTTCCTGATACAAGCAGCTCCAAAAGAATATGCAGTTTTGTTCCCTTGAGTGCTCACTTCTTGAAGAATTCATGCATGCCAGAATTCATTTGACAATATATTCAATGCTGTCAAGGCCAAATCATGATTTTTCTGAGGTTGAGTCAGTTTTCAAACAAACTTGGAGGGAATGTTGAATGAGAATTTTCCCATTCAGGACCTTTGGGCTGCTTTGAGACTACCCTGATGCTGGCACTTCCTCCTGGATGCTGCTTTTTCTCTCCCACTTCCCAAAACTACTCAAAATTGTCACTTGGTTCATTGTTCACCTGCTCATTTCTGCCCCAAGAACAGGTATTCCTTATGTTGGGCACATGTCAGGGTCATCCTGTGCTAACTTTATGGAAAATGCTGTTAAGTTGCCTGACATACAGAGCATCATCCAACATCCCCCCGTCCATCCAACCATCCAGCTGTGAAGCCACATTGATCTATGCTATGGTTTATTGTTACCCCAAATCAGCCTTCTGCTGTTCCTTAAACATTCAAATAATCACAGGTGACTGAAGAGCTGACTACAGATGCATCATGAGGGGCAAATCCTATGGACCCAAATACTCATGTATTTTCTCCATAATAAGAACTAATTTCAGTAAGGGATAGAGCTTTTCTCAACAGCTGGGCCCATTCCCTACAGCCACACTCATTCTTTACTGCAGTATTGAGATAATGAGATTGGTTCTGTGATTTAAACCAAAGGAAGGCAAGGCTATCCAGCTTAGTTCTCCAGTAGAAATCTGCACAGAAATAGAGGATCATCCACTCTTGGCAGTGGCAGAAATATTAATCAAGGTATTATTAGGTATTTTATTTGAGTCACTTCTGAAGCAATGAGGAAAACCCCAAACCAATGCCAAATAAACGCTCTGTGTGACTTTTTGGTTTTTTAATTTCTACAGAACTCTACAATCTAAAAACCATGCTGCATAATCAGCTTTTGGACTGATGCCTCCCAAACATTTCTAATCTGCTGCAAAATACATGCTGTTATCCTCAGAGAGGTAGGCAGCTCAAGGGACTATGATTTTACCTAGAATCACACGTGGAATAAACTGCACAAATGAAACTTCCTAGTTTTCTACTGTAGACACTGATTAACAGATTTTGCAGAAGAGCAGCTGGAAGAACATTTTTCTAGTTATATACAGAAAGGTTAAGCTCACCAATGAAGCAGTAAGCTTTGTTTTTACCAAATCTTAAAGAACAGGGATGTAAAATGCCTAATGTTAAAATACCAGATGTTCTGATGATAGAGATGGATGTTCCTGCTAGTGCCTACTGTACACATCTCTCACATGCAGCAAAAGGAGTTGAATGCCTCAATTAACTGCAAAAAAGGTGTGCACAACATGAGCCCTCTGAGAATGTAAGTGGGAACTTCATAAAGATCAATCAAAATAACATGTAATGAAAAGGATTTTCTGGTAATAAAAGAATCGTTATGATGAGTCATATAAATTATTTATGTAATCTATAACCAGCTCTTAAAGCGGTTGGGGGGAAAGAATGCATCACACAAAGGTGAAAAAATCAGAGCAAAATGAAGAAAAATATTCCTCTCAGCAGAAGCTTCATCCATGACCAAGCTATTTGGAACAGATTTACACTTTTGAAGAGGAGGATTTGTCTCCTCATTTTGCATAATACAAATGCAGCATGACATGTTCTCAATATCCATACCTTTAAGAAAACTCCCAAGGTATTCTGTGATTGGCCTGGTTTAAAACTCTTAATATTAAATTTTTGTAATTTTGATGGACTATTCCTTTACTATTGTGTTAGGCCAAAGAATAAACAGGAACATCTGAACAATTCCTCTTGTAGAGGACATTATTTCTTACACCCCCAGAACAGTTCTGTTTACCAATCTTCTGACACTCGGCAGTCTTGAATGGTCTTCTCACATGGCTCCTGTCTATAAATCTATTTCCACTGCAGATTTCTGAAGCCCTTCCACTTCTGTTTTGTTTTAGAAGTGGCATAATGAAATCATTCACAGCATGGCAGCATCAAAAATATAAACGCACTATTCCATTCCCATTTATCCAATGAGTTCTTCTGTGTGTACATAAAGTTAGCGGGTTTTGTTGCTGTTTTGATTCAGAGTTACTCAAACCAAAATTAAAACTAGGCCTTTCTCGTGACTAACTTTAACTTACCTAGTCCCAAGTAATGATATTTACTACTTAAATGGAAGGATTTTTATCAGCTTGCCTTGGCCACCGGTCATTTCTCTGTCCCGTTCACCATAGGTGATTAAGCCCCATCCGTATTTCTCAGATTTCTCTGGATCTCACTAGCCTCAAGGAATTTGTGTCATGTGCAAATTGTGTGTTGGGAAAACCACTTGTTGATAACTACTGGCTACAATTAAAAAAAAAAAAAAAAAAGGCGTGAGTAAATTCAGAAGTTTGGAGTTTACGTAACTGATGATTTAGAGCAAGTCCAAACAATCTCCAGCTGAACTAACAGCCATTCAGTGCCAATGAGCTCAGGTCACTGCCTATTTGCACCACTACAATTCCAGCCTGACCCCTCTGTCTGCAAATTAATTGGATTTCAGATCACACTGGTATTTCCCAGCAGTTATTCACCAGTTAGGATATTTTTTTTTAAGTCCTGGCTAATTACTACTAACTATTTTTGTCAGCAGACATTTGGTATAAGGATAGATGAACCACAAATATCTCCTTAGTCTGGATAACAGAGAAATCTGGCTGCTTTTCTCTTAGTGCTACCCAGGGGGCTGCAAACAAAGAGCTCAGTTAGTCAGCTGCCGTTTCCTTGCTGTGTGAGCATAGGGAAATAATCAGCAGATGAACACTTGTCACACTATCAATTTTTCTGCCATAACAAAACCAGCTATAATTCCTTTAACATTTCACCCTTAGTTCAGTTCTTCTGATTCATGTGAAACTGCTGCTATCCTTGTGCTCTCCCTCCTTGCTGACAATGGTAGGGGGGTTGTGGGGCCCAAGGACCCACAGACCCATGAGGAGAAGCAGGAGGATCCCCCCTTTCAGAGGACTGTTTCAAGCCAGTGATTCCCAGCCTTCTCACACCTGTTGGCACAATTCACATCATCAACTTCACAACACACAGGAATAGCTCTGAAAGGTTCCAGAAATCTAATCCATAATTCCTGACTTTTTCCAGAAGAATTAGCAGCACAGACAAGCACATCCCACCTCAAACTGAGGATTTGGCTTTACCCTGGAGCTCATGATGGCAAAACTGGTGTTAGCAATGCACACCCAGGTCATGAGAAGACCAGCAACTAACAAAGAAACCTGGGAACCTTGAAGGACTAACTTGAACCACAGTTTACATGCACAACCTGAAACTGCAATGCAGACAATATATAATGAATGAAAAAGTAGTAAGAACCTCTTCCAGCTGTTAAATATCCTTGACAAGCTCTATTTCACTTTTCCCTTCTAGTTTTCACCTATTTATCTAGACTTTTTATTTTTAAACCAACTCAGGTACACAAACCGGGGCACCAAACCCAGTAGCCTCCTCTGAGATCACACATCA
Organism: Brachypodius melanocephalos; assembly: GCA_013398615.1. NCBI lineage: Eukaryota > Metazoa > Chordata > Aves > Passeriformes > Pycnonotidae > Brachypodius > Brachypodius melanocephalos. The sequence goes on along the minus strand of VZSR01003410.1, from coordinate 226,912 downwards.
CTCTCAGACTTGCAGAAACACCGTGGTTGCTCCCAAGATGGACCCAAGGAAGTTCTTCAGCACCAAACTTGCTGTCCTTTCACGCTGTTCCTGAGGCTGGATGGACTGCTAGCAATCACTTAATGACCTCAGCTGCACTAGGAGAGGAGACAGGGAAAGGCTGCAGGAAGTTTCTCACTCTCCTACTTTTAAACAGGCAATGAAAGCTGAGGAAGAGACATGCTGTGAGGAAAAGAGGAGAAGGGCAAAGAAGGTGAAAAGTTAAAAGATGAAACAGGAAAAGAGGGTATTTCAAGGCTGAAATAAGGAACAATACATAAGGGCATCCAATGGGAAGAACAGATCTGTGAGGGACTGGGATGGGACTATGTACAACATGAAACTGCTCAAAAATAGAAAACTTGATGTTTCAATTATTCTGGAGGCTCATTCCCAAAAAGGGAAAATGCCACTGCATGAATCCATGCAGCCAACCTGTGCTGAGCCCCACACTGAGCATTTCCCCCAGAACCTGTACTCAGAGGTGAGCACACTTCACCAGCAAATACACATCACAGATGAGTAACAAGCAGCCAGAAGAAGCTGCCAAACCCCACAAATGACCAGGAGACAGATGTGCTTTGCAGTGGCAGTTTCTTACTGATTGGATTTCTGCCACAAGCAGGAGGAGATGTGACCCCTCCCCTGCCCTGTCAATCACTGCCAGGTCCTGGAAGCAGTTAAAGCATAAAGCTCGAAGCCTCTGCTATCAACTCAGGGTGCAGTGGACTCATCACAGCTCTGGTGGTCTCCAATCAAGATATCCCCCTTATTTACCCATTTCTCTTTATTTTTAAGAGGGAAACTGAAGAATCACTTTGCTTTGTGCATTTTTAACTCCCACTCATATTAAATTATGCCCTCATTTTTGCATAAGAATTATAAAAAATACTGCCCAGTAAAGGTCATCTCATGCATTTTTCTTAGTAACAACAGACCTAAGCACTGAAAAATGCTTCACCTGAAGATCACTCTTTCTTTGTGTGTTACATTAAACTATGTTTTCTCACCTTTTTTCATGCTGTTCTAGATTTAAGTGACCTTAAGTGATCACTGACCTCAAGTGATAAATACATGCACACAATATTGTAAATAAGCCTGTATTTCTTTCATTCACTTACTGAACTGTTGTATGAGGAATAATCTTTAAATATTCTTGTTGACTCTTTGCTGGCATTTCATATTCATTTTACCATCTATGCAATAGTTGCACTTAGGTTTTTATTTTATCATGTGTAATTTGTATTCCTGTTCTACACCCAGCTCCAAAGATTTAATTTACTTAGATATTTGCATAATTATACGAGATAGTGCCACAACTACTAGGAGATCAGAGTAATAAATTCATGAAAGAATTATGAAATTATATAAAACTATAGTACTACACTATTTTAAATACATCAGAGTCTCAAATTACACAATCTCATTTTTTTTAAATCTGTACCAAGCTGCAAAACTATTAGCAAGCAAAACCACCAATTTATAAAGCCAATGTCTGAAGTCAAACTTTCTAAACTAGATTGTGAAACATAGGCAGCAAAAACTGAAATGCCAGTTTATGGTATAGTTCTAAGCACACAAGAGAGTAGGAGAGCTTTTAGAGGGCTGTCTGGAAAGGAGGCTGGCTTTGCTTTTGCCAGCAGTGCTCCTTATGGCAGCAGCTCCGTGTAACCGGCACTCAGTAGAGGGGTCAGCTCTCAGAGTTAACCAGACTGTCCCTGATTTATGAATTACAGTTTAACTGCTCCTCTAGTGGAACCACTACTGAAATTCTGCTTCTTGAAATGACACAAGTAGGCTGACTTTCATGGAAACAAAGCACATGAAGAGCACATGACAGAAACTATACTTAGGATGTTAAAGCTAAGGAGCAGCCTAAGATAATAAACCTCCTTCACATATCTTCCCTTGTGCGTATCTAAAAATATTCCATGACCAAGCATGTATCATGCACACTTGAGCAGGCAGAATGCTTCCCCAGTATTCCACAGCCCTCTTGAATCACAGTTCCATTTCCATTCTAAGATGGTATCAGAAGTATAGCTGGGGGTGTGGGGGTGTGTGTGTGTGAATTTCTTCTAAGGCCTTCAACATGCAAAACCCAAAGACTAACTTTTTTCAAAAAAAACTCAAGACACTTGAGAGCCAGCTCCTTGATAAGAGAAACATTCATCTGCATGAAAAATCTTATGGCTCTTATTGCAGAGGCAATCATCCTCCGAAGGAATTATACACCTCTTAGGCTAATCCCAGTGCCGAATGGGATAAAACCAGGTTCCAGAATCACAGACACGGTTCAGTACATCTTAGAAGAGCTGGAGCCCACGACTGGAGCGCTTCTGCCAAAGTCTGCAGAATAGCAGCAATTCCAGAGACTCCTACCCCAGAGCTCTCCAGGAATAGCTGCTCTACAGCAGCACACACCTGACATCAGCACCATGAGCCAAGTAGTTTACCCTGGGTGTTCATATGTAAATGACCAATTTGATAAATGAGCTTTATCAGTTGTACTATGACATTTCTTGATAAAAACCAAATACTCGGCATGCGAAGTACAGAGATGAAAGACAAAATCCCATTGTGAACTGTGCTAGACCAATTCCCTGTCAATCCAAATTTCGATCAGTTCAAGCACAGGAAGATGATTGTTCTCCAGGACACTGCAGTCCACCACTCAAAGAGCATTTTTAAAGAACACTTGGTCAAACATGTCCATCCCAATTAACTAGGTATTTTTTGCAATGGTCCATACTATTACTCAGACATTTTAATAAAACTTTTTCTCTACTTAAATATTCCTGTCAATTTGCTTATTGGAACACATCCTATCTAATGAAAAAGAATATGAGGACACTACTTTTCCTGCCCTCCCCACAATTTAATTAAACTACAGCTTATTAATTAATTGCAAGTTACATTCTCATGAAAAAAGTGCAAAGCTTAATTGCCATTATTAAACTACACATCAGTTTGGATGCATCAGTGCATACTTTGCTGCTGCTCAAATACATCCTTGCTCAGGCCTGGAAGGCAGCACACTTCGATGAAATGAAAGTGTATTTCACTTGTCAGTACTTTTTCTGTTCAGACTGCTTTCAGGCAAAGAAAAACCCCAAATCCAACAATTATGCCAAATTATGTCCAGAGACATGGGAGATAACAGTTTAGTTAATGTAAAACATGAAACACTCTTGACTATATCGAAGAATCCTTGTCTTGATATTTCTCTATCCTTAAGCATTTTACATTCACAGCAAGTAGCTAATTACTATAAATGTTTGCAGGTCATCAGGAAAACATGCGCCACAATACGCTTGGGTTTCTGTTAGGATTATCGTCCAGGTACATTTTGAACAAAAGTATTGATATGAATTCTAGAGATAAATCTCTAGATATATCTCTGCTATTTCTAGAGGGAAAAAAAAGATGGCACACATCCAAACAACTCTCTACTCAACAACAAACTCCTGAGCAGGATTCCATTTGCATTGAGCCTTGAGAATTGAAGGGTGCTTCCCTGAAGGAGAAAAGCATGCAGGCTAACATTTGGGAAATGAAGACAGGCAACATTTCTTTAAATTTTGTGGCAAATCAAAAAATCATTCTGCCAGTCTAGGCTTCTTAGAGAGAACTACAGCACTTGGGTGATGCAAAGGTAAGCATTCAAGCTACTATATAAAGGTTTAGTTTGCTTAAGGACACTGGATGAACTATGCTGAGAAACACCCTATTTGCTGCCCTCCATTCGCACTGTTTGGTGCAATATCTGGCAGGGGTGGCCTTTGCAGACTGGCTGTTGCCTACAACCAAACTGGAACAGAGGCTCAGCTGGCAGCATTAGTGTCTTTCTGCCTACTTTGACCATTTCAGCTGCATGGGCTGCTTACAAGAGCGATTGGTTTTACATTAGAAGAAAAATGCATCTGAATCTTATGACATCATGAAAATCTCATACATCACAATTAAGGTTTTTTGTTTTTGGAAAAGATACATAAAAATATTTGTGAATATCTGAAGCTTTGTGAGCCTGAAAACTATTTGCAAGCCTCTGAAATCATCCAGTTCCACAAAGTGCACTAATTCTGTTTCAGTTGCTAGCTCAAATATCATCAAAACAGGAAAGTGGAAAACCACTTGATTTCACACATGAGCAAACTGGCAGGGATTCTGCTAAAATAACTGATCTAAACAGGAAGGAATTTTCCAGTTTGTTGCACAAGTTGCAAAGCTCTGATCTTCTGTACTAACCCAAACAAAATTCCAATTCCTGTGTGTTTCTCCTGGATACCAAGTAGGCAGCCTGTTGTTTTTAGGATATAACCATCAGTAAGCATTAATATTTAGGTTTCTTCAGACCTGGATATAAACTATTTTCCAGTGGAAGACATATAAATGTAGATGTTGGGAATGGTGAGACAGGGAAACCTTATAGATATGATTGTTTGGCAGGAGATTATGGGCATATGAAGCCTGTGGGTGAAGTGGAGATACCAGTGAGCTTTGAGATGTGAGCAGGCCATCCAGAAGACAGGATATTGAGCAACATCCCTAGCAAACAAAGGAATGACAAAGATTCAAGGGGGAAGGGGCTCCTGCCCACGTTGCAAGAACAGGGTAAGCTTAGAGATTATCTCTTAAGGTTTAGAATGTGGTGCCCTATGGTCATGTAGTAGTTCCTACATGCTGTATGTAAGTGTAGCAGGATTTGTGTCCTGCACCGGTTGGGACTGTAGATTAGAATATTCAACAGAGAAAGAGATAAAAGTGTACTGTAATAGGAAATTGGTCTCTTGGGACAAGCAGTCTCTTGGGACGACCCTCTCAGCTGGACACAGGGTTCCTTCCACCCTCAGCCCTTCCAATAAAGCACGTGTTCCAGAGCAACATTGTCTCCAAAGACCTCTGTCCCAGCTGTGCGTACCTGGTCTTACACATAGATCTTCCTGAACCACAAAAGAGTGCTATGAGAGTCAGTTAAGAATGAAATAGCATCTTCTCAATTAACATAATCTCAAATCCACCAAAATTTCATTGTTGTAACTATAGAAGGAGAAGGTGAAGTTGGCATGTTTATTCAATACATTCTGTTCAGTTTATACAGTAATTGTGCTCAGAGGGGGCATTAGACAGCACGTAGACTTGCAAATGCCATACAACAGCCTTAAACTTTAAGTGTCAGCTGAGGGTTCTGGTTATTACTTGTTTATGGTGATGTTAACTGCACAGACACTCAACTGACTTTGCATTGGTCTCTGCTATAACTCCAAAGTGCTGCAACAGGGGAATTAACAGTGCCACAATGTTGACAAGTTTTTTTTTTTTTTTTTTTTTTGCTAACAAAAGCTAAACTGACAAACCTTATACTGGGGCTGTACTTGAAAGTAAAGCTGCACCTTGATTAATTGCAAACGCTGAGCTGGAGCCTTCACAAGACCAATTTCTCCAACCCAGTTCTTGCTTAGTGTGCTGGAGGGAAAGGATGCAGAGTTCCACCTGCATATCCATGCAGCAGCAAAGCAGGATCAACTCACCATGCTCTGTATCAGACACACACAAACAAATCATCAGGGCATCACAGGCACATTGCAACTTACTGGGGGCTGGCTGGCTGCAGACACACAAAGCTGACAATATATGACCTGGATGGGAGGTATGGGAAGTCCTTTTTTGCACACCCATAGAACACCTAATAGTTTAGCTTTGCTGGTCACCTTTATTTCTATCACCTTTACTTTTCTCTTGGGCATATCTCAGTCAATACCACTTGGATACTGGAATTGTCCTTTTTCTGTCATTGTTCTTGCCTGGCTGAGGTGTTTCTGTGTCACCACTGTTATGGTACTCCTCAGTTACTGCTAGGTGACTCACACAAATGCTGTTACTTTTGTGAAGCAATAACTAATAGGTGGTCCATGTCAGCCCTTTTTTATTCCTAATACGCCACAGGGAGTTACAAAAACAGAGGAAAGATGTCAGCTCAACTCTTCAGAAACCTGCTTGCTGTGCTGGGGAGAAGTTGTGAAACCACAGCCAAGTCACAGACACCAGAATGTGCTGGTGTGTTCAGGGGCCCACCTGCCCTGAGCTGTGCCTCTGTTCCCCTCTCCCCAGCAGGTAACGATGCTGTCTCGGAGGGCTCTTCCCACGAGTGTGCTCAGGGCTGTGCAATACTGGGAACTTACAGCATGGGGCACTCACAAAACAAAATTCAGTGTCAAACACACAACAGGGCAAACTGAAGCCAGAAAACAAGCATCGGTATCAGTGTAAGCCTTAGCTCTAGAAAATAACTATATGTCACAAAATATTAACAACATCTAAATTTCAGCATCTCAGAGCTCAGCAACTCACTGCCAATTTCCTTGCACGCTGACGATGACACTTGTCTTCCAGGAAGTCATTCGGGATAAAACTAGAGCCCTTCCCCAGGTCCCATCGGCATAATTTTAAAACAAGTTCCTTGAAAAACAGTTCTGGTCTACTCTACCAACAGATAGGGAATAAATACATATTCAGCTCGCTGCATTCCAGAGAGGCCCCAGTCTGGGGTCCCCTTTATGTAATGGTGCTCAGTAAGACATCAGCTGCTAGGCACATTACCTTGTGGGTTTGCTGTGACTGAGGAAAGGCACACACCAACATTTCCATTTTAATAAAGAAATCAGTTACCAAAAATGCCATCAGGGGAAGGTAGTTCCAGTAATGGAGAATTAACAAGTTTCTGTAATTAACTAATTATCTTAGATATAATTCATTAGAAGTTGCATGTTCTCGTTTCATTAACTTCTTCTCCCACCCTCTGCTTTCCAGCTAATTGTAATTGCAGAAAAAAGTGGGAGAGGTAAGACCCAGCAAGACACATCTACTGCAGGTGCTGCAGTCTCAAGCACACTCCAGAGCTGATCCACGTTGCACAGCCAAGGAAAGCTGGAGGGACTCAGTTGCTGGCAGGTTTGCCCAGAGCCTCCTGCCATTGGACAGAAGATGGGTAATTTTAAGTAGTAGTCTGAACATAATATTAAATTAGTGATGAACTGGCTCAGATCAAGGCAAGGCATGGCAGCATAAATCTCCATGCAGAGTAAGCTTTGTGTATGCAAATATTCAGGATGCACTATTTGGAGGCATCTCAGAAAGTTCCTCCAAGACCCTGCTCTACCAACAGAGCATGTGCTCAATATACAGGAAAAAATCAGCAAAGGCAAAGGGCATTACAGGAACCCTTCAGTCACAGCTTTTCATTTACCTGTTGCTGGGTCTCAGCTCAACTATTAAAGCCTGATGTATTCAAGGAGTGTAAGAGTAGCAGCTCTTCAGTTCTGCCTGAAAACCACTTACAGAAAAAGAGTGCTAAATTCCCTTTCACAGCAAATGTTTTCTAAGTTATCAGTTCATCTCTCTGCCTCTTTTCCTTCTTAGGATTAAAGAATGGGAAAAAACTCATCAGCTAGTTTTGCTTCAGTTTCTGCTTACAAATCAAGCTATAAAATCTGTTTCAACACCTATGTGATCAGCAGGAAACATTTGCAAGCTGTTTTAGGAATTGGCACTGCAATTGGGGCTTCTTACGGTATTGCATTATTTCTTGAGAATCAAAGATCTCCATTTCTGAGCTAAAACAAAATGGTTCTAAGTCCTGAGAACTGCACTTTTGTACTATGTCTGCAGTTATTTTTTTCCAATTCTAGATTATATGGTTTGTACACTACATTGCTTAAATGAGGTTTAAATTGTACAGTGCAATGAAATTTAGCAAACTATTAAGAAAGGGGAGAAAGTGTCACACAAACCTGTGTAATAAGCAAACAGCAGCAATAGAAAGCAAATGAGCAAATTATTTTGGTAGAAATTCATCTTAGGTAAATACCATGCAGGAGATTACTACTACTACTATTATAGAACTTTCACCTACAGTTTTGGAATATTTTACAAAGAAAATTCTAGTAAGAAAAAATGAAAGAAAGCAAAAGAATGTTCCCCTGAAGGAAAGCCAGGGACAGAGGTTAGGCTTCCTGAGTTTTTGAAGCAGCTTAGTTTGTTACTCTGCCTTCTTTCTGGACCCCTAAGTTTAAATTATTCAGGCTCAGGTTTATAAACACCTTTGACTTCAATTTTTTTCCTAATTACAATACTGTTTAATACTGTTTTCAATGACATATTCACTAAAGTATATTTTCCTTTTGTACAAAATCACTGATTTGAAAACTTCACTTTAGAAAGCCTCAGAACACAAGGCGGAAGATTACACAAAGGGAGAAAAAATCAAGACAAAAGAAAGAAGGAAACAGTGAAAACTGAGTGATAAACCAAGATGAAAGAGAAGAGAAACATCAGATAAAAGCCAGTTCATCAGTGCCACGTGTGCCAGCCAAACCTGTGTTGCTTGTTGCCTAATCCTACCTAGAGATGCATGCCTTTGTTTCAAGAAATTTATCAATTTACTGAACCAACCTCGAGGGAAAATGCATTTCAAAGAGAGAAAAAGTTAAAAATAGCCTTAATAAGCAGCTCAAAACCCAGGATGGATCTAAAGCATTTATCTAAATGCAAATACTTCCACAGATACAAGGAGTCTAGCCTAACACCAGGTACTTTTTGTCTAAATCTGCAGTTACCTATCACCAGGTAACTAAAACCAGCAATTCTGGTTTTCCTGCACATGACACCAGGCACACATGAAAACAGAGCACAGGCCAGCAGCAGGTTCTCCCAGCAGAATTTCATTTCAAAGAGTAATTTTCATAAACCCATTTGAAATTCTGCTGAACAGTGAGCACACTTGGACTCAACACCGAGCAAGTCACAGCAGATTGCAGCTCATTAAACCTCACAGGCAGCTCTCGAGACCATTTGCTTTTACCCAAGCAAACATCCACAAAGCCATTCTGACTTACTTTCCAGAAATTGAGAGCATCGCAGAGCTGGTACAATCTGGGCTAGGAGATTCCTAAAAAACCTGGAAGACAGCTTTATGGAACAGGTCCTAAGGGAGCCGAGTGGAAAAGATGCCCTCCTTGTCAACAGGAGTGGATCTCATGAGCAGAGTGGAGACTGGGGCTGTCTGAGCCATGGCGAGCACAGAGACAAAGTTTAAAATCTCTGGTGACAGAAAAAACTCAGCTCTGGACATGAGGAGAGCAAACCTCAGGCTACTCATGGAATTAGTGAGTAAAGTCCCCATGGAAAATGCTTTGTGTGAGTAACTTGAAATGCATAATTTCTCACTGCTCAGGAGAAAGCAGTAATTTCAAAGGGAAAGAGGGAAAGGCAATCGGTAACAACAAAGAGGCATTTGCATTTTGTGCTCTATCCAGAAAACCATTCAAGGACAGGCACTTTGTAAGAATTTTTCACAAATTATGTTCAGCATCAATACAGATGGACAATTAATTAACATGTACTTGGAAAGTAATGCCTCTTTTGCACAGAAAATTTTTTAAAGTTCTATATAGACAGAGAATAAAACAGCTGTGGCTGAAAAGCTCAGTACAGCAGATTTAATAACCTTCACTCAGATACATTATTAAGCTATTAAATATCTGCCATTCAGGTAATTATTGGAGGTTTGCTATATAGTTTGCTGTCTTCAGGCCAAGACACGAGGAAAAGGAGAGGGAAAAAAAAAAGAAAAAAAACAAGAGGAGGAGGGGAAGTTAATGGATCCAGCCAAGGAGATCTTCTCAGTAATTATGCCTGATTAGAAATTTGTTTGCTTCAAAGAACATAAACCTGAAGCTTTATTAGTAATGAGAGATCTCAAGTTTCTAATTAACCAAAAATAAAAGTACCACACATTTCACATTGTCCCTTCTTGTCACACACACTCACTGTTTTCAAATTACTCTCTGAAGGACTAATTTGTGCATGACATGACAGAGAGAAGGACAGGGAATATTAAAAATAAAATAATTCCAGTGATTCGGGAAACACAGATTTTCTTGTCTAGAAATCCTAAGATCCTACCGACCCTAAACCTGCCCAGATTCCAGTGCAGGATTCCTGGCTCACTGTGAAGCAAACCAGGAATAATATTTGAATTTGGGCTTTTTTTCCAATGAGTAGTAAGCTGGAGTGGAAGGCTGCAGGGCTGACTCCTGTGCAGGGTATTTTCAACAGCACATTAACAGCCTTTCCCCTCATACCTCTGGGAGGGCATAGATGTCACCTTATTTAAGAAGGGAATGGCTTCTTATTAAGCTCTGTGCACTGGGAATAAATGTTTGGGAGTTTCCAACTGAAGCCAGAGGGCCCAGAAGTCAGACCTGCTGCAAACACCATCATATGAGAGCCTCTGTCCACAGAAGCCCAACTCTCAAGGGATCATAATCTATACCTACACTTCAGCTTATGTCTGACTTCAGAAGCTTTACAGCAGCAAATGTAAATCTTCCATGTTGTTGAAGATGGCACTGGTAAGTTTTGCAAAGAACCTCACGACCTGGAAAAGTCTGAGCCAGGATATTTCTGTGCTTGAGCTCTTGGCTGATATCATCAGCAAGAACACGCATTACATCCAGCTGTGAAAGCAGACAGAGAAGAGCTCCCCCAGACAGTGATAACTGGAGTAAGACTGTCTTATTTCACAGATGGTAAATCCAAGTTATTATGTGGTAATGAGAGAGCCAACATTAAATCTATCATGAACAAGGACAGTTGAAACCAGGATGTCTATCTCTAGTACAGGTCCAACGGAAACTAATCACATGCAGAGAGGGCAAATCTCATTCCCAATTATAGACAACACACAGAATAACAGAAGTTTGTAAACTTCCTTTACCCCCTGCTAGAACAATCATGAAGTCATCCTTACACTTATTTCATCAGACTATATCAAAAAAGCCTGATTTATTCCAAGAAAAATCTAACATTCACTTTAAGTTCTCTTTCTTCTGTTAAATACATGAGGTCTGGGGAAGGGGCTAATGAAGGAACACTCACAAGGTTTGACATTCTGTTTGTATAGTTCTTTATTCTTCACTTGGTATCCTTTGAATGCTCAGCAATGCACAATACAGTTTTTTTCTCTAATTAAAAACCAAGTAAAAGTAGTACTTACCGGACAAATGATGGTTTAATTAAAAGAAAACATTTCATAACTAAGACACAGCCATAAGAAGCAATTACACAAACCTTCAGAGATTCCTGAAAGCTGTGGTCAGTCCTTTTACAAAGCAGGTTCCATTTTGGAGTCCTTCAGCTGTCTTTAGTAGTCAGCTTGCACTTTCTTACACAAGACAATCTGCTCCACTCATGGAGGACTGCTACAAGTAAGTCAACATTAAGAGCTCACCTGTCCAGGCTGGATAGCACACCTATTTTTTTTCTTACCACATCTCATAAGCAGCTAGTAAATACACAATACTTTGAATAGCTTTGTCTCTTTTAAGAAAAGTTTTCTGCCTCAGCATGTTCAAGTTAATTATTCTGTAACACTCAGGGCTCAGGAAAAACACTCTCACAGTAGCATGATTAAAAGTCAACATGATAATAGTGCCCTACAAGCTGTAGCACTAATTGGATTTCCTAATAGGATCAGGTTGAAAAGGTTTCGTTTGGATCTTGCTGAAGGAAAAATAAATGAGAGACAAAATGAGAAAAGAATGACAGATCCAGATATGTTGATATTAGATACAGGTTTTTCTCTTAGTTTGCCCACTCACCTCGCAAGCAACATCAGACAAGTCACTTTTGTCCTCAAGCAGCTCAAACATCAATCCTGACAATCATTTATTCACACAAAAAACTTCATTACTCTTGAACTGATCTTCACACCATACAGAACTATTGCTAAAGCCTTCACTAAATGAGAATAGACTTCAGTTTGCCACAAGAAAGGCACAAAACTCCAAACGAGACAAGATGCTATAATTGCCAGCAGGTGTGAAGACATCAGTAAAATTAAAAGCTTTCATCTGCTAAGTACTAGTTATATAGTCACAGCAGCTATAATGAGACACTGGAGCCACAGTTCTCTTTTCTGACCTTTTATCTCATCAAGCTGATCTACACTTGAGTTTTTATGGGTAAAATTCCATAGCTACAGCTTCAAACTGATGGAACTTGCAGTTTCTCTCTGCAGATCTCAGCTGTGAATTGCACATGTCAGACCTGCACTTGTTTTTTTTTTATTTTTTAAAATGCTTCAGTTCTTTATTACCTACATGATCCTTCTGCAGTTCTTTGTTATCTGCATCATAAAGGGAAAACCAAGCAAGAATATTGGTCTGAAGACACAGGTACTGCACTTTCGCCATCAATGCATTGCTGTGAGCAACCTTCTCAGGCAGGCTAACTGCATATTAAAGATTTGCTGAATCAGAATATGCTAGAAAGGAGCAGGCTTATTTGAACAGAAGCTGTGCTTTATTTCATGCATAATTGTATTATCCATTTTCCTGAAGTCTCTGATGAATTTGAATGCTGAATTATTTGATGGCACTGTAAAGAGAAATTAGGATGTTTGCTACTTCTGACAACAGATGAATTGAGATTTCGGAGTATTTCCAACCACTGCTACAGTAGAATAAGCTTTGATTTGCCTTCTAGTCAAGTTTGTATAAAATGTACATTAAAAAAAGAAAGCTGCATCTTTTGAGGGAACTGCTTAGAAAAAAAAAGAAGTAAAAGATCTAGAGATTAAAAGTCTTTCATTTATTCTCAGAGCAGGCACAAAGAGTACATCTGTGTTCCGTCTCCAGCCAGGGCTGCAACTTGCATTATCCCTGCTCTTACATTTCCCCCGTGAAATTTCTACACCTGCCATCACTAAGCAATCTAGTACATTATATGTAGAAAAGGTTTTGATACTTTCATTCAGATTAAGCCATTTCGTTAAAAACCCCCATGTTTACCAAATCATTAAAGCAAATACAGGACAAATTTTAGGACAGCTGTCAGGCCACTGAAATCAATTCCCCCCACATTGCACAGAACACTGATGGTATTTCAGCATTTTCCTTCCCCTCTTCCTTCACTGAAAACTGTGTTTTCCTTCACAGCTTTTCTGATACTACATTGCTGCATCACAGGGTATTTTAGTTAATTGCTGTAGGGAGCAGACACCAGCAGTTCCCATGGTATGACCATCAACTAAGAGCCAGCAGTAGTGAGCCAGGCCCTGTGCACACAGCCCTCACTGCCCTCAGGAACAGCAGTGCACAGACAGCAATCAAGAAATTGGTGTTGCAGAGGGAAACATCTCTGCCTGGTGAAGACCACAACCATGGGGTTTGTGGTGCCATCCTGGACAGTATGTAATGAGCATTGACGCATGCAGTGCATTTCCCAGCTCAACTACAAGCCACACTAGAAAATTATAGGAGCTACTTTCCCACATCCTAAGTGTGCTCTGATAGGTACTCCACATTACAAAAGCAACAATGCTAAATTTGGAATTGATCGAGCTGGCAGTTACCTGCTGTGACGGATGAACTGCAGTGAGCAGCTCAGCCCCATGAAGCTGCTCCCTTGCTCCCGCTCAGTGGGACAGGGGACAGAACTGGAAGCATAAAAGTGAAAAAAGTCATTAATTGAGATAAAAAGTTCAATAACCCTTGTAAGGGGTGAATAATGCTTCCATTTGCTTCACTTATCTTGGGGTTTATTTCCTTTTGTTAATTTCCTTTTTGTTATAGTTTATATTTTTTAAGGATTTCTGACAACACATATGGAGCACAGTACACTCAGAGGAGTTCAACTGTACATTTCTGAAAACTGAATTATTTCATTTTCTATTATACTTAAATGGCACTAGGCATGTGAAAGTTATTAGACTTGACAACTTACATTTCGTGACTTCCATTCATGATGGTCACTTGAACTTTATTAGTCTCTCTCAGTGCCTCAAGAGAACCATTTTTTTTTGTTATGTTCACATATAATTTACCAGAATTTCAATTCATTTCCTGATATAACTTATTTCACACACTTCCTAGAACAAATGCTTTTCAGACTCATGCAAACACACATAGGCAGTAGTCCATCTACCTGCAGTTTCTGTGTCATATGCACCTTGGCTAGAAGAATGATGTTATATTCATCTCTATAATGACAACAAGGAGCACTTGTCACCCTCCAAGGAACCACAAAATAACTTTGGTTGGTGATGACTCTGCTGCAGCGTTTGCAATGCCATCTGCAGGAAAGCTTTCCCCAGCTCAGACCAACTATCTAGGAGCCAAAACCTTGTATCACTCTGGAAAGGTATTTGGCCGAAAATATTCAAGGGTTATTACATCTGCAGCAAGGAAAACTCCAGAATAGATTATTTTCCCCTACACAGCTGTCATTAAAATATCTTTAAAGGATGTGTTCAGTAAAACCATCTGAAATTTGAAAAATAAGATTTCTCTGCAGTAATAAACATTGTGCTTTATTCTAAAATGGAAGTTTGGGTGGATTTTTTTATGTAACTTCTCCTCAAAACCTTCATTCTTTAATACATTTCACAATTCATTCATGTTGAAAAGAACTTTTTATCTTCTAAACCTGCAGACTGTTGGGCTGAGCAAAATGCATTCAAATTGCTTTTAACTGTTTCAGCACATTGCCAGAGGGATTTCCCTGATTCTTAAGCAGCAGCTATTTAAGCTGGAAAACAAAGTAAAAGCAAAAATCCAAGTAATTCCACCTTCTCTGTTATTTTAATCTAAATGAATCAGTTCAGTTTGAAAATTGTCAATGAAGGCTCTCTTTTGTCTTTCAACTGTATTACCATGGCAGCTGTGGTTTAACCTGATAGAAATATAATAGAGACAAGGTTTGGATAATCTAGAGAAGAGGGACCACGAAGGATTTTGAGCAGAGACAGAAAGAGAACAAGGACAAGGATTTGTTCTATTCAGCTCCAAATTCTCAGTCTTATATAATATGTAGCTAATTTTACAAAACCAAATAATTATAAGGATTAAGAAAATATTAAAGAAAATCTTTTTACCACACAAATTTTCCCTGAACAAATTATTGTTTACTTTCACAAGAGACAACCATGCAGCTAAGTTTATGACTCAGTTCGTACTGCTTTGCTCCCCTGCCTCTATTTCCTGCTACAATCTTTGGGAACAGAACAAGCTGACCCCCCATAAGTGCACTCAGAGCGGGCTGCTAATATTTAGTCTGAAGTAATGTCTGCTGTCCACCAGAATTTTGCCTCAAGTCAAAACCAAGCAATGCATTTAGTTCAGCTCCAGAGCACTCCTGCTCTCTGCAAGCCTGATCCACCTGTGAAGCTACACAAACTCCCTGGCAAGCAACTCAAAATTTAGCTAGACTAAAACAATTAGAAAGTCTATTCACAACTAAATAAGCAATAAAGAAAAAGCAATTTACAAAAAAACTGTTTTACAAGCACTCAATATACTTCAAAAACAAAAAGGTTTTGAAAGCCACACATAAAAATCTTTCGCCTGAAGATATCTGGAGAAATAGACTACTAAATAAATGGTCTTACTTGAGAATAAACAAGACAAACATACCTGAAACAGCTCTATTGCCTCTGAGTGCTCCTCCACACTATCCAAGGGCTCTGACCTGGCATCCAGCCCCTCGCGCATCATCGCTCAGCTCAGGCGCTCACCCAGCAGCAAGCGCCTCTCCTCACAAGGGGCCATGCTTCACACTAATGCATTTTCCAAACAGAAATGCTGCATAGTGAATGAATCCCAAAAGCAAGACTAACAGCATATTAGCAAATGTTTTCTAGCACTCAGCAAAGGGATACATCTACCCCCAGAACACACATCGAGACAGGCTGCAACTCAGGTGTTCATTAACCTGGAATATATCTACCAGGTTTAATGGAACCAGCTGCAAATAGACTCCGAACAGGTGGGCTGAGTTATGGGAGATATTTCTCACTGAGTTATTGCCCATTGGCGAACTCTGCAAGGCTCTACTGGGGGCAGCTGAAGCTGGAGGTGAGCGGCGCTGAGGCTGAGGGAGCGCTCGGTGCAGGAGCTGTCCTGGCCCGGGGGATGCTGGCCCGGCCCCGGTGGTGCTGGCCCGGCCCGGCCCGGCTCCCTGAAGGAGCTGCCGGTTGCCCGGCCCAGCCCGGCTCAGCCCGGCTCAGCTCGGTCCGGCCCAGCCCAGCCCAGCCCGGCCCGGCCCAGCCCAGCCCAGCCCGGCTCAGCCCGGCCCGGCCCAGCTCGGCCCGGCCCAGCCCAGCCCAGCCCAGCCCGGCCCGGCTCAGCCCCGTCCAGCCCGGCCCAGCCCAGCCCGGCCCAGCCCCGTCCCCGATCCCCTCCACGATCTCTCCCCGCAGCGTTGCTGCCCCTCGGGCTGGGCTGGTCTTGTACCGCAGTCCTGCGAAAGGACTGTGAATCCAATCTGAATCCAAGGCTTCCCGCAGCACACACAGAACAGAAAAACATCACATGAGAAAGGAACTGCTGTCTCTTATCCCAAACACAGTTTTCTCTTTAAATTCACCTGCTATGCATGAACTGGGTCAAAATGCTGGCAGGCTGGGAAACCAATGCCTACGTGAGCAATTTTCACATTAAGCAGACCCTCAGAAACCACCACCAGAAACCTAAAAGGAGCTGGTGCTGTCTGGTGTTGAAAGTTGAAGTTGATTTCTTCAGTTTTGTTTGTTGGCTTTGAGGGGAACTTTTTTTCCCCCTTAATTAGCTAGTAGGTCAAACCCAGTTGTTTTAATGAAATAACTTGACTTTAAGAGGTATTAAAATCCATAAAATTTCTGAGAAGACCAGGACTTCAGAAAACCAGGTTATTCCTTTTCAGGTCTAGCTATTAAGATGGATAATTTTTAAAAATAATTTTGTTTGAATTTCGTCAGTAGCTATTTTAGGAGACATTTCATGGTCTGTCCTGACAGTTGCTTGGTTCAAATCAGTGTTAAACCTATCACTTTCACCAGCAGTACATTCACTCCAAACAGGAGAACGAGCCTCTTGTGTATTTATTCACTGAGCATAGTTGTTTTAAGGTGATACTTTGACTTGTGATACAGCACATGTGCTAGAGATTAACTGGAAACTCCTTTAAAATATTCAGTATTCTTGCGATTGTATCAATGATCAAAGACACAGAGAAATTCTACTTATTAATTAATAAACCAAGCTTTAAACCACAAATATGGAGCAACCAGAAATAGGGAGCTGTCATTCATGAAACATACATCAGCATTTTCCACTTCTTTTCCCACCCAGCTAATTGCAAATAGTAATGAACCATAGACAAAAACTCAATGGCTTTTGGGGGGAAAAATTCAACGCCAAAATGGCCTATTTAACCAATTGATAGTAATTGCATAAAGAACATTATCTAACTTCAGTTTTCTGAGCAATTATTGTAACAGGGAAAGCATGAAACTAGGGAAGAGGAGAGAAGGAATTCGGGATACTTCTTTTATGGCAAAACCTGCAAGGGAAATTAAAAATCCTAGTCTCACTTGTATTGATGTTGATATTTACAGCAGATTCTCCAAGCTGTGCGATTTTGTAACACATATCACTCAGACGCAAATATTTACTTTTAAGGGACATTTTTCCTTGAAGGAATGCTAAAAAGCATTTTAGCATTCTGCCAAAGCAGAAGGCTGTAAGTTAACTGCTATTGTAATTTCTACTCAATTACTGCCTACACAAGAACTGTCATGCAGTGAAGGCAAGAGAAGGAGAAACGCCACCACTGATGGTAAATTTCCTGGCTTTTATCACTGTGTCAAAACATTATCCTTCTGTAACCACAGGCTTTCATATAAAACAGCTCAAATGGCAGCGAAATCCCAATGCAAAACATTTTTGAATATCAGTTTAGTGGTGGCAAGGAGCAGAACTAAGCACTGCTTAAATTTAGTGAGCAGGTACTTGAAGGAAGTCCCACCCTGATCGCAAGCCAGGCTCTCCACATCACAAGCCCCTCTGGAGGATTTGGAAGATCTGCACTCCGTGCAGGCAGCAGGAGGGTGCTGGGAAAGCCCTGTGGACCCATCCTGAACAGGGGCACTTCCCTCTAACAGGCATTCACTGCCATTCAGCCTTTCCTGGAGTTCCTCTTCAACATCTGGGGACCAGGAATCCTGTTGTTTGTCAAGAACACACAAACCCAGGTTTAAACTGCTTTCCTGTGCCCCAAGATTCCAAAGCCAAGTTTAGAATCCTCTTGCCAAAAGATTTCTTTTGCTCTTTGGCCTTATGAATATTACAATTGTCTTTATTACATGTTGAACCCAACCAACAATGCTGAAAGAGACCTGGACCAGAGTACCTCTTGCAGTGAGACACATTCTCCTGGGAAAGGGGAACCCACACTCAAATCTCACTTCAAAAAGAAGGATTTTTGCCCCCAAACCAGACGAGTTCTCCAGCCTCTTGGACTAGGAGTTTCTTCCTCAGGCTCCCCCAATTTAGTTCATGGTTTCCTCAGCACATGCCAAGACTCAACTATTACTATTCTGTGAACTACCTTAACTTTTAAAATGAGCTCAAATGAAATGTGTTGTGTATATGTCACTTCAATAATTTTTTTTGGCTAAAACTAGTTATTTAAAGGTGTCAAACTTATGAATGAGTTTGACCATTCTGCTGCACAAATATTTTAACTGAAATATCTAACACCAATTCCACACTTTAAACCACAGCAGAATGCTTCTCTCTGGATCACAACTCATCCCTGAAACACATTTTTATGAAAACATACATACATACAGTGAAGACATCCCATGATGACAGCAGATAATGACACATCAATGCATTATTACAGCAGTCCACAACTAACCAAAGCTGCTCCCATTAAAGAGCAGCATCTCTCCAGCCGTGTGTGATCACACACTTTCAGGTACAGACAGTCCTGTACAGCGCTTGCAAAGCCATCAGGTGAGAAGCCAGATCAGAACTGTCAATGACATTAGGGGAGCACACACGCTTACCATACCTCTGTTGCAATAATGAGCGACACAGGGACCCCAGGCAGGTGCAAAGGAGTGCTCTTTATTGCTAAAAACCCAGCCTTTTAAAGCAGTTAGCCAGTTATCAGTTTATATAGTTTTAAGGCACAACAAGCCCAAGTCAATCAAACACCATACACCATGATGTGGACGTGGCAGTCACACAGCATGTCTCACATCTCTCATGTCTGTCACGTCTCTTCGTGTCTCTCCACCTCTGTCCCTGAGTCACTCTCCCACAGTTCCCTTCTACTTAGCCTAAGTAACAGGCTGCAGCCACGTTACAAGGCCTTCCCTTTATAAAGCCTTACCTATTGGTAACAATACCTGTGCTCATGTGCAACCTTCACTCCACACACCAGGCTCTGTTACTACCCACACAACTCTGTGCATGTCCTGTTTAGATTTGTTTCCTGCAGAAGACACTCTCAGAAGAACTGCACCAAGACACGGGATCACTTCCAAGCAGCAGTTGTAACAGAGGTATTTATATGCCTCAGCAGCTCCTTCCTCTCAAGTCACTCACACATGATTCTTTCCCTGGAAATGAAGCATGAAAGTGTGGGAAACTATTCACAGCTTGATGACTCTGTTTCCTGCCAGCCAAAATACTAGGACTGTGTGAATATACAATTCTTATTTACAAATCAGGTTGTTAGAAAACTTGGATCCAAAAGGAGGCATCTGTGTGTTTTCTGTGCTACAAGTAGTCACAACAGGTTACCTGAAATGGCTTATTTCTTTAGCTAGTGGGCAACAGTAATTTATGAAAATGATTGATTAGATAATTGCGTCTTTAAAAAAGTACATCAATTTACAAATTATAGTTTTTTATGCTTCTGAAATGTTCAAGGAGTGTGTCTGGGTCTGGGCCAAACTACAGAACTGCTACCCAACTCCCTGGGTGCAGAAAGCAGAACAGGGGAGTTGCAGTGCTCTACAGTTCCCAGGCTGGATGTTGGAGCATGGCCATTTCTCTTCCAAATGTCGGGATGAACCTCCCCATCCCCAGCTAAAAGGCAGTGATAACAGAGGTGTGTGACTGATATATCCCCCACTGGTCTTACAGGCAGCATTGCCATTTCCACAGTGCCTGCTGTAGCACCGAAGAAAACCAAACTATACAAACCTAAAGAAAAGAATTCAGCCAAATGGCTCAAGTTTTGCATCAAATGCAGCTAAGGAGAAGCCTTCCAATCAATTCATGGTGCTTATAGCAAGCATTACAAAATTCTTGGAGTACTCTATACACAGATATTGAACCCTGCCAAGACAACATGACTTAAGGTTTAGTTATCACCTCATTAAAATACATTGAACTGACATTCCCTGGTCTTCTTTCATAATCCCAGCTTTTATGTTTATGCTACACAAATTTTACATGACTAAACAAATATCAAGCCTAAAATCCAAGTTTTTAGACTTTTTTCCCTCACTTAGGACCAGATTTTGTCATAATACTGCGTGTACTACAGATCTTGGCCAGATGAGTAGCTGGAATCAATTTCATTGTAAGAATCACCTCTCTGATTGAATTAATTCTTGGACTAATAAGTAATTTACTTATTATTAGAAGGGATGACAGGCACCAGAGCTTGCTAATTGTCAGGCAAATTGTCATTAACACCAACAGATGGTTTAGTCCCATTATCTAGGAACACTTAAGCCGAATCTATCTGGGTGAAACCCAGGCTTTCACTGGGAAAAAAAAGTAAAATGTTTCAGCTGAGTGGGTGCCTGTAAATATAGGTCTGTGCTGGCAGTATATACGTCTCCAAATTTGGACTTATCTCAGCAATAAAGAATAACTGAATGACATTGTCTGTACCTTATCTTTTAAAAGCAAAAATCTTAAATGGCACATTTTTTGTATGTTAACATTACTAGAAGAGCAAACATTTTCATTTAGAACTTGATAATGAGAGAAAGCCTGATTACTTGCTATGGAATGCCAGTCTAATCTCATGTATATTTAGTTTATAGGTCAGTGTTAGGCTTTTCCCTACAAACCAGATTCCATCACCTCAACAGCTCTCAATTCTCACATCCCTTCTCAAGCTAAAGGTTTGGGATTCTGTTCACACGGAATCACACACTGATCACTTCGAAATTATTCCAATCCAATGAATATCCCCCCACATTCCAAGCACAACTCCTTTGGTTGTATGCTAAGGCATGTTTTGAAACGTACCTTGCTTTTGAAAAAAACAGTGGAAAACGATTAATTAGGAAATTTGGGAATTAATTTGGAAAAACTGAAACTGAATTTTTCTTCCAGCATTGTATCATGAGTTTAACATTATTTTGTGTGATGTTTATGATAAACACCAAAATACAAAAGCCTTTATATTACCTTTGGAGTAAGGAAAATCTGGTATGTTTATGACCAGCAAAGAAAAGGGGGAACAGTTTTGCTTTGCTTGTGTGCGCAACTTCTAGTCTCCCTTTTAAACTGTCTTTGGAAAACTCAACCCAGGAGCTTTCCAACTTTTACCCTTCTGATTCTCTTCCTGATTCTCCTGGTGGAGGAGTGAGAGAGAGGCTGTATGGGCTTGGCTGCTGGTTGAGGTTAAACCATGACAGCTGAAATGCAAAGCTTCTGAGTTAGGGGCTTGAGTAAGAAAACCTCACCACTCTGCATAACTAAAGAAACAAAGTGAAGATAACTATTATGTTTGCTACGATACATTGCTGGATCAAACTTGATTTATCTTATTAACAAACAATACATGGTGCAGGGTCTGGAAAGAAACTCACAGAGACAATAATAATTCAGAGCTGTTGGGGGGATTTTTTTTTAACCCTACCATTTCTCTTTCACTGAGGTTTCCTGCTCCTGCCTCTGCAGCTGTCAATGTAAGAGCCATCAGGCACTAAGAAGAAAAGCCTGACTGCAGCTGTGCCCCCCAGAAGAAAAGTGGGCACACAACAGGCTTGCAGCCAGGGCCCAATGGCTTGCAGTTTGCATTTGCCAGCCAGGGTGCTGGCTCTGTGCTCAGCTATTCCTCCCAGCTCTCTTTTCTATTTCCACTGCCTTTGTCCTGATTTATAGAGGAGGCTGCTGTCACAGTGC
Source organism: Brachypodius melanocephalos (assembly GCA_013398615.1). Lineage (NCBI taxonomy): Eukaryota > Metazoa > Chordata > Aves > Passeriformes > Pycnonotidae > Brachypodius > Brachypodius melanocephalos. Next base: position 204,893 of record VZSR01003410.1, on the reverse strand, counting down.
TTCACTTTTACTGAGAGGTTGCTTTCTAATTTGCATGCATGTGTATTTGTGCAAGGGCACGGTGTGCAGTTCAAAGCTATTTTCTCTTTCAAAGTAGTCCTTGTGAGTAAGTTGTCCCAAGTTTGATGTGCACCAGGCTTGTACTTTTGTTCTTGATTGAGTACTGCTGCACTGTATTCTTTTTAAAACTCTAGCTATTTTGGGAGAGGCACATAATTTATTATGTTCAATAGTTTTTTTGTCAGGCATTCATGTACAACTTCCTTCATCTTGCACTCAGCTGTTTGATATTCCACAGTAATTGGATTTGCTGCATTTGTGTTTACTTTTACGACCTACAGTAAGTGCTGTTTTTTTAGCCAAGGACTGTTAAAGTTTTTGCTGAAGCCTACAGTAGCCTACCCTGAAGGTTTTCTGAGGCTGGCAATGTCAGTTTTCGAGCAGTTCGGAACTCTTGTCACAAGGATAACTAATGTACAGATTAGTATAGCCTGAACACTGCATTAAGCAAAAGCTCTTCCCATACAACAGCAGCTGTGGGCATGCACTGTGACCCTGTTAACCTGCTCTTTAGCCAGATGAACAGCAATATTGTTATTATTATAGTATTATTATTATTATCACTTTATTATTATCACTGGGCCAAATATCCAAGCAGAGACAAGGAAGAAAAGCTTTTCTCACTGATAATGCTCTGAAGCCCATCCATAGGCAGAACTGGCCTTCCCATTGAAAACAAAATGAGAAATACATTGAAATTAAGATACAGTGCAGGAGAGATCCTCAAAACCTTCTGCAGGGTCAGCATCAATGTCCCATGGAACTTGGACCCAGGAAACTGATCTAGGACTGGAGAAAACAAACTCTGGAGAGCTGTAGACATCTGAAGACTAGTCCCATCAACTCTGCCTGTAAAACCAAAATCCAAACAAACAATTTCCTTTGCAAGCACAGTTAGATATGTATGGACAAGTGGAAGACTGTCCCTACTGGCATGAGGGACGTCATCCCACAGCTAGGAAAGCAGGCTCTGTGCCTCTGCCAACTCTATTAGCTCATTACTGAGGTCTTTGGAACCAGTTTCCTTTCCCACTGAATAGATGTGGGAGAATCATGATACAGGGATAAAGGCAGAAGAGGAGAAATGCCAGGAGTAATCATAACATAAAAGAAAGGCTTTCAGGACATCATTATCAGGCGACACCTTTTAGTTTATCTCTGATGTTTGCATTGGTCTTACTCAAGTTTCTCCTACAAGTCCCATCACATTTGTTTTCTTTCTTCTCAACAATATGTGCATGTTGTGTCAGGAATTGTCTTTTCTGCCCAGGATCAATGGTAGCTCCTTTCAACCTTTTCCTTTTGTATTTAAAAAGCCCAGCTGAGAGTTCTAAGCGGTTGAGCTCAAAAAGTTGCTTTTAAAATCACGAAGCAAAAGTGCAAACAGCTGCAGAGAGTGCTACTAAAACCTTCAAAAGGTGGAAGGGAGCATAAATGCTCCAGTACAGCCAGCTGATTCCCCGTGTGCCCATGCAGGGTGCATATGGCAGGCCTGGGTGGCTTGTTCCAAGCAGGACTGATCACAGGTTTTTCCCAAACATCTTTGCAGGGACAAGCAAGTGTTAAAAACCTGAAGAACCTCACTGTTCTTCAAACCCTCTGGTCTGCAGGGAGTCTCAAGATAGAATCCTCAAGTTTTATAAACAACAGAAAACTTGAGGCAAGCAAGTGTTGGACAGTAGGTAAATGATAGAGGATGGTGAGTAGATTGCCAGCAATAGCCAGTGCTCCTCCTGACAAGGAGAAAAAAGCTAGCACATAGTTCTTCTAGAAAACAATCTTAGGTCAACTGGAAGCAAGTGATGCATTCATATTATTTGGAGAAAAACCCAGAGAAAGCAATAACTAGAGCCACTTTTAATTACAAAGGTGAAAACCAACTTAGGCTGTGGTAAAGGAAGCAGCTGATTGTTCACAGGGCTGGAAGATTTGGGTCTCCTCCATTCCAATACTGTATAATGATTTGCTTTTATCATCCTAGTATGTTCTCAAGTAATATTAGATTGGTAGAGCAGCTCACATGCTGTTCCAGAACAGATAACCCTTGAGCTGCAATGTATCCCTCTCTGCCAAAGGAAAGCCTCAGCCTGCCTTGTGCATGACCCTTGGTCCCACACAAGGAGATCCTTGAGGACTGGCCATGGAAAAACAGGAATGCAGAGGGACCCCTCTGGTTGTACCTTCTCTTCGGTCCACTGAACCTCGACCTGTCAATTCACAAGGCTTTCTTTAACCTGTTGAGATGTTATAGAAGTGCATTTTATTCAGACTATTTCACTCCTGAAGGCTCCTTTTCTTCTTTTTTCTGATGCAGGAAGATACCAACTGAAGTGGGATCCTTGAGGCTTTCCTCCTGTGTTCTTTTCTGGGCTACCTCTTCATCCTGTGCTTTTTGGTTCACACAAGGCAACGAGCTTCCACCTTCACAAGGCAGATTCTCCTATGGTGTATAACACTGACCTCTAACAGAACCACAGTATGTCACCACTGATGTACAAGAACATTACTTCCCTACTTTTGCAATGAAATACATCAATTCAGAGTATATTAACCAAAGTATTACAAATTAGTGACTGTATGTGAGTTCGAAGTATGCTCGAAGAATTGAAAAATGTGCTATAGAAAGCACAATATTTTGAACTATATGATAAATGAAAATTAAGATGCATCACATTTTTATGAAGTACTTCTTCTTTTTCCCCTCCTAAAATATGCATATTGTACAGTAGAACTTTATCAAGAATGAACTAGGGAAAAAACCCACTTTTCAGAGCATGTCAGAATTAGGTCATCTCAACATTGTTGGGATGTTTATTGAGTTCATATTTTTCTACCATTTTTCAAATGATACAATAAAAGAAATTCTTCAAGAATAGTAACAATTCAGAGGTCAGGACAAAAGCCAAAAAAAGGGACAGTTTCGACAACTGGTAAAATCCTTTGAATCCAAGACAAATTAACTAGGAAGCAATTTTAAGCACAGAAGCATTCCAGTTAGGAGAAAAGTGGGTCAGGTGTTTAATGGAAAATCACAGATTGAAGCAAAAAGTTTTTTTCCACTTCACAGTTCTGCAAACTTGGATTAAATAACAAGCCCAAAGCCAGATGGTTTTGAGGTACAAAAATAAAATTGACATTCTGTCAATATGGATTTAGGATTTGTTAGTAAGTAGAATCCAGGGAGTGCCCCAGAGAGGTTATGTCCACCACAGTGGGCTCTGTGGTAATCGTGGGGTCACAGAAGCTCTCATAACCTTTCAAAAAGATCTGAGATGATGAAACTGTAAATAGAGTGACTCTCCTATTGGGTCAGCGTGTCTTGCATCTAATTCCCCCGGCAGGGATTTTCAGTAACACCATTTGTGAATGGCGGTACCACCCTGCCAGGGGCCACACACCATGACTGACACAGGAACAGCAGCTCTGTCCATCCACACAGCAGCACTCAAGGCTCACCCTTGTTTGTGCTGATACAATTTCCCTGAGGACACAAACACTACCAGTTCCTGTCTGAGAAAAGAAATCTCATAATGTTGTGGAGCCACTTTGAGCAACCTGATCTAGTGGATGGGCAGGGGGCTTGGAACTGGATGATCTTTAAGGTCTCTTCCAATTCAAACCATTCTGTGATTCTATGATGCTACAATTAGGTAATACTCCTCCCCAGCTGAAAGAACAGGTACATTCTTCTGTCCTAACTTGCCTTCCTGCCCTTTTCATCTTGACAGCTTATTAGGAATTATACACTAAGACAGAATCTTACTTTATCACCTTCCACATCTGAAGTAAGTATGTGTGCCTCAGGAGTGTACTGAATGCAAGAGAAGTGCATCACTATATTCACCTGGAAAGCATCAAGCACTTTCAGTGGAAAGATTTTTCAAGTGTAGATGATAAGCACAGATGTAAAATATCCAACTGATACTACAAAATAAGAGTCATGTAAGATAGTGGAAAAAAATTAGGATCCTGATTCTGCATTACACCCACCAAGTCTCCTGTGACGATCTCCCATCCAGCTTCTAAGGTGTGAATTAGATGATCACTATGATGAGCCTGTCAGCAGTGGCAGAATGAAGACAGAAGTTTATTACATGCACAGCAGTACATAATAGCACACGCTGCTAGCAGATTCTTACAGTTTACAGCCTGCTGATTTAGAACCGTTCCATGTAAAAGTTCCAAGTATTTATAGTAAAGGTTAAGCTTGGAGGAAAATGGATCTAGTCATTACTTTTAACTCCATTTTACTTATGCATAAATTGAGTATGTAGAGAAAGACATTCTATCTGTGTGAGCATCATCTTGAAGAAGTGAGAGGAAAACCTCTTGCACACTCCTGTCACTGTTAGAATGTAGAAAACCATGCCAGACATTAGCAAACAAGCTTATTTCTGTTCAGAAGGTCCCTGCCCTTTAGTTATTCTGTGCTCACAAAAGTGGCACAGTCCTAGTGACTCACATGAGTGCACAAAACTGATTTGTAGCCCAGAGCTCATCTGTAGGTGTAAATGCTTTCTATTGAGTTCATCAGCCACTTAAAAAAGCCAAGAAAGTGCAAGAATGTAAAAATTCCAAAGCCAGAACAGGAAGCTGAGTACTTGCTCATCCTGAAACCACTTTGAAGCAGACACCCCCAAAAATATGTTCATCAACGACAGCTGAAACTGCCCAGTACCAGATTAATTGTGATAACTTGGTACAGCCCAAACCAGAGCTGGAGGCTCTCCCGCAGGCACGCTGTGGGGTGTGCTGTGGGCACACGTGTCAGTGTGCACCAAGTACCAACACCTGTGAGCAGAGACACAGCACACAGCCATGCTGTGACTGCTGTGGGAACACAGAGAAAATATTACAGTTCTGATAATGACTTCCCTTCAGCCAGCAAGTGTGTGACAGCCAGTCAGCTCTGTCACCTTCTCGAGGACAGCACGTGTCTCTCTACAGCTTGCAGAGGTAAATGCATACACTGAGCTCTCTTCATGGTAAGTCTGGAAGCTGCTGTTTTGGCTCAGTCTATCCAGAGCCAGTCCCTTATACTCAAGGACAGCTCTCTGAGCTCATTCCAGGGCACTGATCAACTTTTTCAAAGATAAAAAGCAGTCACAAATTGTTGCGTTCCTCTGCTTTTGTCAGGCCCAGCTAGAAGCCGCGTTTTGTGAGCAGCAAGTTGGCAGGCAAAGCACAACATGACTTCTGAGGGTGTTGATTAGATGGGATTATTCGGGGGTCCCACAGCGGGAGGGAGCATGGCTCCCACAGGATGCAGGCAGCCCAGAGACAGGGAATCCCCCAGGGGACAGCGAGCAGCCAGAGAGAGGCCAGAGAGAGATTTTCTCCTCCTCACCCCACCTAAGAGAGTCTCACTGAGAGGAGTGGATCCAAGGCTTGGACCAATGGGATACTGAAGGTAGGAGCGGTTGGGTAAACCAGTAAGGCATCCAGGATGGGGTGATGGGCAGGGGTTACAATGACAATTTAGGGGAGGGTTACAACTTGAACAGAACAACCATTTAAGAAAAATGAATCACCACAACAAATGGGCCATAAAGGGGAGTAGCAAAGGAAGAAATCTGAGTGTGGGCAGCAGGAAATACAAACTCAGGTTTTTCAATCTGTGCTGTGACCATATATTTCTAGTAGTGCTCTTGTGTTCTGCTGTGAGAAGTGGCACTGCAGACTGAGAAGCCCTGCTAGTGCTGCCAGGCTGTGCCCCTTTGGCCACACGCAGCCAGCACACTGCGGTGGTGCCATCAGAGCTCTGCCCCCAGCCCTGCTGAGGAACCAACACCCGCTGCTGCCAAACAGACAAGCACAGCAAAGCAAGGCATGGCAAGTCAGCCAGGGCTGAGGCTTGACAAGGCATGCACTTCAAGGAAATAAAGGAGGAAAAGGAAAAGGAGATAAGAGATTTGGGGAACAGAAAGTTAAATTTCAAGATTACATGGTAGTAGCTCTCAAAAAGATGGGAATTAATATATAGGTGTTCAAACCAAACTAAGACTATGAGATGCATATGGACATTTGAATTGCAGTTGTCAAGAGAATAGTCTCATCATTCTGCTCTTCTTCTGTGAGGAACTCCACTCTTTCCCTTTATCCCGCTCCTTGTATACCACAGGCTGAAGCTGAAAGACAGCAGTTTTCCCTAGGAACATCTAGTATTGAACACTGTTCTCCACTGAATTTTAGTAGAAGTGGAGGAGATAGGAAATGGCATAGGAGTATTTGGAGGGTTTTTTTGTGAATATTTGTATGCTTTTCAAAACCAGTTTTAGATAGAAACAAAAGCACAGTTAGGAAAACTCTGATGTCCTCTGCTCTACTCAGTTACTGACAGATGGGCTGAGGTAATGCTTTTGCAAAGAAGTTTATAAGTTTGAGTGCTCTATGTGACATTTAGGCAGAGACCCTTTCTCAGCAGCACAAAGCCTCAGCTGGCTCACCTGTCCAGGTGCCCACAAATGTTACAGTAAGAGCAAGAGGCCAGCAAGAGACAAGGACTCAAACTCCAGCACCAGCATCTCCTTTTAGTGACTGTGATCTTCCAGAGAGCACATTTATTACTGGCTGGTCATGACTAGCTAGAAGGGTGCAGAATTTCAAGTTTTGCCTGTTTCTGACCATGGTAATTTGAGTCCTCTTCCTCTGCTCTAAAGATGTATAGATTTTATATTCTATATTTGTAGGTCACTTTGAAAGTCCCTGTAGAAAGTACTGACGAGTTTGAATGATAATTACAATGGTTCCAACACACAGTTTGTTAGCAGCGTACTTTGGTAAGCTGTTCAGTATAAACAAAGTCCACAACAGTCTGGGGAAACTGAAAGCACAGCCAGGAGTTATCTGGGCCCAAGGCAAGGTCCAGCTGTTCCAGCTGTTGCTGGCTAGCACTCCATATGCTGTGCTTGAGGTTCAGCACACACCTTTCTGCAGCTCCATGTTTAACTCAATAACTGTTTTCTCTTTGCTCAATGAAGTCTGGCAACAGAAATTTGTTTTTTCTTAGGATAACGCACATTTGTGGAATTTACACTGTACTGACAGGGTAGATTCCTATGGAGCATCATGCTCTGTAAATTCTATAGCATTATGCAATACTATTAAAAATAATGGAAGTTAAAAGTAGCTCAACTTTTTTCTCACTAGAATATTAAGTATAATTTCTTTGTATAACAACCAACATGTCAACATTAAGAACTAATCTATTGTAACAAACAGTCAATAGTCTCTGCTGGAAATTCTTGAGAGACAACCTCATTCATCTCACCATTACAGCAAAGCAAGCAGCAGACCTCACAAGAATCAGAGCTTCACGAAATATGTGTATGCTGTATGTTCTTACAAAGGGTGGACATGGCAGAAGCAGCTGTAATGAAGCCATAATTGTGTACAGGTTCAAACTACAGAGTCTGAATGATAACTTCACCAGAAGTTCTAAGATATTAATATGGAGTTAACCTCATCCCTCTTTCAGCATAATTCACAGCATTTAAATGTAAATTTCATCAAAAATAAATTAGATATTATGATGATTTGCTCTGAATCACTCAACTATTCCCAAACTTTCCCTCTCCTTAGGAGTCCACAATGCGCCATTTCCCCCTCATGATGTGAGTCCAGCTCACAGGTACACTGGAGACTGGGCACTGGGAAGGAGCAGCTACACAAACCCATGAACTTCCCTCTCCTAAAGCTTCCTTCTTCAATGCTCTATTCTTTTTTAACCAAATTGTTAAATAGAATCTCCCCTTAGATGTATTCAGGCAGACAATAAAAGGATCCAAAAAATCCAGGTGCCCAGATGGACAATTCCTAACAGACTTTGCTAGAGCTGGAGACAGGAAATTACTTGTATATCAGGTACATCTAACACCTCTCTGTGATAGGAGCACACAGGTATCTGAAGACTCACAAAAGCCAGAAAAAATGGATTTTTCTATTGTCACTCTGTCTTGCTTGCACAATTTCATAATTTCAATAGCCCTGGCAAAGTCAAAGCTTGCAGGCAAAGCACTTGCTGCACAATCTGCATTACTGCCCCAGCTTCAAAATGCTTTGCATCAGTCATCACCAGGTACCTCTTCATTCATTCAAACATAAAAGTTAGGAAAAACGCTCACAGCAGCAGGAAGAAGGAAAAGCAAACACATGCATGAGAACTAAAATAAAGCATACAATCGATGAACCAAAAGTTTTATAAGTTTTTCTCTCCTTTTACAGTACTTGCTGGTATTCTTCAAGATTCTTCAAATCTTATACCAAATGTTGTCAGGTAATTAGTATGAGGCCAGCAAGCTCACCTCTTCCAGGCTGTCATGAGCTCTGAAGCAGAAGGGAATAATTGTTCTCTATCTGTGGTAGCTGAAGGTTATTTTAACAACTGTGTATTTCTTGCTTACCATGAAAAATTACTCTCAAGTTTCTAAAGAAAGCAGCCGTTCAATATTCAGGAATATTCAGGCACTCTGTAAATCTACTCTCCCTATTAAACAATGAGACTGTCTGCAGAGACATGCTTTGATTTATAGCGCTCACTGTCTAAAATTCCTCCCTTCTGCTTACATCTAATATTTGCATGTTTCTACATGAATTACATTGTTTATAAAAACAGAAAGGTAACAAGAATTAAGGTATCTTTAGCAGCCAGCTCCTTCAGACTATATTCTACAAAGCATATTTACATTTCAATCGCCAATGTTTTAGGAAAACATACATGAGAATAGAGAGCAAGACCAAGCGGATCTGTTAAAGAGAAGTATTTTGAAAGAAGTCTAAATTGATTATGACAGAAACATTCATTCAAATAAGTTCAATAAGTTTTTTGGATTTTCTGTAATACTAGCCAATAGCTAAAAATAAGGCATGACATTTCTAGAAATTAGAACAAATTGAGAGAATATAATGACAAACTTACTAAGATGTAAACCTTTTATTTAGAGCTTTGGGATGTGAGCTGCCGTTTTTCTAAAGCACACATATCTGTATTGAAGTTCTCGAAACAATCTTAAACAAACAACAGTTTAAGATTAAGTCACATTTATTTTCAGTGTTGCAATGAGAGCTACAATATTATACTGACATTTAAATACATTCAATTTGCCTTAAGAAAGCATAGAATGTTATTTCAGCTACCTTTCAGCTCCCCACATACTCAAACACTGCACATGCACATACAGATTAAAGTAAAAGCCTCTGCAGCAACTGGGTTTCAGAATAAATATTTTCTATTTCTTAATATCCTACCTTCGAAGTTGTCTTCTAGGAGACCCATATGCTCAAGTGCCTTCACAAATCCAACTATTATCACCAGTACAACAATCATTTCAAGTCCCTCCAAGTTCATCTTGAAAAATTATTTATGTAAAAGCATTTTTCTTAGGGAGAGTCCTGACTTCAGAGTTAGACTTTAATTAAAAAGCCCTCCTAGTCCAAGACATGTCACACAACCAGATAAATACAATGCTAAAGAAGCCCAGAATATTCGCACCATAAAACATTTCCATTGACAGCCAGATGAACACAGGAATATAAGGAGTCAAATCTTACCATGTCTGCATCACTTGCCTGCATGGATACAGATGTTTCAGTCTCTACGGCAACAGAATATACAGTAGCCACTTTGTTTAGCATTTTCTCTCTGTCACAGCCAAAATCTGCCAGATTTGTTTGATCTAGTAAAAATTTTCACACTGAGTTACAGCTTTAGAGGGATCTTATACTTAAACAACACAGAGGAAAAGGTCCAAATACTTTCTTTGCCTGATAGTGAATTTCAAAAAATCAAAGCAAAATAATTTCAGTTAAAAGATGGCCTATTTCTGTATTTCACTATTGACTGGATATCAGTTACAAAAGGTTAGCTGTTTGTTCAAGTAGCTTGTTTTCCCACACCGCAAACACATTTACAGGAACCTAATAAAATCTGAAATATTGTAAGAAGCAGCTTGTAAGAGGGAAATTAGATAAAGTCTGAGTCGTCTATGAGAAGCAAAAGCCTTTCCCTCCCTCTGCACAGCCCCGGGGGCTTGTGCAGATGTTAAACATCTGCCCTTGGTGCAGGTCAGCCACTGCTCCCATGGCTGTCCAGGCAAGGAAAGCCAACAAACTGCAGCAAGGACACAGTGTGCCCATGGCCACCACTGCATGCAGCTGACTCCCCTGGCTCAGGAGGCACTTCCACAAAACCCCAAAACACTGAAATTGCTTCCAAGTCCTTGGACACGACAGTCAGGAACAGATTCTCTGAAGGACCTTATTTGGAGCCACCTAACAGCAGCCATTAGCAAGCACTTGTCTGTCCTTCCTGCTCACCTTCCCTTAGCTCTCCAGATTTGCAGCCAGACGTGCATAGAACTACAAAAAACCCACCCTGCATCCCTTTGAAAATAGGGCTGCTTTTTCTGGTAAATTTTGATTATTTGGTCTGCAATGACTAAGAACTCTGTGCACAACATCAGTTACCAGATTCATCACTCTTTTAACTCATTTTGGGACAGTCTAACCTGGGAAGACAGAGATAGATAGATAGATAGATAGATAGATAGATAGATAGATAGATAGATATGTGTAAAAGTAAAAAACTTACATTGCTGTTGTAATTATTAAGTGACTGCATTAATAATACTTCTCTGAAAGCCTGAAATCCAGCTTGCTGTTTCAGTTCCTGTTTCTTTAACCATTTATGTACATCTGTCTTCAGCTGATGCTTTATGCTGCTGTCTCCCAGAACACTCTTGTCCAGCTACATGAAGCACTGAAATGATGCTGCGAGTCCAAGGATGTCTGTGTGATGACAGGGGAACCTCCTGAGCTGCACAGTGGACCCTGTGTTGCTGTTCCCAGCAGGATCAGTCCCACAGATTCTTTTGAAAGCTGTAAATGGTTTTCTTAATGACTTCACTAAAGCTTTGCTGTGTAGCAAGGTGTCCCTAAAGGCCTGAGTGAAGCTGTTTTCTGTATGAGTATTCCAATATATTAATATTTATTAATATTTTAGAAGTATCAATTTCTTATCAATATAATTAGAGTAACTGACATTCACAGCTTTTCTCATGTACCCCCATCCAAAAATAAATCTTATACTTTTCATTATTGAACTTCACTTGAGCATCTCACAGCCCTTACTGAAATTCTCATTGAGCCTAAACACTCCTGAGAGGAGGTTAAGAATTTACTGAAATATCAAATCCATGGAAATTACCATGGAATTCAAAGCACCTTTGGGACAGTCCAGATGTAAGTTATTATAATTTACAGCAATAAACAATGGTTGAGTACAGAAAGCAAAAGAAAGAAACACTACCTGATGGAAATGGACTGAGACAGAGAGTAAAAAGAAGAAAGTAACTTAATCATATTTTTGGTCAGGTTTAAAATCTATGCTCCTACTAAAAATGAAATAAGCTGGGTGATGCCAATAAGAATTGAAAATTAATTTTATTTCTGTTTGGGAAAGGGGATTTCTCAGAGTCCAATTCATTTGTACCTCTTTTCTGGTTTGTTGCTGCTCTCAGCTTATCTACCAACATAACCAATTAACAAATACATAATTTCTTTTTAAACGATCTATATTGTAGAAAATAAAAATGTTCCACAGAAATGGATTTTTTTCTCTTTTTTAAAAAAAGCTGCATTTCAGAGCAGCCCAGCTCTTTGACATGCCAAGGCATCCTCCCCTCCTCAGAGGGATGGAGCACCTTTCCTATGAGGAAAGGCTGAGAGAATTGTGATTGTCCATCCTAGAAAAGAGAAGGCTTCAGAGACCCAGCTGTGGCCTTCCAGTGCCTGAAGGGAACTTACACAAAAGACAGGGCAAGACTATTTCTGAGAGCCTGGAGTTACAGGACAAAGAGGGAAGAGGTTCAAATTGAGAATAGGTTTAGATTAGATATTAGGAAACAATTCTTCCCTGTGAGGGTGGGCAGGCCCTGGCACAGGGTGCCCAGAGAAGCCGTGGCTGCCCCTGGGTCCCTGGCAGTGTCCCAGACCAGGCTGGACAGGGCTTGGAACAACCTGGGACAGTGGGAGGTGTCTCTGTCCACAGCAGGGAGTCTGGAATTACATGCTGTTGCAATGTGTTTGTCCAGAATGTGCCCCAGCCAAACCACCTGCAGTTACTGTTATCAGAACCCTCAAGAATTCATCAAAGTTGCTGAGAAAAACAGGGCTAAAATAAGAAGAGAATGAGGAATAGAATACCAGGAATTCAAGACCTAGACAAAGGAGGCTCACAGAGCAATAACCTGGGACCAATCATGCTTCCTGGATTCGTGTGGGACACATGGACAAGACAGAGGAACCAATCAAATAATGACGAATGAGTGAACAAGCAGCCTTAGAATCTGTAACTGTAGCTTAATGAAAACAATAATTCCAGCTTCTGCTGAAATCACATTCGTTCTGTAGTTCAGAAGTCCTGAGCTCCTGCAATATGCCCTTTAAAGTCCCCTTCCAACCCAAACCATTCTAGAATTCTGACTCTCTCTGCTTGGATTAAAGAGGTAAAGTCCAAATTCTGCTTTATCCCACGTGGAGCAGAGAAATGCCCTTGCTCTGTGCACAGGTCCACTCAGGGGGCCTCTCCCCTGGAAAGCAGACAAGGAGTTTCCACAGACTCTGCCTTCCCCTTGTGACACTTCTGTTACTGAGTTATTGGTTGCTCTTCACCCTAATTCCTGGAGGGTACATGAGGTTTCCTCTTTTTTTCAGACAAAAAAGAGCAATTTTTTTTAACCTAGAGCACTTCCCAGCTGTTCTCTGACCAGCCCAATCCACCAGTAACTATCACTGGGGAGACACAGGGCAAGAGAGAGACAAAAGAGAACCTATTGCAATAAACTCCAATCAAAACTTATCCAGCTGGGCAAGCTGACAGTACAAAGCTGCAGGCTGTGTGTTTCCTGCTCGTAACCTCCTCACAGCAATAGATCATATTTCTGACAAATTCCCAATATAATTTTCAGTCGTTCTTTTTCAAGCCTGAGCAATCCACTGTGCAAGAAACCACTCCTGTCAACAAAGAAACCCAGGATTGTTCTGGGATGAGAATACCCACCTACCACTATCCAGTTCAGCCATGCACATGCAGAGCAGTGGTGGCACTGCTGCCCATATTCCTCCTCTCTGTCCAAGAAGCAAGGCTGGGTGCCTGGCATACTCTTGACACTGCATAAAGTCTGAACTGCTGCAGAACTGGGCATCAAGATGCCTATGGCAGGTAATGTGCTGGGCAAAACATTGGGGACTGTAGTGGTGTGTTTTCAGTTTTATCAGTTCCATGTATGTA
>VZSR01003410.1:150831-191445 GCA_013398615.1 Brachypodius melanocephalos | reverse complement strand
TCTGCTCTGACTGGCAGACTCTCTGGTGGTGAGGTGGTCCCGCGTGGATCCCAGTAAACCCCAGTCGCTGTTCTTCCCTCAGAGTCCTTCCTTTTATTCCTCGTCATTATTCATGTTCCAGCAGCAGAGGCAACAGCAAGAACCCACAGGATGGGAAAGGAATCTCAGGATACTGGACCGTACCTTTTGCTAGTGCCTGGAGTGTCAGGGCTAGCCTGGCGAGGCAGGAGGAAACTCCTGAGAGACACCATAACAGCTTTAGGGGACCACACAGACAAATGGCTCATGCAAGTGCCATCACCTCACTTGTGAGCAACTTCTCCCTTCTGCTCCCAGCAAACAAGGAGAGATCTCAAAGTGAACTCACACATGCATCAGAAAGTGGAAATCATGATAGCAACAGGAAAAGCACCAAGCAGTATCTATTTGTTAGTTAAATTTCCCTGTACAGCTACCCTTAATGGCACATCTAGGATTTGGCCCCACAGTGTCCATTCACAAGTGCAGATGAACTGTTTCTCTCCTTTCTACCCATCAGTTTGAGCCTACACAAATCTCCTGGATTTTTATATTTTTCTTTAAACCTTGGAAACTGGACCAAGGCCAAAGAGGAGAAGGCCCATTTGGCACCACAGCAGCACTCTGACAAGGGCAGAAACTGACAGCGAAGCCCCTGAGATTGCCCTGCCCTGCTCAGGTCCAACCACTCCTGATGGTCTTAGCATTACCTTCAACAAGAACTGGAAACAAGATCACTCCAGAACCGCCCTCCCCAGCACTCACAAGAATCCACCAGGGACGGCAGCAGCACAGCAGGGTTGCAGAGCTTCCCTCTGCTCCCCAGCCCTTCACTGCACAGCCAAATGAAAAGGGCAGTGCCCGCTGCCATGGGAGACTTTTTGAAAGTACACAACTGAACAGCTGAATCAGGATAGGGATGCCCAAGCTAGTCCATATGCTTCTGGTCTTCAGTTGTTACAGTGCTTTGCCCCATCTAGACAGTAGCCAGGCTCTCAGCTGAGTTCTGTTGCAGCAGACATTGGCTGATCCATCATTTTATTAATAGCATGATTACAGTATAAATATTTTATTTCACGGTGTGTGTAGGAGGCTTCATTATGCCTTGGATTCTTCGTGTGTGCATCCTTTTTAAATATAGCTCTGTTAAGGCAAATGTGTCAGTTACAGCTCTTTCAATATTTTCTTTAATGTTCCCATTATTTTCTCAATTGCTGATAAAGAATAATTTTGGGCCAATTTATTCCATGAACAAAATTCACACAGAACAATATAATTCTTCTCTAATGGGGGTCATACAAAAGGATGCAGTATGAATTTAATTAAAAATAAAATTCTAAAACCTGATGAAATCTTCCCTGGTGCAGAGTTCTGAGATATACTGGGGCAGGTGCTGGCTATTTATGGATGGCATTTTCAAAAGCATTCTCTTTTAACTGCTCTCCTAAATCCTCATCATCTTTTCTGCACCCAATGGAAGGACCATATGAACTGAATACCAATTTCAGTTTCAGTGGATCTACAGGAAGTTATTTTTTGTATATTTCTTTAAATTGGAGCTTCTTTCCATAATGCTGCTTATAACTTTGGCTACCTTAGATGTTGATTTTAAAGGCTTTATTTTTATTTGGCTGCATTCATATTTACATCTAAAAACCTTTGAGAGAGGCATTCATATATTTCAAACAGAAATGGTGAGATGCAAGTCTGCTTTTCATGGCAATGAGATGCAATGGATGGTATTTTCACATTCAACCCTTCTGTCACTCATAGTTCCAGAGTTCCTTAAAATACACCACACAGCCTTGTACTACAGCATATTTATTACAGTGCAGCGTGCCTGGTTCAAAGTGACGCTTACTGCCCTTGCAGGCAATGAATAAGTTGTTTGAGGAGTGTAGAAATTGGTCCTTGTGCAAAACTCTCCAAGCCGAGGCTGATGAAGGATCTAAGGAATGTGGAGGGGGAACACAGCCAGGTGTACCTGTCGTAGTCGAGACAGCCACTGCACTCAGAGTGCTTCAGGAAAAACTTCAGGGGGTTTCAAGTATCAGGACTTTGTTATACAAAAAGTCTTTCATACCTTTTTAATGTATTTTTCCTATGTGCAGCTCCACCAGCTCAGGCTCTTTCTCTCCTTCTCTCTTCCTTCTTTAGTCCCGGCTCGCTGCTCCCTGTCCCTTGCACGGCTGCCTGTCCCCGTCTGTCCCTCATACAGTGGCTCACCTGATCTGTCCCTTGACCGACCTCCTGTCCCTTTGTCCTCACAGCACAGCCAGCAGACCCCTTACTTCTTCACAGCCTGGCCAGCCAGACTCCAACTAACTCCAACTGACTCACTCTTTATTACACCCTCAGCCTTGAGGGCAAGGCTGTTTCCACTCTTCGGTGATTAACACAGGTGCAATATATCAGGGGTAAGATTTCCTTTAGCTCTATCTGAGTCTTCCCACAGGTACCTAAGGTATGAGCTGAATACATCACATTTAAAAAGGCACAGAAGTATCACACGTCATGACAGAGTCAAAGGTACAGAGATGCATTAGAGGCTGGTAACTGTTGCAGAGGAAAAAAATCTGCTCAGCCAGGTTTTGGAAACCCAACTAATTCCAAAAGCCAGAAATGGATATTTGAAATCAAAAGGTTTCAAAGGAACCACCTTAAAGTGTAAAACTTCTGTGGTGAATGTCATGGTCTGAAGCAAATGCAAGATGCAAGCTGAGTTATTAAACTGGTAGCCAGAAGGTGTTCCAAAGTGGATGTGTATATGTATTGAGGTTGTTATGTATCTAGGTTGTCCAAACAGACGGGTTAGCATGACCAAAGCCATTGTCATCTTTCAGGAGAAAAAAGTAAGAGACAGAAATGTAGCACATGTGAATTCAGTTACATGTTTTGCTGCCCTCAGCTATCAGCTTCGCTCCCTTCAGAAGGGAGGTACTCACTAGCCTGGGAAGATAGTCCCTTGTCTATGCTCAAAAGTGTAGTGGTGTGTAGGGATGCATTTTTTACACTGAGCAAGTGTGTCCATATCGGGAAAGGTTTGAGGCTTGTCCCTTGTATTTCTTATAAGGTAGAAAACCCAGAAACTTCTGAAAGGTTCTGATAGCCATTGGCTCAGGGCCAAAAGAGAAGCTTTGATTGAACCCTGTCACTGCCTGCCACAGCCTGTACCTGTCTCTATTGGCAGCTTGCCAGTGGAACCATCCCCGACCATTAGGTAGAAAAGGGATAGAACAAAGAACCCCAAGGGCTTTTTGAGGGTGTCTTAGCAAGGCACCAGAGGGTTCTCTGGCACCTGTGCATGGCTTTCTATTTTGTTTATGTAACAGTTTGATATTTTCTTTTTATTAAACATTTTGGTTTACCAAACACACCCGAAGAGCAGTCTCACTAATTAATAAGCCATTTCTCAGCAAGGGCTGGACCCTCAGAGGTGTATGGGTAACCCCCCTAGTGGTGTTACAGCTGCAAAGAACACGACTTCTTTTCTCAGTTGATAAAAACCATCCTAACATCAGTCAACAGCAAGGGAAAGGGAAAAAGAAAAGGGAAAAGGAGAAAGTGGGAAGGCAAAAATGAAATGGTAAAAGTAAAGCATAAGAAGTTTCTCAGCATTCATATAACATTTTGCTGGCAGATCTGAGTAGTAACTAAAACATAAACAAATGCACAAAACCTAGAGTAGGTTAAATAATTAATTTGAGGTTAAATCAATAATTTGAGGATGGGCAGTAGTTTTGCTGCATCTACTTGAAATATGAAAAAAATTGTATTTGGATAGTGAAGAGTTTTTAAATTCCCAAATGACTGTAAGATAACATGCCTTGTGTACCATTTTCTGTACCTCCAATATCTGTCCTGCAATTTGCATTGTAATAGCACTGATCTGAAGAGATACCCCAACATGAATGTACAGAAACACTGCTGAAAGAGTTTTGTTACTGGCACATGCATAGGAATTATAGATTAGAACAAGACAATCCTTCATAGTATGGGTTTCTAAAGAAGCCACAGTTTGATTTACAGATACAACACTAGGGTTTGACAGGACATGAATGTAATTGTTGCTGGAGATAATGGGAGAAGAAAAAAGAGGAACAAAATTTCAAAGGAAATAATTTTCAACTCTGACACAATTAACATGCCACTGTCTGAATGGAGCCCACTCATTCCAGTGCTTGGAGCTTGCCAGGGAAGCACTCTTGCTGCTACCAGCAGTGCCACAGAGCATGGCTTAGGTGGGAAGCACGGCATGCCAGTCCCGTAACAGCATTTTATTGACTTCTAGTGAGATCCTGCTGCCAGGTGATTAATAAAAGATGATCTGCTCTGAATGATCCACAAAGTAAGCTTTTCAGAGTATGACCTGTTAACCTGGCTCTATTCAAGTGAAGGTACTGTAAGTTTTGTCCCTGGAAATTGTCATAACTAGAGAAACCATCTAAATGATCAATGAAAAAATAGTATAAAAAGTTGTATTACTCTCTAAAATGTCAGTAACATAGGTATTTCATATTGTCTCCATCCAGTCTTAGTTAAAGGATGGACCAGAGAAATAGCAGCCTGCATAATAGTTCTCAGTGCACATATTTGTTCTGTGACATTCACAGCTGAGATAAAGATCCCATCGTGTCTCACAACCATAGCAATCTGCAATTACAGTATCCATTCTACTTTCATTTTAATTTACAGTATTACAGCTCAAAAAAGAAAAATACTCTGACCTTGTTAAGAGGCAGGGACAGCTTGAAGAAGGCTTACTTTTCTCCCTTACATTCCCAAACTGCACAGTTCAACCAGACCAATCCAGACTTACCTGCAAGAAAACAGCGTAGAAATCTCGGGTTACAACTTCAAACTTAATAAAACTCTCACTGAGTGCTAATATATAATGGTTCCCTGAAAAATGTTACAGTACTTAGAATTAAAATAACTATTTGTAGCCTAATGAATAATTTATTTAACTGTACTTTTCTTCTAGTCCTTAAATAATTAAAAGAGCTTTATTTTAACCTGATAATTTAATTACAAAAAGGTTGCACTGCCAAAGGGCAAAACATATCTGTTGTCTTTCTTACTACAAAGTACTGTTTTGTCTGTTCATTGAGTCTTGCCCTCCAACCCCAGCATTCCCTTCCACAGCTGCTTTACAATGCAACAAATTTCAGCATTGTTTAAAACAGCATGACTGAGTGCAAGGCTGAGCAGAGCGTGAAAGACAGGGTTTGTACACTTTTCATTGACCTTTTAAATACAAGAAAAGCCAACATCCATATGGTGAACTTCTGTTCCTAACATGGAAGTACCTGGATCCCAGCTATCAGCTGGACTCAGGTGAGCTTTTATAACAAAGTCCTCACATCCGTCTCTGAGCAGTTTTCTTTATAGAATGAGATTTGGGTGAAAAATATTTGAGTGAAATATTTTTCCATTTGTCAAAAGACAGTAAATTTATTAATGGTGGCTTAATAATCATCACAAGAAGAGCCTCTCCCGTGCTGGGTGGCAGGCTGCCATTCCAACTGAAATATCCCACCCCTGGGAAATATCCTGGTTTCCCAGATTTCTAGCCTCAGTGGCTGCCCGAAGCACTGAGGTGAGTTAGACTCTACAGCACGGAATGATTCTGCATGAATTCTCAGGGTGGGAATGTGACAAATGGTCCCCCACAGAGCCTCCCCTCTGTCCAGGTGACAGTCCCACACCAGGCTCTCCCCTCTCTACTCTACACTATTAATAAAGGCAGTAACTTCATGCCGTGGTTTGCGGCAGGGCTCTCTTCCTTCAGCCTAAAGCCTCTCATCCCCACCTAGCGGCACTGGTGCCTCGTCAGGTGACAAAAGCAAAGAGCCGCAGTCGGGATGGGCCCGCAAATGTCGCTGTCTCTCCACAGTCCGCTTCCATCGGCTGTGACAGCAGCAGGCTGCCGTGTGTCCAGCGCTGCCGGTCCGTGCAGAGCCAGCGGGAGCACCGCACATTCCCGGGGTCCCGAGGCAAGGACGAGCTGGGTGCGCTGGGCAGCACAGGCGCCCCCGCAGCTCCACCCGCACCTGCCCGGGCTGCCGGGGCTCCCAGCCCGTACCGCGGGGATGGCTTAATGCCCCGAGCCGGTGGGACCCTGCTGCCGCCTGCTGTCACCGTGTCACACACACAGGAGTCCCACACACCGTGCCCTGGCAGCCCTCAACTGCAGAGAATGAGAATTTCATGAGGAAAGAAAGCAATGGTGATCACCGTATGAGTTTAGGTTAGATTATGAGGTGTTCTCCTTTCCTGCTGCATAAATGAACTCAATTTGTGCTTTACTGACTTTGCACATTAACACTCAAAATTTCAAAGGGACTGTTTCGGCAACCCTACGTTATTTTGCTGCTGGGTACGTGCAGTCTTTGAAAAATCTTGCCTTTCTTCCTATGGAAACTTGTACTTGTGGCCCAACCCTCAACACACACGCCAGTGTGCCTCAGTGGATGACAGCAGAGAAGCGTGAGATGGGCTTGGCATAGTCACAACAGGCAGAAACCAGAGAGGGGTAGGGAAGCCAGAGACAAGGAAGCAGCAGGAAGGGCATCCAAGGACTCTCTCTTTTAGTTGTTGTTTTATTTCTTTTCCTAGTCCCCAGCCAATGCAAGCCCAGATAATGGCAGGAAAGAGCTAAAAGGCAGAGTTTAGCCCCACGTAGCTCTGGGCACCACCAAGCAGGAGCAGCCAAGCCTGGCTGACCTGTGGCTCAGGCCAAGAGCATCCTTTAAGACTTATTTGACACCACAGCCTTGCCAGGCTTAAAGTCTAAGCATTTAAATGAAGTTAATGCATGTCAAAACATGCAAACATAGTCATAAGCATTCCATCTTATTTGCATTATTGAATTTCTGCCCTAAAAATTAACAACAGGCAATGGGCTGCTGAGAGATGATAAGAACATCACAGTGCCTGCCACAGCCACAGGACGGTGCAAGGAATAAATGACTTTATGGAATGAGACATCTGAGACTCTGCCATGGGAAACCTGGTCTGACTGTTTGTGAGGTGTGCGTAGGAGTGATAGCACAGGGTTAAAATGTTTCTAAAAATGATGGGAATAGTATTCAGAGGGGGTGGAAAGAAAGGTTGGGCCTGGGTAGGCTTGGGAAAGGGAACCAAGACTGGGTAGGCCCTGGGAATGAAGGTTGAGCTTTGTCTTTACTAGATCATGTGAAACTACACCTGCATAATCATCATATGATAAATGTAATGATTGTTTGGTAATTGAATTATTGATTAATCATAATAAGAATCATGAGAAACTATGTAATTGCAACAAGAATCATGAAAAGCAATGTTTGGGGGCTTGATGATAATTATAAGGATTCATGCTTGGGTAAGATCAATGTATACAATAGAACAATATAAGATTGATGATTAACATGTAGTTATATAATGAAAAGAGTATAAACACATGTCCCTCTGGAATTCATGTCGGAGCCAGATTTGGGGTTGCACCCCTGGCTTCCAGAGCTCTTCAATAAAAGCACCTGCATATCATCATGCTATGCTGTGATTTTGTGTTTCTACGCTAACAGGAGCAAGGCACCCGTGGGCTCACTGGAGCCGCTGTTGTGAAGGGGCCTCAGTAGCAGCAGTAAAAGTCTGGCATTGGAAGTGTGACAGCCAGAGAGCCTCATTAGTCCAACTGAGAAATTTCCTGAACAGGCTTTTGTTCCCCCAGTGTACACAGCCCACTAGGCCTCTCCTTGTCCAGCTCTGAAAGATCCTCACAAAGAGGAAAAATCTGGAAAAGCATACCACTAGAATAGGTTTTATGGCTCCTATCCAAGCTGATGGGACTCTGCTTCTCTAGATCGTCAGGTCAGCATCAGAGTGTTTTATACTCCAACTAAGGTGCCCCTACAACCTCGGTCAACAGCCCTGTCTTATTCCAGGTGGTGAAAAGAACAGACTGGCTTCCCTCCTTCTCTAGGGCTAGAAGGACAGATGGAAGTAGGTGCCCTGTTTCTCTCTTTTTGTGCCCCTCCCACAGCATGTCCAGCCATATCACAAGGCCCTGCAACCAGGAGACAGATTCCCTGACAGTTGTTCTTTGGGTGCTGATTTCCCTAAACTATACCCATAAAGTACCTAGGGCTCCCTCGGGTTTCACCTGCACCTCTATCCATTTGTTTCCCCAGAGAAGGAAGGCACTACAGTGAACAGCAACTTCCATGTAAATGCCCTTCCTTTTGCAGGGTCTCTGCAGATTCTCCCTGTTGGAATGACACTAGGAAGCATCCCAGACACCCCCTGCTTCCCAGCAATGTTAGAAGTGCTCCTCCTCTGTCAGAGACAGAAACCAGCCCTGTTCCAGGAAAGATCACTGCATGTTTTCAAGAATGGGTGAGCACCCTCCAGCTAAACTGAGATCTCCTTGGCCCATGCAGGAGCAAGAGGTAAAGTGGTTTTGTCTGAGTTCATTGATGCTGAGGACTGGCTGGGCTGGGTACAGGCTCTTGGAATTATCATCTCTAAAGAGCTATTTCCCTTGGAGGAGGGGAGAACCCTGTGCAGAAAATTTCCTCTCTTTCAGAAAGAAAAACATTAGTAGTACACTAAAGCATATTTTTCTTTATGGCTAGAATGCATTATCTTAATCTACTGGACTGAATCATAGGTTGCTAAGTGTTCTTGGCATCCCTATCTGTGGGTATAGCTCCATGCTTGAATTACAGTGTTTTGCGCTGGCAGAATGGCTGGAGGGGCTGGAATGGGGCATTATTCACAGTGGGAAAATAGCACTCTGAGATATGATCATTTCTTGCGCATTTTGTGGAACGTGCATTGAACTACACTGCTACTTTTCAGTGGGAGGCCTCCAAACCAAGCTGCCTTACAGTATGCAGAGCCTTTTGCACAAGTCCATTTGAAATGCAAATAGTTGAAATAGGATTTGTATAAAATAGTAGCATAGGTATTTGCAAGTTGAAACAGGAAGAGCTAAATATAGAGATCTGGTTACAGCTTTTAAACTTAAAATCCTGTTTCAGGTGCTAGGCACAGATTAATACCCCTCCTTATGGGTAACGCATTTTATGCAAAGCCAGTGATTTGATAACACTCATTAAGAAGAACTGTCATTTCACATTAAGAATGAGGTAGTCAAAACAACCATTACATGCACTTCTCCTCAATTATTCTGCAAGATCTGTGGAAGCGGGGCTAGGCCTATGCTGATTCCAGATCAATATCTGCATGGTGAGAAAAGAACATGTGAGACCAGAGGGGAAAAACGAGATGACCCATTTTTGAAGCATTAGAGACATGCTTAGCTAAAGCAAAGGCAGGAGAACCATTCCCAGCGGCACTTAATGAAATTCAGGGCTTAGTGCTCCCTACTTTGAGCAGGCTAGTGAGCAGAAGCACACGTAGAAGTCTTCTCAAACCCAGTTTAAACCTAGTTTAAAGTCCTCTCACTCATCTGGCATGTCCTAGACCAAAGATACTTATTTCCTTCTTTGTCAAACACACCCCATAAGCCCCGAGCAGACCAGGCTTAGCAGAGCGAGTCAAGTCCCATGGTCTGAGCACTACCCCTGGCTACGACATCACTGCTCTATGACCTACCAGATTTCACACTGGCTTTAGTCAGGCAGAGGTGATACTCATTTATGACTGTATTTCACACAGACATTGATCTGCTGAGAAGGATAAAACCCTCCCACTACAACTGATGCAGAAGTGAAACACCTGTCAGCATGACTTTATGAAAGGCAGGTCGTGCTAGACCAGTCTTGTCTCCTCCTGTGACAAGGGGACCCACTCAGTGAATGAGGGAACGGCTGAGGATGTTGTCTGCCTGAACTCATTAAGTTTCCTCTCCCAAGTTACTGGACAAGAGGAAATGGCCTCAAGTTGCACCAGAGAAGGCTTATACTGGATATCGGGAAAAACTTCTCCACTAAAAGGCCTGCTGACCAGGGCCTGGAACCAGTTGACTAGGGCAGGGGTGGAGTCACAATCTCTGGAGGGATTTAAAAGGGGTGTGAATGTGGCACTTGGGGGCTGGGTTCACTAATGGCCTTGGCAGTGCTGGCAGAATGGCTGGACTTGATGATCTTAAAGTTCTTTTACAACCTAAATGACTTTATGCTTCTATCCAGCCACACAGGACGAATTCTACCTGGGGTTTTCCAAAACACTCCATGTAGTGACAGTGAGTCTGTGATCCTCCTTTGTGAACTGCTCTGTGGAGAGCCAGGCTGGAATGAGAAGGGTTGCTAAAATAATTCTGTAATGCTGGGAATGGTTCTACAAGCTACATTCATACTGAGCTTAATTAATTTCTCCTGTACCTGACCTGTAGTTGAGGAATGTTGCTTATTGGACTGGAAATAGCTTGTTTATTGGATCTATAAAATATTGTTACTTAAACAGTCCAGTGAGTTCCTCTGACTTGAGTTCCCTTTCCTCTAAAAGGTTTTCTTTCTTACTGGAGTTATTGATCACTTTGACTTTAGACAGGAAATCATCACTGTGCTAGCAATCACCAAAATGGTCTTCAGTCCCACATTATTCCTGACATGTCACTGATTTCAATTTTTTGATCTGAGAATGTTGTTAAACTATTGTCTGATAAAAAGCACTTCAACGTGCAATGTATTTTACATTTGTCATTTTGATCTGAAATTTCAAAGTGGGTATGTGCATATTTTCAAAATGTCTCAAACACTTGCTACTATACTCTGCTGTACAGCAGCTTTCCTTTTTAGAGGAGCTCTCCTTTGTATGGAGAAAAAGACTATCAGGGCAAAGTAGCCATCTCCAGCTCCAGCATGCTGGATTCACTTTCTTAAACTTCCTACAGTAGGGAGGGTCATAGAAGTTCCTGAGCTAATGTTAGGTTCCCACTGGTGTCTGCCCCTTTGCATCCAACTTCAGCTGGCAGGTCTACCAAAAAATTAGAAGTAGCTGGTAAAATCTGAAATTTTCCCCATGCAACACTGCAATATTAAATTTCTGTTCATCATATAAATACAAAACAGTCTCTCTTGAAACTGTATCATGGTACTTCTACCTTCACACCTCACTGCCCAAGGCTGCAGCCACAGCAGCCTGCTCCTGAAGGGAACATGTTATTTACTCTTCTTCAGCCCTGATGTGGAACAGTAGCTACATTTAACAGTAACATAATCAGCCACTACTAAACCTTGTGCTCTGTTTCCAAGCCTTGGAATGCAGTAGATCATCCCAAGCATTATCTCTCAATACTGTGCCAGAGCCAAGAGAAATATGGATTTCCTTGGTAAAAGTACCTATAACTCACATCTTGTCAAACACTGTAATGCCTCAGTAATATAACAGATAAAAGCTGTTGATGTAAGCACCATGTAGCATAGTGTCCAAGACTGTCTGTGGATGCCCTGGTGTGCTGCCAAGTTGCAGGACACAGCTGCTTGGATTTGATTCTGACGCTGTGTGCAAAACCAGAACCAAACAGAAGAGTTGTGCAAATCTGCCTGTAGCATCAAACCAGCTCTAAGGGTTTTCTGATGAGTGTTTCAAATCTAAATCAAGAAGATATTCGATGGCTTGATTTTTTTTTCGTGAGAAATAGCATCTCAAAAGTTGTAACACACCTTTACAAACTGTGATGTTATCTGTCCAAGATGAATTTAACAGGCAGCTGAAGCATAAGGGAGAATTGGTTGTTCTCCTGGCAATCAAAACCATACTGAGAACAGATTCCCCAATGGCTCATCAGGGGAGAGCAAGGGTTCTCAGTTTGAGGAATATTACCAGGATAGTACCAGGGCTGCAGAACATGGCTAAGAGGGGGTGAAGGTCATACGTGTCCAGCTTTATAGCTGTGCACGCATACACACACAGAACACCCCTTTGGGAAATTACTGTCTCAAAGGACATGGCAGAATACCTCACACCTCTGAAAATGGAAACTGCTGGTGCTCATGGCACAAGTTCTCTGTGGGAGCTACAAGCTTGACTCTGGACAGTGCCTGGGAACATGACAGTGTCTAGTTCCTCATTGTGCCAGGACTGAAAGGACAAAGGACACCTCTCACACATGGAAAGCAGAGAGTCTTCCAGCAGGGCCTGCCTGTTTTTAAAACTACATATTTTCAGCAATCTCACTGAAGAGTTTTGTTGCCCTGATCTTTTTAGCCTTCTGATATTTGCATTTTTTGTACTGCAGTTTCTCACAGATTTCATGTAAACAGAGTGATGTTTTTGTAAACCTTCCTTTTGTTTACATTCTTCTCCTCGAGAAGGAGACAAATTGATGGGCTGTGATTTTGACCAGTGTGGTTGGAGAGGTGGCAACCTCATCCTCCAATCCATGGTCCTTGCCAGAAAACTATGTAAGTGGAATAAAAAAAAAATAAACTTGCTCTCTTCTTGTCCCTGAACTCGACTTGGGTGCATCTTATTCATTTCATGTCCTATAGCAACAGAGTTTTGCTCTAACTTAACCAAACACAACTCTTCGAGTCCATGACATTTGTACTAAAAACATCCCAGTTGAAAAATGTGTGATTGAGGCACAAATGAAGTACCCTCTTGAGCTGCAGCCTAATTTATGGAGAAAAAGAATCCATAAAGAATGACTTAGCTTTCACAAAAACCTTCAAGACCTCAAGAGTAATTTCAAATTTGCAGAGCAATTTAAGAAAATGTTACTTTCAGGATTTGACTGCCTCAGCAAGACACCATAGTATCAACACTGAACTACACAAGGGCTAAGAGGCTGGTAAAGAACCTAGGTTCAGTTTCTGTCTAGTGCTCTCTCTTTTTGCATTGATGACCAGTATTGGCCAGGCCTGTAGTTCAAAGAGCAGCAATAATGATGATTTTTCAAAGATCTGTCCTAACAAGATTATTTACCAATTTACAGATTTTCCTCAGAATCAGCAAATTGACAGTAATTTTCCAATCTCCATATTACGTCTTTCAGATCTTCAAATGTTGATATGTGAGAATTCTTTGTGATTTATCTTAAAGCAGAAGCTTTTTCTATGTGTAGTGTAATGAAACAAGTTATACATTAACAGCAAGTGCCCTGGAGTTAAAACAGTATCATGATATTGCTAATGTGATGCTGATGTCTTGAGGCAAAATAAACCCAGTAGGGAAATACACATGAAAGCAATTTCACTTACTTTTATAAAAAGGAAGGATTTTAATGGGACATTTTGCAGGCAACAAAAATTTCATGAAAAGAAGAAAAATCTTTGTTTCATCTAAATGCCACAAAACCTGTTCCAACTACCCAACTGCTTCGACCCAATCTGCTATAGTATTTTTTAAATTACTATCCTCACTTCATTTCAGCATCTCAGTACAAATGTAAATTCAAGTCAGCAATTTTAAAAATGAAGAGTGTCATAATATATGCCACGTCCATTAACAGACAGCAAAGTGCTGTAAAATCCAGGCTAAACTTTAGCTTTTCTCCAAGAACAAAAAATGCTCAGTGTAGCATCAGACATGGATAACACAAGATAGCATTCTTCATACTTATCTTTTTTCTATGTATGCATTATTTTAAGTCTACCTGTTAGAAAACAGTTCCTTTGCACAAGCTCTGGATTTATAATTCTCAGCAGAGGCTGAATAAGCCTAAGTCAAGACCCCATTAACCTCCCATTTCCTGTTCCTTAGGTTTACACAGTAAACCTCAGTAGCCACAATTTGTTTTCATCTCCTAATCAGATGATAAAAATTCAAGAGCGATTTCCACTTGTGCTGTGCTATGGAGTTGTAAACATTTATGGGGATGTGAAGAATTGGCCATCAGGAACACTAATGCACAGATTTTTACATCTTACACCATTTCCCCCCTGTTGAGGCATCTCTGACACCTCCCTGGCAAAGCCACGCCAGGAGAGTAGAGAGGGTGGGTGGTTTGTTTGGAGCAGAATGTAAAACAAGTTCAAAACTAAAACATATTTTTTCCAAAATATCAAATGTAATTTCTTACACTGAAGAGGGCAGTAGGCTCCTGGGGAGGGAGGGACAGAGGCTAAGACCTCTCAGCTCAGCAGCTTCAACGAGACATTTGCAGCAACATTAATCAGCACGAAATAATGAGGCCATGAGAGGCATCATATGATTTCTTTATTTCATATTAATTACAATTTTAAATTTTAATGTCAGGAATTTGACAACGGTTTGAGCAAGTGGAATTATTGCTTCAACAGCAATTCACGTCAGGCAGAGAAATATGCTTAATCCCAAAGGAAAGCAAAGAAGGTGCCTTGTAACAGCAAGGCAACTTTAATTGTTCTGCCCGTGGCTGACAGCAAATGGGCTGGTTCAGATGCCCAACACACCTTCCCAAACACATGTCCCTGGTCTCCAGCCAGAAGGAGGCCCTACCACAGGGTCACTTTTAGCAAACGCCAGGCTTTTGGGAAGGGAAGGCAAGATGCAGCTATAACAGGAACTGATATTACCAGGTTGTGATGCATGGGCATGCTCCTGCAGCAGGACACAACAGTGGTCTTGCTGGTTCCTAAAAGAGGCAGGGAAGGTGCTCCCAAGGTGCTCCCTGATTCCTGGTCTTGTGCAGCTGAAGCAGAAGGCCCAACAGAGGCCTTATCCCTAAAACATTAGACGGGAGATGTCACACCCCAGTGGCAGGGAGAATATGAGGCCCAGCCTCAGCAGAGAGAACAAAACTCATGGTTTGGATTACTCCCAGGACTTGACTCTCATCCCTCTGACTGCAATGGACCATTAAATCTGTGTGAAGCTGTGTTCCTTTAAAACATGGGATATCCTGACAGCATGGCCTAAGATCAGCACTGCTCCTTGGACACCTGGGTGCAGGGAGGAATGGGCCACTGAAATAAACAAACCAATATGATTCCAACAGAAGCTGTTTATTGTTCACATTACATGCCAGATCCAGGTTCTAGGTCTACTGTCCACGTGGGCACACATCTCTGGGTTGGCTAAGCTGCTTGTCCATGAGGCAGGCACTCATCCTTCAGGACAGCAAATTGGTCAAGCATCCATCATCATGTCGTGCTTCCCATATCTGGGGTTTACATTTTTGCAGAGAGTTTCTCAGGCTCTCTTCTTATTTTTGGTCCTCTTGTTTTCTCAGTAACCTGGACGAATTCCTGAGAGCTCTAACAATGAAACTGCAGGTTGTTTGATAACATTACTCACAACCAGTTCTGCTGGTGCATCAGAATGGCATTACACAGATACATTGATACACCTGGGTGGGCTGAGAGCCAGTGTCACACTGCCTCCTTTTCTCACCTGCAGCACCTCATACTTCCTAAGCAATGTATACATCTTACAAAACTTCTTATTTTGACCTTACAGATGTCAGGCCACAGTGGTACCAAGCCTACATCCACTCACTTAGCAGCCTTCACAACAACAAAAAAAAATCCTAAAATAGAGGGGGCAGATTTCATAGAGTGTCCCAAGCTTTTGGGTAAAAGGACCAGGCAGTATTGATTGGTATCACATGAAAAAATATAGGAAGCATCTCCAAAATCTGAGGTTAAGCTTCTCCCAATGCACTACAACTTACAGTGTATCAGAGTATTCCTTGTGCTTTATGCTCTTTGATCCTGTTATGGCTCTCCTATTATTTTAAAGTCATTACTCATGAAATAAAATGCTTATTTAAATGTGAAATTACAGCTCCCTTAAACTTACGGAAACTTACAGAAACTTACGGAAACTTATAGAAAATGAGGCTTGCAGTGCTGATTGAATTTGAGCTATTAAACAATTACAGATTTACTGATGATAAACTTCCTTTAAAGAAACAGAAATTTTATTGCATCTTACTTGCTAAGGATGTGAGAATAATGTTTTTGTTTAGTTATATTTTTAATATATTTTTATATAGTCGTTTGCTTAAGGTCCAGCAGTGAGATGCCTAAAAGTGAAGCAGTTATGTTCTATGTGACAAGTTACTTACATTGCCTGTATTTTATGAGTTTTGACACAGAAGACTTTAAAGAATGCAAGAAATTAATCACTGAACATAAATCTGTCTATTCTCTGTCAGCTAACTGCAGTGAAAAATACACAAGGAGATTATAGACAGGCGGATAACTTGATGGTAACTTCAGTGCAGAAACACCTACAGACACGGGTAACCAAAGAGTGTGAGAATAAAGCCAGGTGATCTGGGACCTTCCACAGAGGCAGATCCCTCTCTGAAGCCCGACACCCCACTCCTGCAGAATAGTGGTTTTGTCCAAATCATTATTCTAACATTAGAGATAGGCAAAAACTGCAGCCAAGACAGAACATTCCCAAAAAGATAAAAGAACATGTTCAATTGGAAACTCCATGTTTTTCCATGGAGATTATTCTTCCATGGGATAGGAAAGGAAACCTGTACTGTAGATTTTCTGACCCTGGGAGCTTTATGGATATGAACTTTAGCACAATAGGTAAAGTCAACCCAAACTGGGCATGGACTAGAAGAACCACGGTTTGCTCATTTTCAAGACAGAAGTTGAGTTATGGATAAAGGAAGGGCTCAGAGTGGTTAATAAGTGACATTTTTCACACACAGAAAAAAAAAGGTGCATATAATTAACACATGAACATCTTTCTCACATGGAAGGGAAGTGTAAAAAATAGAAACGTATAAAATGAATGCTAAAACAACATGCTATTTCATGAAGCTGTTGTGGAAATTTAGCCTTTTACTTTTCTGTACTTTGCATGCATGACTGTTGTTGAAATATAGTTCCTTCCCAGGAAGGGTAAAATAATTGATTGAGATAACTTGAGAAGAAACTAGAAAACCAGACACTTAATTTAAAATTACACGAAAATTTAGAGTATCCTAATTTATGTGGAGAAAAGCCTTACCCCTTTTAAAGCATCGCCCTTCCTGGAGAAGGCGGGGCACCCTCTCAGCACCAGGATCTCACTTTGCCAACAGCTCTGGGAATCTCAGTGTTAACTCCCACAGTGAGACAAACCCAGTGTCCCTCCTGAAGCCAGACCTTCTCTCGGTATCTGTTGTGTTTTGCCAGAGGAGGTCAGCAACACCCAGCGCCGCTCAAGCTTCTGACTGCATTCATCAGAAGTGGCACAAAGGCATCTCCAAAGGCAAACTCCCTTTTGCCAGTTCATCTTTAATGTTTTAGACCATTGCTGTATTACCCAGACTCATCAACACTAGGGCTGCAGGAAGCACAGCTCTGCAGTTCATGGTATGGACCACTCACACACTTAAACACTCTTAAAAATGCCTAATTTTATTTCAATTGTCTGTGATTTTGATCCTGCCAGAGCATGGTGTTGTTGGTAAGTGGAAGCACAAGAGCATTTGAGGGGCAGAGCAGGTTAGATCTGCTGTATATTCTTCCAATGTGTATTTGCATTTCATCAGCTGAGCACAAGTAAAGAGCTGTTTGGGTTGGTCCTTACAAACCTGATTATTTTACACCATCAGACATAATCTTAAAAGCCTTTTTCATCTACCACCTACTGCTCCTCCTGTTAGGAACTGTAACAGGTATTGAGAATTATGAGCAACACAAGAAGACATCGTCTCCAATTTGATATGTTTCCAGCCCACCCAAAGTCTGTCTTTTCCAAAAGCAGGTTGAATTTCCCACTGGCAAGGCAAATCTACTCAAGCCAAATGCCTCTCAGAGTCCCTCTGTGTGCCAGCACAGCCACTGCCTTGGGCTGCCCTTGCAGCTCATACCACTGCTGCACACGCCTTAAGATGCTTTTAGCAGTCAGCTTTTACATGGGGCTGCAGACAGAAATGGCACAAGACAGACTGCAAAGACTAAGTAACATCTGCCACAAGAATTTAGGCTCCTAACACCTTCTAAGGCTTTTCAAAATGTTTACTAAAATCTTGCCTGTAGAGCATCATCTCAGAGCTGAGATTTAATCCACGGAGAAACAATTCCCCGCAACGAGGCAGAAACCTTCTCATCCTGCCTGTCTGCCCTAACAAAACACATCCTGTTCTGGTGTCACATGAACCCAAGGGGGACAAAGTGAACCTCTCCACCTTCCCATACTATGTTCACCATGTTAACTGCCATCCTTTGCCAATTCTCATGATGCTGCTGAACACAAATTTTTAGTTATTAGCCCAAAGTGCCTCTCTGTTCTGTGAAGCTCACTCTTGTTTATGCCCATGCCAATAATAAAAATTATTTTTGCTGTACATTTTTTTCCATGGCACAAAGCTGTAGATGTAACCTTGTTAGAGGCAAGCAGCTGCTTTTGAAGGATGCTGCTTTCTGCTGTTCAGACGAAGTGACATGTGACATATCAACAGTATTATCACCAAGCGCAGGATGCCAAACTGCTGCATAGTCTTGAGGATCTTCTTTTGAAGCATTAGACAAAGAATTAAGCAAGAAAATGCAGAGTGGGTTATTCATATGTCAGTGAACAAAATATCTGTGGGGCAGGTTGTGAAATATCACTGGAAGGGTAACAGTGACAGGGTGACAGTTCCCTGCTGACAATATGGCTGGCACTTTAGGAGAGAGAAGCGGGTGCTCTGCCTCCCTGCATTTACCTAATAAAGAGTGCAAAAAAACCTGTCAGAGAAGACACCCACACAGTAGAAGATCTCAGAGCTAGATGTAAATCACATTCCCTGTAAACTGGAAAGGAAACAACACGATGTACGCAGATTAACATTTGTCAGCTTCACAATAAATGGATTTTCAGAAGGAGTTTGACTAATAAATAAGTGAAACTCCTCTAAGCAAAAGGAGGTAACACCTAAAAAGCAAGACTTTAGTACTTTTTAAAGCACAGAATTCCTTTTACTTATTTCTTTGTAAAGCCTTTGCCAATTTTGGTGCCTGAAGCTAACAGCAAAAGCTGGTTCGCCCCTGTGGAGGGATGGCTGGAAGGTGCAGCAGGCACTCTCCACACTGGCTGGACTCAGGCAGGTGAAGCTGAGGGAGCACAGCATTGGGGCCACTGGGGCAAGCCTGGCAGAGGAAGGAGGATTACACACTCCAGTAGCCCATGAGCAGGCTCTGGGGCTGCTGCAGCTGCAGGCAGAGCCCGGGGTTCAGCCTGCCTTAGGGACAGGAGGGGCAGAGCTTGCCTCATAGCTCCACTGCACAGCATCTCCCCTAGAGATAAACTAGAGATAATAAAGCACTGTTTAACTATCTGATTTATGAGACTCATCATTTGTAAAGCATAAGGGGGTTGTAAACAAGGAAAGTGTTTGCACCATACAGCAGTAGAGCATCATGGTCTCACAGCTCAGTTTAGTTCCTCCCATTTCTCTTTTTCATTTTTTTTCTTTTAATATCCAACTTCCCCTGCATACAGCAAGGCTAATACCATGACAGGCTTTTCCACTAATCTTTGATTACAACCAATAATTATGTCTAATTGTCTCCTCCTAGAACAGAGAACAGGTTCTGCTCATTTACAGGTGGGCTATGGGCTTTATTAGTCTGCTTTCTTTAGGAAAGGGCATAGTTGAAGAGTGGAGTTCAATTTAGCTTAACATAAGGGATCCAATTTCAGCCCTACATGTGGGCATCTCCCCAATGAGAAGATGCTTGCCTGGAGCACTTTCTTTCCCTTCACACCAACAGAAATCTACACATATGTAGTTGTGTTTGCTGCACCAAAGCAGTAACAAATACTAAATCACAACACTGTATACAGGCTGTCACGGGGGCTGGCTATCCTGCTGGATATTCCATGAAGCAGAGTTGTGCCAGACTAGGTGGACTCCCAGTAGCGAGAGGTGGACTAGGTCATGCCAACACCACCTTCAGAGTCTACAAGAGCTGGGAAAAAGCTGAGCTAAGGTCTGCTGAGAAAACACGACCAGGTTCCACCTGGGCAGGGGAACTTCACAGCCTGCCCCAACTTGGTAAGTTTTATCAGTGTGAGACAGCACAAGAGAGCTGTTCCACCAGAGACACGTGGTTCCCTTGTCACCTTCCTGCAGCACCCGTGGTCAACTCTGTTATGCCCAGAGCAGTAGCAGGCAGGTTTTATGGCTGCCAGAGTTTTAACTAGAGTTTTACCCAGTTTTTTTCATAAAACCAGAGTTTTATGGCAGGTACCTTTCTCCATATCTCACAGCCACTATAAGGTCAGCTGACTGTAAATCTTGTGTCTCAGAACATCTGGACAAGGACGCAATTCTCCCAGGAGCCTGAGGTGGAAAAAGCACCTAGGCTAATAAAATTTCCAGAGAAGGAAGTTCCAGCCCATTGCCTCCATCTTTTGGGACAAGGAAACCATGCTCTGTAGCATGCATAAACCATGCATTCAAGCACTAAAATTGTGTGACACAACTTCTCTTACTTCCATTGCATATTGTTTTTCCTCCTTCTGCATCTGGGGATGGGAAA
Organism: Brachypodius melanocephalos; assembly: GCA_013398615.1. NCBI lineage: Eukaryota > Metazoa > Chordata > Aves > Passeriformes > Pycnonotidae > Brachypodius > Brachypodius melanocephalos. The sequence goes on along the minus strand of VZSR01003410.1, from coordinate 171,076 downwards.
GCAAAGAGCCAAGTAGATGAGGAAGGAGCATCAGTTATTGGAAGTAGTAAACAGTTGAGTTTTTATCAGCTAAAGGAGGGCAATGGCAACTAGTCAGCGGCATACAGGGGGGCATGATGTTTTAACTGCAAATCATGCAGTGCACATGACTATTTTAGGGAGAAGGTTTTAAAAGCTTGTCTGTGAAGCTTGAACAGTAGTTCAAGATAGCTCCCTCATGAAGCAGCACTTGGATTCTTCAAATAAAAGATCAGCATAAGATTTTCCCTTCCAACACACAAAGTTAAATCCCCTTCTATGTTTAACTCTTGCATAGATCAGTATCATTTGCAGTCACAGCTGTGAGAAGAGTCACACCACATGAAAGATCAGGGAAAAACTGAGAAACAGAATTGAGAAAAACTGAAAACTCCTAAAGAGACACTTCTCTAAATAAAACTCCTTTGGCAAAAAAACCCTGTAAAGTTCAGGAACAATTTGAATGACAATTTTATATCTTAAATTGTAAAGTATATTATCTCTTTCTTAAAAAAAAAAAAAAAAAAAAAAAAAAAAAAAAAACAAAAACAAAACCACGCTACTGAAATATGGTCAGCTAATGGCCCTGAAGCAGATCCACGAGGTAACAACCTTGTGCTCCTCTGGTGGCTGAGAATGCCATAACCAGGAGGAGATGAACTTTCCACCTGCTGTCATTACAGCGTTTGCCAAGAGGGATGCCAAGCACAAGTGCAACATCCATTTTCCAACAGATATTGGATTTACACTGCCAGCATATTTTTCATAACTCACTAAAGAGTAATAAGAGGGAAGGACCTTCCAGCAGCACAGGCAGAGAGCACATAGTATCAAACACTCATGTAGCTGACTATAAGTACCAACTTTTTTCAAGATAAAGTGAACACCATATGCTACTGTATACAGAGCATCAGCTTGCAGCTTGAAGTAGGGCTGGTAGGATATCTTTGGTCACAATAAATCCAGCCCTGGATATGGGGAGGGTTCTGCGACTCTCACTCAAACACATGTTGATGCCAAGAGTGCCCAGAGGCTTTCAGGCTTGTGAAAATCTGGGTTCACTGTGTCTCAATTAACATCAATCAACTCCCCCACACCAAAATCCAAGAGAGTTTGCTTTAAACCTGCTTAGTAATAACTGCTACCCATAGCTATGTTATGGTTTGGTCGATACCCCCGTACAGGCCACCAATTCATGTGATGGGTTTGGTTTGTTTATTTTTGTTTATCAGTTGGGAGATAGGATTTGGGGAGAAAAAGGCAAAACAGGCCCAACTTAAATTAAACAGATAGTTTATTACCACACACACTAAAGGAAGGAAAGGAAAAAAGAAAAACAGATGAAAACCTTCAAAACCCCTCCTTTCTTCTTTACAAACTGTTCCATTTCTACAAACAATGTAAAAACGCAAAACTCAGAACTCCAGGTCAGTGCCACTTGTAAAATATTAATTCATTCAGTCTTTGAGAGAGAGAAGTCTCTCCCTGTTGTTTTGGCAATTTTCCACAAGAGAAACAGTCTGCTTGTGGCTCTAACTCACACAAAGGCAGCCCGCCCAGGACACTCTGCAATTGTGGAACCTCCCATATTCACGTAGCCTTTCCCATGATCATGCATATGGGTCACAGACTCACAGATTGGGGTGGCGCTTCTTCACTGGCAGAGGGCTTCTTCTCATCTCTCTCTGTTCAAGCCTCTCATGGGATCACTAAATCACAACTTCTAGTTCAATATTCACACAGTAAATCACAGATACCTTTACTTTAGAATCCACAAATCATCTCCCCAATGTGTATTGTCCACGATTTAAAGGAATACTGTGGCATATTCATATCACAGTCTGTTACTAAAAACTTCCAGAAGATTTCAGCCTAAAACTCAGGCAACTTGTCATCACTCTTCATTTACTGACTTAGATTTATCTTCATATTGTCCCTTCACATATCTCTAATTTGGCTTTTTCTCTCGTCTCAGAGAAGGGTTAAGAAAAATCTCAATCTGTGCCCGGACAGAGTTAAAGCTTGCCCGTGCCTGCAGCGGTCAGGTGGTCTCTGTAAAACTCTCAAAGCCATGGGGAAAGGTTCAGGAACAGCAGCGAGGATCTCAGGCGTTCAGGAGACTGATGGATGCCTTTCCCCTCCCAGCCCTCGGTCTCAGTCTGGGGTGGCTCAGCTCGGGGGTGCTCCCAGGGCCCCGGAAAGGGGGAAGGGAACATGCCCTGCCGGCCCTGGCCGCAGAGCAAGCAGCTGCTGGGCTTTTCCTCCCCTCTCTCCTTGCCCGCAGCCGGAGCAAATGGGGCTCAGGCGCAGCAAATGGGGCTCGAAATGGGGCTCAGCCGGAGGAAATGGGCCTCAGGCGGCCCGGCCGCCTGAGGGCACAGGGGCCTGGCCCGGCCCACCCCGGCCGCCACACGATTCATCCCTTGCTAAATGGAAAAGAGCTTCAACCCCAGTCTGAGATTTTATGTGGGTATTACCGAAAGGCTCATTCTGTCTCCTGAGTGGTCAAACCACATGCCAATTAGAAAAGCTGACCCCTGATAGGTTCTTGTCTTGTTCTAAATAAAATGCAAGGGCCCAGCAGGGAAAGAAACTCCACACTCCTCTTCAACTAAAAACTAAACTGTAGCTGTGTTAATCCACAACAAGCTATCAGCAACCCAAGGATGATACAATCAGTATGAAACCTGCTGTGAAAATGGATGGAAAATTCAGAAAACTGAAAACGGGGTCATCTAAATGATTTACTGAAATGTGTTTCTGTTTCACAGATCTGTGGCACTCAGAGCAGAGCGGGAGCAAAGACCACTGGAGCGTGGCTGTTCCATGTCTGCAGCACACGGAGCACACGCTGAAGGATCACTCCAGGCCCACAGTGAGTGCACAGTAATTAGGGGAAGGCAGCATGTGCCTCTGCTAATTGTGGCAGCCAGCTGAGCCTGAGTGTTTCCCTGCTGTTCTGGAGCCACCAGCCCTGGCAGCCCAGGGAAGCCTCGAGTCATGTACAAAATGAAGCTCTTGACACAGGTTGCTCTTTTCAAATACATTTAAAAATGAAGTCTCCATCAGGGTAAATGTAATTTATTTCCTCCCCTAACGTGGGCAAACCTTTTTCATTAAGACATGGACATTAATGCAAGCATGCAATCTTGCAAGCATGGCTCCAAATCCAAATAGGGCTCTTAATTGTTTCAGAAAGGCTGGAAGAGATGGAACTATATTAAAAATATTTATTGGATGTAAGAAATAAAAATCCCTGAAATCAGTGCCTTCTCAGTAAGACTGTTAAGCTTTACTAACTGCTTAGCCCAATGCCTATTGGTATGGTAATGGTGGTTGCCTCCCTAAAATGTTCTCCCTGTCAAATGCTAATAACCCCATTCTTTGTGACTGTCCCTCCTGTCCTTCCCAGTCGGGTATCAGGTATCGGCCAGCCCATAGCCTCTAAAGCAATACTGCTGCTGCTCCCTGCCCACCATGCTAATCGAAGGATTCTCACAATGCTCAGTGTATCGAAGAGACCCCAGTTTGCACCAAAAAGCCCCCAAAGCAACGAGCCAGCACAAACTCCAGGCCCACGAAGAACACCTCCACGGCAGCAGAACATCAGGCTACCTGCTGGGACTTTGTATCTTGTCACCCTAACTTAAATAGTGCTCTGTCAGCATGGACCCCCTAGACTCTACAACGAGTCAGAGGAACATTCCAGCGGCTTTCGTGAGGATAGAAGCCCCAGCTTTGCCACCTGGCAGAGGTGACTACCTCCTCCTTTGCGTCGTCTACCGGGAGCAGCAGCAGCGGTGTGTGCAGCCTCCATGGCCCCCACTAAGAGCTGATCTAAAAGAGCTGATCTTAATAAAGGCATTAAAAAGGAGCTGGTCTCCTTGCCCTATTTATTTCATTGGATGTAGCAGCACAGAAGCCTCTTGCAGTCCAGCGGTGAGGAGATGCATCTTTGGTTCTGTTGTAGAATGAAAAAAAAAACAGAAGTCCTGTTTAAAAAGCCTGTATTTCTAGGTAAAAAACTGCAGAATGAAATCAAACTGTAATGGCACATGTGAAAGAAATAATTAGGATCAACTATTCTTGATTTGCAGATTAAGACGTTTTTTGCTTGATGATCATATTTCACATTTTGTGAAAAATTTTCTTAACTAAATGGCTAAAAGCCAGCAAGAGAAGTTCTGCAGACAGGTAACCTTGCCACGATTCCTGCAGGCAGGAGGCTGGTGGCAGCAGTGCCAGTGAGGCAGCACCTCGGGCAGGCTGCATGGCACCCGCCGGCACGCACAGCTGGGCTGTCCCTGTCCCGCACAGCTGGGCTGTCCCTGTCCCTGTCCCGCACAGCTGGGCTGTCCCTGTCCCGCACAGCTGGGCTGTCCCTGTCCCTGTCCCGCACAGCTGGGCTGTCCCTGTCCCGCAGAGCAGAGCCCAGGCATAGCGCTGCCTCAGCTCAGGCTCTGCACCGGACAGCTGCTCCAGGAGCACAGCTGAACCCTGGCATGGCACAGAGGGTTTCATTTCCATGGCTTTCTGCCAGCAGAAACCTCAGCCTGCCAGAGAGCTCTAGATCGCCACAAGGCCTCACCAGTGAACATATCCAGGACCTTAAAAAAGACCTAGCTTGTGAACTAGTGGCTGAAGTTTCACTCACAATTACAATTTGTGCAGAAAGCGTTGAGGACCTTGTGATTTCTATTCGTGGCATGTCTTAGAAGCAGCTAAATTAATATCCTTATCATTAAGGAGCTGATAGCTCCTGTAATTGCAAGCATCTTTCTGTGTTAGCTGGAGGGAGTGGCATGACACACTGGCAAAGAGAAGCAGATGTATTCATAAAATAGGAAAACTTCTAACCAAAGAGATTTTCCTGAACCATTAATTCCTTTAAAGAAAGTCCTAATTTAAAACAAATTGCTTATATAATTTGCGCTGTTGATACATTACCATTCTTCTGAGTTAAGTCTTTTTGCCATGTACTGCTCTGACTCACCTTCCTGCCAGACCTACAATGCATCCATTCATGACTGAAAAAAAAGATTTTCTCCCTGAGGGATGAGTCACACCTTTCTACTGTTCTTCAGGCTAAACCAAGTTTCCCTTTACCATCCACAGAGTATATTTTCTAAGAGCTGAGAAGTTAAACATTTGATATTTAGATCCATCTGACCAGAATAATTTAAAAACAAATATTAAAATAAGTTCATCTCAGGCACCTGTCCCCTATGTCTGTGAAATGGTGATCTGTCACTTGAGGGGGAATATCCAGGAGGATACAGAGCTAGTGCAGGTTTAAACAGGATTGTTCATACCTTTTAAGGTCAGAAAAATAAAATGCAAAGTGCAGGAGTTCAGGGCCTCTGGACTACCAACCAATATGATGGAGCAGAAACCATTTATTGTTTGCATTAAACTATGCATTCTAAGACTACTTGTTCACATGTTCACACATTATTTGATTGGTCTCTCTATTTTATCCACGCATCCAGCATACATCCTTCAGGAAATATGACTGGTTACAGGTTCTCGTTTTGTGGGCCTTCTTTATCTAATTCTTGCATTCCTGGTATTCTGTTTCTCAGGCTCTTCTTTTCTTATTTTAGTACTATTTATGTCCCAATACCCTTGAATTCCTGAGGGTATTTGATAAGAATAGTTACAAGCAGTTTGGCTGGAGCACATTATGGCCTAAGCTATACAGATACATTGCTACAGAAAAGATAGAGATAATTGCATCATGCACTAAGGGATTAGCAAGTTTTGTAGAGCTCATTTTGTGATTGAAGTGCTAAAATGGGAAGGTTTTGCTCTAGGAAGAGGCTGCCTAGAGCACACAGCCAGCCAGGCAACCCATTTACCCTAAGCAGTGACAGTCTGGAGCCTGCAGGGGAGCGACTGAGCCCCCAGCCAGCCTGGTGCAGCTCCACACAGAGCTCCATTATTCACAGACTTTGTCCACTTTGGAGAATTCAGCTCAAGACTAAAATTAATAAGTGGTCTGACTGGATAAGGCGACTATTCTAGCCTTAGCAGTGCTCAGACCAAGGTTTAATATCAACCTCAGATCTCTCATTCAAGAGATTTATTCTAATATGGGGACAGTTAATGTGGCTGTGAGCTGAAACATCCAGCAGCCATCATCAGAATTTAAATACCTGCTCTTGCTTCCCTTACGGATTCATAATAAAGAAAGTATATTCTTAATGCCCTGGAGTCTTTATACTCTTTATGTGAGCTCCCAGCAGTGCCTGAGAAGTTACACAGCCCAAACACGAGTAAGAAGAAGAAATGCCCCAGGTCTGCAGTAGGGCAGGAGCAGGACAAGGCCTCAGGAGTGGTATGGGGAGGGCATCTGGGAGGCTCCTCATCAACCTGGCACCCTTAGCAGCACCCAGTGCTGGAACTCATGGAGAAAAATGAGTTATTGGAGCAGTTCTGGTGATGGAATTCGATCCAGGAAAACACTTCAGGCAGAAGACAAATGCAAGCTCCAACACAATGACCAGAAGCAGCCTGCATCTGGGAGCAGCAGGATGGCACCTGGCATGTGTGACAAGAGAGAGTGCAAGCACCTTTTACTGCAGGCCTCCTGCACTCAGCCCTCCATAAAGCACTGCAAGATTAAAACACTGAAGTCATTTGAAAGGTGGTCACCTTTCTTTTACAATGTGTTGCTGTTCAATTAGAATTTAATATGAAATGGCGTAAAGACCTCCTGAATTGCTGTACAAGACTGGTTTACTTAACAAAGGGAAAACTAAAAATGGATTCAGAAAACTGTTCTTAACAGTAAGATGTGTAAGAGCTGTTACAAGTGCGACGAAGAAAAAGCAGTCTGCATAGAACATAAAGAACTGTACAAAAATGGAAAAGCCATGGAAGTACAGAACAAGTGAGAGTACAGAACAAGTGAGAGCACAGAAGAACAAGCAAACATAACCACAGCTCTGTTTTTTACACACAAACCTGAATGACAGAGAACACATTTTTCTGAACAACTGGACCCATTAGAGTATTGGTAACTGGAGCAATGAGAAAGATAGCATTTCAGCTGTATCCAGCTGTGCTTTGCCAGGGCTATATTGCCTGCATGTTCATTTCAGATATTATTTTTTCCTTTACATGAGTTTTGCACCTTTCCCAGGAGGGATTTACATCCTGGTCTGCAGCCAGAGCTGTAGCTCGGGTCTCTTGTTCCTACAGCTGGTGCCATGCTGCCAGCAATGCTGTCAGAAGTGCTATTTCCTTGATCAGTTTTCCTTTAAAACAGAACAGCTTTATAAAAGATGTACATCATGCAGGATATAAAAAGGGCAACTGACTTGTGTGGCTTAGGCTTGCTGAGCCGTAGGCTCAACATCAACCCTGAATGTCAGGCTTAACACAACCAGCATTCCTGGAGGACAGATGCCTGGTTAATCTGAAGAACCACAGCTTTTGGAGAGCTTCTGTGGAAAACACACAGAAATCTGAAGGAATGGTATAATTGAAAGATTTGGTGATAAAGTACAAATTAGCCTAGCCTGTAGCTGGGCTTCCCTGATGAGAGTGTCTGATTCCAGCAGCTACCACTGCAAACTCGGTTGTGTGACACCTTTACAGAATAAATGCAAAAAAAGACGGTCAGAAAAGGGAGTAGAGATTTGGTAGAGAATATCAGCATTCCAGAAAAAAAGATCTAGTTCAGTATTTTAGGAGTGGCAGGAAAAGAACACAATCTATTTTTACACCATTACATGCTTGAGCTCTGCGATTTCCACATAATATGCAGATAACACAACTTAAGAAAACTAAAACGTGCCATAATGGTAACAAAAGGCAAAACCCCCCTAAAATTAGTCATTTTAGATTACTATCATGCTGTTTTGTTGTGGGTAGAACTGTTTGGTTAAGCCTACACTTTAAAAACTGGGAGCTGAATACAACACCTAGAACTGTGTGGTCTCAGGTATGGTAAGACTCACGGCTTCATATTGTATATTCTGTTTTCAGAGGCTACATCTGAACTAAAATTTCTCTCATGCTATCACTTCACATCATGTTGCTTTTTAAAAATGTCCCTGCATTTTTAAAGGGGATGCACTGAAGATTTGCAAACAGCAACCCAAAGCCTCCCTGCTGCCTGTGATGCTGGGTAAGTGTCTAGCATGGAGGACTTTCTTGGGTTTCTGACTTTCTGTTTGGGCTTCCCAATCTCAGGGCTTTGAGTTTAGCCCTTACCCAGCTGGAGTGGAGCTGCAGACTTTCAGTGTGGGTCAGGACATTTTGTTCTCATTTGTTTTGTTGGAGGTGCCGTTCCTTGTACTGATAACGTGGAGTGGGGACCAGCTGCCTGTGCTAGCAGACAATGCTAGCACTGAAATACTTTGCCAAGTTTTAAAACAGAATTCAAAACAGCACATGATCCCTTGGGCTGTCTGTGCTCTCCCCAAAGCCATGGCAGCCATGCCTGCCCTCAGGACAGACCATCTGGACCAACCACCAGCCACCTTCTCCAGGCTCACGACGAGTATATGGGATCTGTAGGCTCTCCAGGACCCAGAATGAGAGAAATACCAGGAAACATCAGTATCTCTGCAAATTCCAGTGCTAGACACTAGCTCCTTAGTCCTGCATCTCCTGTTTCATCTGGGCAAGGAACCACAGCCAGGCCAGAGCAGGAGTCCATTCCAATGCGCATGAAGAGCTCACTAAAATAGAACTGGAGTTTTTACACGTACCAAAAATGATTTATTCCAATTTTGCTGACAAATTCTGTACAAGAAAACAGCAATTCTTAATTTACTGGACTGTTGATTAATGACCCAATATGACAGTATTTCATCCCAGATGCAAAAATATAAAGGCTTTAAAAAATAATTTATGCTTCAAATTGTACAGTGAGAGCAACAGAAAGCAGAAGTGCTTATAGTCTGTTCCAGCTTTGCAAACATCACAACTACTGTCTAATTTTGAGATTGTTTCATCCTGAATATTCACTGTCCTACTTTGCTGCCTCACTGAAATACAGAGGTTACAGCACAGCCATTGGTGACATTCCAATGCTACTGAAAGTTCAGCTTAACCTGTCTGCCCTGCACACACCAAGAGGCTGCTGAAAGAGGTTCTCCAGAACCTGTTCTCCCCTTGAGTCTAGGACACCTACATTCTCCTTTAGCACTAAGCTCTCCCCAGCAAGAGGCTCCTCTCCAGATAAGTATTTGGGTTTCCTGTGAATTCCAGCCCCAGGCTGGCTTTTGGCTCCCATCACAGCAATGCTTCTTCCCTAGCAAGCACCACTACAGAGCTGTTGCAGCTCCTGCTAAGACACAGGAGGACAAGTAGTCTTTAATGCATTTTTAATAGAATTTTGCTCCGTGGCTTATCCAGACAAATTCTTATCTGTGTTAATTTGATCTCCTCCAGGCTAATTAAACTTAATGTATAAGACAATCTCATTAAGATCTTAGCTTAGGCTGGATACTTGTATTCTCAGTATCCCCAGCAAAATTTGTAAGAAAATTGGTATCAGGCACAGACCTGCCTGCAGATATAAGGTTACACTCCTCCCCCAAAGCAGCAGAGAAGTTATCACCAAAAGCTCAACATACAAAGATTTGAATTTTTGGTGCCTCTTGCTTACAGGAATTCCATGCCCAGCTTCCTAGCATTAAGGTTACATAAGCACATCATTCCCTTTGAAAAAATCCTCCCTTCATTTTGGTTCATACAGAAAATCCAGCTGTTGGAAACACCAAACTGATTGTCTGAACACCAAGGAGTGAGAAATGTTGAGGTTTTGAGTAATAGTAAGAGATGACAACCATACATACACCTGAAAGCTGACAGTCACAAGGGAGACAGAAGAGGGAGCTGGAGAAATGCCACTGCTTGATGGGGTTTGGAGGGAGAGAAATGCACAGGAGGGTTTTGAGATGAAAAACAAGAGGCCAAACTGATGTGAGAACCTTTTGATCAGGTTTTCAAGGTAGAAGTTAAAGATTTCAGATTTTGAAAAATCCTTTGTAATCACTGTGATGTTGACAAATTAAACAATCATGGCTTGCTAAAACACTACAGGAGTGTTCTTACTGGAACATTAGTCACTGGTTGAGTATTTTGAAGAATACTCACAAATTTAGGTCTTGCATGAATGAATGCCCCCTCCCCCTCAATTTCACACTGAAAACTGCTTTACTGTTACCTCTCTACTGATAAAGCCTAAGATTCCAGAGCCCCATGCAACCAGAACAGACATTTCCAGGTAATTAAATGACCCATAATTGCAGCAAACACTCAAAAGCAAACATTCGCGGTCTAAAAATCTCTCCTGTGAATGCTTAGGAATAAACAACTGATTTCACTGAAATCAGAACTGAATCACAAAATAACGTGAAAACAGAAATAAAGGGGGTCTTAATCTGAAATCAGTAATTGCAGCAGCTCCCTTTCACAATCATTTGTCAGGGAATATTTAAGGAAATAGCATCTATAATGAAAAATATTCAAAGAAACATAAGAAACAACAACAACTAAGTGCTATGAGATATTCTAGGTTTTGAAGGCATTTTTGTTTCCACAAAATGAAGATGCAGTTTATTCAGAGCAAAAAACATGATAGCAATGTTTGTGCATCCAAACAAATGGTGAGAAGTTCCCTGAAAAACACAGCCTGCAGTGATTGGACAGGATGAGCCTGGGAGCTGAGCACACCTGCTGCAGCCCACAGGGATTCCAGTGCTGGAGGCTCTGGGCTCTGCCTTGTTTGCCAGTTACATTGGTTGGTCTAATAAAACATGAGACTCCTCTGGTCAAACCTTGTCCACTTGGATCATCTTAGGTAATGGCACTAGAAGCTGCTTTATTACTGTTGGTGTTCTGATTGTCCAGGATGTTCTCCAGTTTTAAAGTGAGTAATAAAAAGGGGTTTATTTAGTCTATAGATTGTTGTCCAGAACAGAAGTCCAATTTTTCATTAGATTTCAGTTGCCATAGTATACATACAGCAAAAAGCAGTGTTTTGCTGCCTGGATTTTCTTTCCCTTCCCTTCCACATGTACCAGGTCAGCAACAGTAGTGGGCAACTCTAACTGAGCCAGAAGGGCAGTGACTGGGTTCAGTCAGGACAGAAGGAAAAAAATCTCCTTAAGCCATATGCAAAACACCTTAAGTCTTGAAAAAGCCTGCATTCCTCAGAGAATCTATTGATACATGGACAAAGGTCAGTGATGGCACATGAGGCAGTGCTGAGCTCGCAGGCAGTGCCCTCCTCACAGAACACAGAAAACAGATGGATCTTTTTGGATTATCAGATTAAGCATCACCTGGACAAAACAGACTTCGGTCACAACCTTTAATGATCCTCTTGAGCCACCATCAATCTTTACTGCTCATTAATTGAATTTGCTGTTTAGCTGATGGTGTGCTGGGTGAGCCTCTGTGTGACACAATCCTGTTTCATACATTCTTTAAAGCCACAAGAACTTGACCATCAAAATACTGTGGCTGCACTACTTGTGACACTGATGTGAGGAGACTGAATGGGGGGTGAAGAAAAGGAGCAAAGGAATGATGAAAGCAAAGAAAGGTGATTCTGCCTGCAAACTGGCATCTAAGGAGCATTTGTTAGCCGTGGTGGTTTTCCCTTCATGACAAAAGAACCACCCTGCCCTAAATCATTCATTAAACCTCAAAAAGCAAAGGAAGCCTCTGCTCTAATGCAGACATAAAACAGGACAAAGTGAATGGCACTTGTCAGAAAGGAGAAGTTTCAGGCAGACTGTCTGGTAGGCAGTATTTCGGCCTTTCACAGTGTGTCTTCCCAACAGATTTACATAAATCAGAAGTGTCAGGAAGACCTGATTCCAGGATTTGGGAGCGCCACACACACTACCAAGTACACAACACTGTATTTTCCAATAACTATGAGGCAAAGGCTCAGTGATGCTGAAAGCATCAATAGAGTAGGGAAGGAGGACCAAAGTTCTGTGCGTGATGATAAATATTTACATTTGAAACGTTTTCCTGAAGCAGCACAGAGATTTGGGGAGCTGACCCACCTACATTGCACAATGCAAGAACAGGTGGTGAAAGTATCTTTTAACTTGCCAGGAATACATGTTTCTATGAATAAAATAAGAATTTTGTGGAATGTTCCATCTTCTATAGCTCCTCATAGCTACAGGCTAAACACAAGATTCCCAGTTTTCAGAACAGAAGATGGGGATTCTTCTTTGCTTTTTTTTATTTTCTATGCAAGACACACATGTTCTTGGAAGAAAAAAATATATTCAGAAACATTTCCCAAATATTTCTTGTTTAAATCTTGTCTAGGAAAAGAGTCAACTATTTCCAATCCTTTGTAGCAAACATCAGAGGTGAAGCCTGCTAAACAGCCCTGCCTATTGTCAGGTAGGAGCCAAAGAAGAGAAAACACAATGTAAGTGCTCTGCAGGTGTTTGTCCTGCCCCAGCCTGGGATTCCATTAAATATGTTTCTATTTAAGCAGGGGTTTTTTGTTTTTCTTTAATGAACATGGTGTGCTGAAATTAGTTTGGTGCTGCATAAAATGGTGTAGCTCCAAGTGAAATTAGAAGATTGTCTTAAATGCCTATAAATGTTAATACTATATTTTTAATTGAACTCTATTTGATAAACTTCTCTCTAAATATTCCAGGCATGATTTTTATTACAGCCACATTTCTCCACTCGATTGCTAGATTTCATTTCACCATGAATAAGTAACTATCCAGGGATTTTTAGCAGCTTAGTGTTGTTCCAACCCACTGGTCTTACAATTAGCTCCTACTGTTGTATTTGTGAAGCCATGACTTCTCCATGTATCCTGAAGTCCCCAGCTATCTTCTGCTACATTCAGGTTAGGGCACATTCATATCCAAATTGCATTAAACTGCAAAAAACTGCTTTCTAGATGTTTTCCAGACATGTCTTTGAAAAGGAAAAGTTTTGTTTAAAATATCTTAAATCTGTTATGCCAGAGGCGTTATCACCATTTCTAATTGGCCCAGCCTTGGCCAGGAGCAAATCCATCTTTGGAGCTGCCAGAGATTGGCTGTGCCAGACTGGAGATAGCTTCCAGCAGCTTCTCACAGAAGCCACCTCTGTAGCCCCCCTGCTACCAAAGCTTGGCCATGCAAACCCAATACAGGCAGAAGAAAGGAAAAACATGTCAGCTAAATATGGTTTACAGCTTCATCTGGGGTTTTCCTTAAAAACAGCCAGTAACAAACCTGCATGAATGGATTCACGTCATAGGAAAAACAGCTCCAGCATCTCCCAGGGTAGTTGCTGGACAAGTCCACTGAGTCAGCAGCAAGACTGGCACAGTCACTGTTGTTTGCCATGCTGACACCCAGCAGCAGCTGTCTAGCTGATTTCCGTGCCTTGGGGCCTTGCCTGGAATCACTGGAAAGCTGTTAGACCACTTTAATTTGTAAACCTATTGACGAGCATTTAATGCTAATGAAACGTTAGTGCTGAGTAATTCTGGCAGATGAAACACACTTAGTTCATTGTGCATCTAATTTATTTAGTGCTAAATGTTTGTCCTGATTTCCTTTACACACAGAAATGTCAGATTTAGATTAAAACTTTGCATATCAAATAGGGCATTTCTTTGAAAAGTCAGTCGAATTTCTATGTAAATGCTTGTATTTGAGTTTCCCATAAAATTCTGTTTGCAGGCATATATACTGCCATGATGGAAGGTGTACACTGCTCCTGGCGCACACTTACTCATAAAACCCACAATGAAGGAGATGGGAACTATCTCTACCAAATCATCTTAATGAATGCCAGTGAACAACTGAAAGAGATCCTATGCAACACCACAGGTATGGGAAGGTCCTGGCTGTACCAGTGGATCAGGAGTAGTCCAGTTTTATCACCTCTGGATACTGAATTCAGAGCATCTGTGATATTTGGCAGTGTGACTGCCAGAATATCCTACCTGGGCAGCAATTTATTACATTGCACACATTGTATTCATTGTGGCAGCCACTGGAAAAAACAAACAACCTCTGTGCTAACAGGGAGACAGTGTAGCAGTTACGTGCCTGTGCATGGGCCAGTGCTGCCAGAGTTGCCCTGCTCACATCCCCATTCCTCAGCATGGCTCCACTGTTGCAGCGGCTCCTGACACACAACAGATTAGGGAAAAACAGTCTGATACAACATCTGCCAGCTGCCTTTCTCAAAGAAATTGGACAGCATTAATATTTATCCTCTGCCCAAGAAAAATACAGCCATAACACTATACCATAATTCTGTGTTGCCCAATACTGTCCCTCCCTTCGGCAAGAGAATTTGCAATTGCATTAGTTTCTGAACAACTGAGTAAATCCGGAGAAACAGATGATGAAGAACCTGCCCTACTACAAATCCCCGCCCAAGTGCCTGAGAAGTGTTTTTTGATTTGTCGTACCTGTACCTGAGCATGCAGAGCCCGTGGGGGTCCAGTGCTGGAGGAGGCAGCAGGCTGCAGCCAGCGCCTGAGCTTCTCTGGTACCTCGGTGCTTCTCAGGGGCTTTTACAATGCTTGTAGGACTTGGTTCTGCGGTGAAGCTTGGGCATGTATCCCTGTTGGGCGTTAGGTTTCTCTCTTTTTTCTTTTTTTTTTTTTTTTTCTTTCTTTTTTTCTTAAGGAATTTGTTTCCCCATGGTTATGGGGAGACAAAGTACTTGGTACTTAAGTGGTGTTTGACTAAAACAAGGAGTTGCTCTGTGGGTTTGGGGGGTTTTGGGTGAGAGACTGGGGGAAGTTTTGTGCTCTCACTCTCTGGGCACTCATCGGAGAGGACATGGCCAGGCTGTTTGCTTGCTGTGGGAGGTGCTCCACTGTCACCAGAAAGCCCGCTCCTGGAAAATCTACCATCTCTGCATGGGTGTGCAGGAATTCTGAGCTCACCTGCTCCTGCCCTGCTGGTGTGGAGCCGGCCCTGTCCACCACTGCGGTTTTTCTTTGGCACTGCTCTTTTTTTGCTACAGTGTGACCCTGCATTTTCCCCCCTTGCCCTGCTGGGACACCCGGCCCCTGCCCTGTCAGGGACATCCTGCTGTTCCCAGCTACCAGCCCATGACATTGCAGTGTTTCCAGCTCTGTGCAGGAGCCACCGAGACCAAACTGTCCTGGGTTTTGGGAAGCAAGGCCCTCAAGGTTCTTGGTACTGTCTTGTTATTAATGCTGTAGTTGTTGTTTCTGTTTGCTTTGATATACATGCTAGTAAAGAACTGCTATTTCCTATTCCCATAACTCTGCCTGAAAAAAAGTCTCCTTTAATTTTTTTCCCCTAAATTATAATAATTTGGAGGGAAGGGATTTGAATTATCCAGATACCTATCTTTCAAACCAAGACAGTCCCTCAGAAGCTTCACCTGGTTAGAGTAGAAAGCTGTGCTCTGGAGAGCAGGAAGGCAGTCCAGTTGCTGTAACTGTTTGGCAATTTATTTGCCAACAAGTCTCTAAAGGGCAATCTATTAATACATAATATGCCAGCCAGGAGCTCAACTCATCCTGTGTAACACAGGGCAATATAAAGCACTGAGACTCTCATTAGAGAGGCTAGTTTGAAGGGCTCAGCACCTCTAACCAGTGAGCTCAGCACAAAACAAGCAGGTGAGTCCCGCTGCTGCCCCAACACCATGGAGCCCCTGACAGCCCACCCAGGCAAACCTTGTAGTACCTGGAATAGCAGGGCTTGCACCAGTATCAGCACTATAGCTTCTCAGGGAACAAAGCACAGGGAAGACAATGTAGGGGATTTTTTAGTACTGTGAGGATGGGATTTGGCTACCCCCACCCAAAATCAGCAATGTTTTTTTCCCCCCTCCCTTCTTTCCTTCTCTTCTATTTTAATAAGGGGAATATTTCGTGTACTTAGAATAGGTGGAAGACTTACAGGAGAGATGGACAACAGGACAAAATATCTGTTCACCATTAAGAGTGGGAAATAAAAATAACACAGAGTGTAACAATCTTTCTTTTTCTTCATGTTGGGCCAGTGGCAGGCAAAGGCTGAGGGGTACATACTGCCCCAGCTACTGCAGGGATGGAGCACCCAGGCATGTGGCTGATTTCCAGAAGTGTTTTTGCATTGTCAGTGAAACACTAAGCTTAAACAGCAGCTAAAATGAAATCAAGGCAATAAACTACTATCATTCTGCCAAAAGAGATACCAATGTTAGGTGGGATTGAGCAGAATTCCCTGTGCTGGCCATGCTTACAGGCTGGAGAGGGATCTTTTATTATTTCACTATTTCCCTTGTTGAACAGATGTACAGAAAACAGCGACAGCATGCAGAAATCAGATTTGTTCATCTCTGAGTTTCATATTCTTCTAAACGCAAATACTTGAGTTATCACCTTTTCTATATGTCTTGTCTGAAATGAAAACAAGTTTTTTTTCAGGTTTTTCCCTGTTGATCCTTTTGCTTTCCATTTTGTTGTGAATGTTTTTGAATGGAAGGTAACAAGTAAGGTGCTGCAGAGAAAGCAGTTAACAGCCATTCATTCTGTGCAGGCAAGTAAACACAGAGCATAAGCAAAGAGAAAGAAAAAAAATAAGAAGGGACGACCCACTGTACTTGCATTCCTCTCCTGTTTAATCCCCCAGTGAACTACAGTGGACATCTGATGACAATGTTCCACTTTTATGGTTGACTGATAAATTATAAGATTTGTCTTACGTCTAGCAACTATCAATTAACGCTTTGAACTTAGATTTAACTGATAATGCCCTAATTTCTCTGTTGTTTTCTTCCAGACAGCATGTCTCCAGAGATCTGAAACTCCTCCCAGTTAGAACAAATAATATTCTTCATCTCTTATCTTGCTATACCACATGCGTGTGGAAACAGATGTTTTGGCAACACATTTGTGTTCAGATTGTCACAAATACACCCTGTGCCTGGGACAGCCTGAAGTACATGACTGATGGCCTTGTTCTCTAAAACCTGATCAATTTTGTGAAGTCAGTCAGTGGAAGCTACTGTGGCAGAGAAAACAAGAGAGGCTTTTCTTAAAGCGGGTTGTGCACCGCCACTTCATTCTGGAATGTCTTACTGCTGGTCGAGCAGAGTGCCTGTGACAGCTCATGCCTCTGCCCAGGTAACTTCAGAATCATGCTCAGAGAATTAACAATGGAGCACTAAGGACAAACCCAGCAGACACAAGATGGAACATGTCATGGAAATATTAACCATACAGACACTCAACTGCACCATTGATTAAATCTTTGAAACTAACTTATTTAGGAAGGATATGTGGGGGCAGGAGCAGCCGCTTAGCACTGCTGGCTGACACTGCCTGCTGCAACACCCTCTCCTCACTATTCTAAGCCAAAACTTTGCAGATCAGGAAAAATTTTTCAGCCGAATTTTTTTTTTTTTCTTTTTGGAAATTTGGCCATAGCAACTCAGTTGATTTAGTAGGTGAAGCTACAGAAAATCACCTGGGTTTTTTTTATTACAATAACTGGACCATCTCTTTGGTTGCTGAACCTGGGCTTTCCTTTCCCTTGGCTACTGCTGTATTTCTCCCCACCAGACCTGCATTTTCAGGATTTATAGCCAGGAGGCAGGTTCATTTTGTACAGAAACCTTCCACCCTAGCACCACTGTGTTTCGAGTGCTTAACTTGGCCACTTCTGTACTCTGCTGATGGGAAGGACCTGCCTGCACAGGATGGAAGATCAAGAAAGCCACTGTCTCTGCTAGAACCAGTGAGAGGTAAGGGGAAGTGTAAATCACACTCCTTATTTAGGTAATACAGCTGGAGTGCAGCTCACACTGATAAAGGAAGAGCATTTTCCCAATAAAACCAAGGATAAGGGAAGGCTGAGAGAGTTAGGCCTTTAGAGCACAAACACAGACTGCTCCTTACTTCAGATAAACTGCATCCAGTCTGTCAAGACCAAGCATCCCATGCTTCAGATCAACACAGTGGAAATGCCACAGGAATCTATAAATACTGTTAGCCTTAAAGAAGAACTTCTCAGGAAAGTTGCAGTGAATGCTTTCCTTCACCATTCAGGCATTTACATTTGTAAGCCCAGCTGCTCTGCTTCCCTTTCTGCTGGATCCTGTCATTGACAGAAGGAACCATCATAGCATGGGTAACATCAATATGCATCACTTCATCCCTAGGAAGCTAAACCAACAGCCATAGGGTGCCAGAGAAAAGGCAGAAATTTCACCTCCCTTGTTCCCATTGCCTTTTCATGACAGATGTCATGGGATTTCCTTGAAGCAGTTCCCATGAGCTCCAGCCCAAGAAGTGACCTGTGAGATGCATTGTGAGGACAGCCTTGGAGAAGAGGTTGGAATCAAAACCCACTTCTGCAAAGGCCCCCCTAAAAAAGGCACTCAATTTTGGACACTGGAAAATGCTCTTCTGAACCTGTGTGCATACAGCCATGGGACATGGACACTTCCTTTGTGCTCCCTGGGGCAAGGAGGAGGAAACAGCTGAACATCACACTGGAACCAGGGTAAAGCAGAGTGTACATAAACCAAGCTACAAGGTGAACAACATAAATAACCTTTCTAAAGGTCCATGTTCACCAACAGCCACAACCTGGTTACTCCTTACATTTGGAAAAACAAACTACAGTGGAAAAAATAATTTCTAAGTATTTTCAAAATAGTGTTCTTGTCTACAACATCACCTAAATGCGATCTATCCAGCAGCACACAAGTTCCTGGCAAGCAGAAGCATGCCTGAGGGAGAAAAGAGTCTGCTGCAGGTGAGTATTTCCTTCAGCCCAGAACACAGTACAGTGAAGTGGGACTTCACATGCAGGAAACAGAGTTTGCCCTGTGGCCCTGCTAGGGCCAGTAACAGCTTGGCACTGGTCAAGGGCTGCACCAGAGTCCTCACTCTGTCCTGGACCAGAGAAAGGCACTGTGTTTCCCCAATATTGTCAAAGCAGTTTGCATACAGACAACTAACAAAAGGCAGTGAAAGAAACATTGCTGAACTGCAGATCGCAGAGCTGTGAATGAGATTCACGGCTGTCTTACTGACAGTCATCTTACTCTGTCTTCAATATTTTATTTCAATGGCATAAACATAATTTTATTCAATGTAAGAAACATTTGGGGGGAATGCTGAATTACTTATTGTTTGAAGCAGCCAAACAAACTGGTTGTCTAAAGAGATTTTAAAACTTAACACAGAGTCTCATGTAATGAAGTGAGGCTTAGAAGGTGTAGGGGGTACCTTCTATACCTTGAACTCCTCTCCAAAAAAGTGGTCAAAGGAGTGGCCTTTAAATATTTAACACAGGTGCTGGTTTTTGTTTTCTTTTTTCTCAGGCCAGGCATATGAGTGCACACTGCAGTGCTCCCAGCTGCTCCCATCCCATCCCATCCCATCCCATCCCATCCCATCCCATCCCATCCCATCCCATCCCATCCCATCCCATCCCATCTCATGCCACCCCGAGCAACGAAGCCTCTCCAGCATCCCTGATGCCCTCCCACAACATGTGTGAAGCCTGTGCTGAAACCAGGGGCAGGTTTCACTGCTTGGCCTGAACACAGTCCATGACTGCAAAAGCAGTGGGATATCTTAAACACTGATTGACTGGGTCTGTGGGATCTGGCTCTGCAGAAGAGGCGTCTGAGTCTTTTTCAGTGTGTTAGATTCAAACATCAGTTTGCTGGGCCGGGAAGCCCAGCACCTGGTGAACAGCAGCTGTCTCCAGAGAACTGCAGTGCTAGAGCAGCCCCAGCCAAGCTCTCACCCACATGCACTACAGCACTGGTATGCCAGTGACTCACTGAAAATTGCTTTAGTCATCTCCAATCTTGTTACAGATGCTAGTGTAAACCACCGCTAATTCTTATTGCTCATTGTGGCCTTCCACCAAATGACTGTAACAAAGAATAGTGTAAGATGAAGGCAAAAAACTTAAGGAGAACTATAACGGAATTTTGCATAAACCATGCCAGAACATACTGCCAAACTTCTCAATTTCACCAATTTTGATAACACGCATATGTTGCTTGTGTGCAACTCAAAGGACCAACAGGTTAATGCAAGCAGCAGGTGTTTCTCTGGTTCCTACTCTGAGGAAATACCAGAGCAGAAATGCTGGTCACACCCAGTGCTTTAGACAACCTCTGAGTGTTGCAAGTCACTCGGGATCGAGACCTGAACAACCAACCCCAGCGACATCACACTGAGATGAAGAACACAGCAACTGCTTTGGGAATATCTGACACCAAC